>CM042953.1:20047618-20647618 GCA_023678885.1 Pogostemon cablin | reverse complement strand
TTCAAGACTATGGGTAAGATCTATCCAATTACCATGAACGTTCTTCGAAGCGTCATGCGCTAAAATGCTTTGGTAGTTCTAGGATTTATGAAGGTTTTACTAGTTAATTAAACTTTCTTGTGTATACTCCGTACAACACTACTTGTGGTTTATTTTATATATTACTATGCATTTTTAATCCATATTCAGAGTCGTTTTGTGCATCTTCAACTTTATATAGAGTTTGAATATATATCTTGATTGTTGATTGAGCGCGTTCACTGCTGAACAGGATTAATCTATGTTATGATTCTAAGTGAGGGGACTCCGAAATTTCATTAGAACTATCATATATAAATACTTATTAATTGAATTGAATTTGGTTTAGTAAATAGAATAAAGAGGATAATTTCATAGTACCTATAAAGGGAGATCATATCGTGTTAGAGTACTTAGTGCACGGAAAATAATTGTTTCTGATAGTAATTAGAAAGGGGGATGAAATTGTGTTCTTGCTCTGAGGTAATTCACACGTATTACACGCTTATTTACTTGTGTCTATAAATTAGATTTTCATGATTTAGTGATGCGTCCATATTCCACAAGGTAGAGTCGAACATTGATACATGGAAGGGAAATCAATGAGTGAAACGGGATGGCCCGAAGAACTACCTATCTTGTCACTTGTTCAAACTCGATAATTCTCTACTGTTTTCTATATTATTTGTTATTTAATTACTTGTTTAATAAAGTAATAATAATTCCACACTTAAATTGCCAAACCATAGTTTTAGTTAATTTAGACAATAATAAATTGATGATCATCCGTCTCTTGGGTTCAATAAATATAAGTTGGTCGCTTACCTAAGCTACAGTTACATCCTTCATACTTGGGAATTAATTGTGTGTTGAGAAAAATATTAATCAATGAAGCATACAAGATGTTTGATATGGGATTTGTGCCCCGAATTCGAAAAATTGTTCAGCGACTCGATATGCCTCCTCCAGGATCCAGGCAGACATTGCTTTTCAGTGCCACTTTCCCCTTGAAATCAAGGTCTCTCCCCCCTAGTGATCGTTACAATTTTAGGTATTCTTATGGTTTTACTTCTTTTGTTCCACTTTCTGTTGTTTCATAATTTTAGAATTTTTTCGTGATTTGGCGGTTTGATCTTTTGCATTTTACAAAATTTATTTAATTTGCCGATGATCACATAGTTTTTAATTCGTCTCTTTTGTTTTCTTCTGTGTCGATTGTTTCAGTTCGAACTACATAATTATTCTGAATGCACTGGAGTGAGAGATTTTTATATAAATTTGGAGAATTAACTGTACTTGGTGGTTGATCCATTCTATTTTCATCTTCTGTGGAAGATCGGTACAATTTCAAGTATTCTTACAGTTTTACTTCTTTGGTTCTACTTTCTGTTCTTTCATAATTTCAGAATTTTTTTGGCGGTTTGATCTTTTTGTGATGTGATTTCTCATATCTTTATAATTATTTTTATATCTATATTTAATCTTATACCTATGTTGGAAATTTTAATAGTTTATTAAATCTTTATTTTAGGTGAGTTTTCCATGCATACTTATTATTATTTTTGTAATTTGATTTCTCAAATCATAGTTAATATTTTCATATAATCCAACTCCTTTATATATTTCAGTATTTATATAGAATTATCGCCATTCAAGTTGAATAATATTGTGGTTGCATAATTTTCACTCTCCGCATATCTCGGTTCATTTTGTTTGTAAATTATTTTTGGCTAAAATACAGTCTATATTTTTTCTATAAAATAATTATAATTCTACTTATTCATTTTTATTTTTGTTTTTCTTACTTTCAAGATCTCTGATTTTATAGATAAGTTGACAAGAATGTAATTTTAAATGTAAGTTTCTCAATAATTATCCATTTTTTTTCATATGACAGTTACTCCTCTTTATGTCGTCAAATGTAATATGCAGGTCCGAATCTGTTAATTAATTAATTATTATTATTATTTATTTTTACATCGCACAGGTTAATTCCGCATCATACTTGATTTTTATTTGATCATATATCTTATCATAAAAATAATTTATCACTACTAATTTTATAAAAAAAAATTTGCGTCTATTAATTGTTCATAATTTAATTGGTCATATTCACTAGACTGATGTTGTTCTAGGGCATAGTCTATAGCAATATTTGTAGTGTCTTATGTGATTCTAAGAATGTTGAAGAAGATGATTGATCTCCTTATTCTTAGTTTGGGCACATTTTGGTTTACATTATTTATTGAGATCAATCTTATTCATTCCCATTCTTTATTTCTTTATCCCTTATCATCATTTCACTCCATTTCCATCGTATCGTTCCACTCTTCACCCCATTTCTATCGGATTTTTTCAAAAAGAAGAGCTTGGGCCATATGAAGGTGTTGTTTGAGAGTGATTTGAAGTACTAAAGATTCAGGCTTGGCACTCAGATAATTGAATTTATATTGTGTATGGCCACATAGAAATATATAAATTATTTTGTGTGAGTTCTATTTATCAAAAAAGAAAATGCATCCCTTGTGTTGAGACGGATTAAAATAGTAAGATGCACATCTTTTAAAGGGACATAGGGAGTAGTATTTTAGTATATATAATGAGTTGAGAGATATAATATAATGTAATGTATAAGTCTTATGAAGATATATCATTTATTCTTAAGGTGGCCACACTATAAAATTAATATATATATATATATATATATATATATATATATATATATATATATATATATATATATATATATATATATATATATATATATATATATATATATATATATTTCCGTGGATGAAAATACTAAAGAATGTAATCAGCGGAGACATTAGCAAAGAAAAATAGGTTTTCAATTTTTAAGAATTTTAATAGAATTCTTATCAGTGTAATTTAATTTGAATGGGTTAGAAAATGTATGTTAATATACTCCCTCCGTCCCAAATTCAAGTTCACGTTTACTGTAAATACGGAATTTAAGAAAAGTCACTTTTTGACTTACTTTTGAGGGTAGTATGGTATTTTTGGGTAATAAATAAATGATAAAGTATGTTATGTGTGTTAAAAATGTGTTGGTAGATTTGAAATTAAAGTATGTTAGAGGGATATTAGTTTGTTGCTTTTTCCTTTTATGGAAGTGTGAAGTTGAATTTGGGACGGACCAAAACGGAAAGTGTGAAGTTGAAGTTGGGACGGAGGGAGTAGTATAATAATAATATATATAAAAAATAAAAATTACTCCCTCCGTCTCTAAAAAGTTTGCACACCTCTTTTCGGTACGGAGATTAAGAAAGTGATAACTTTTAGGGGCATAATGGTATTTTTATGTAATATATAAATGATAAAGTATGGTAGGTAGAGATGGTTTTTTTGTAATTAAAGTGTATGGGGAAGGGTGATTGTTTTTTACTTTTTGCTTTTTTTGGGATGTGCAAACTTTTGAGGGTAGTATGGTATTTTTGGGTAATAAATAAATGATAAAGTATGTTATGTGTGTTAAAAATGTGTTGGTAGATTTGAAATTAAAGTATGTTAGAGGGATATTAGTTTGTTGCTTTTTCCTTTTATGGAAGTGTGAAGTTGAATTTGGGACGGACCAAAACGGAAAGTGTGAAGTTGAAGTTGGGACGGAGGGAGTAGTATAATAATAATATATATAAAAAATAAAAATTACTCCCTCCGTCTCTAAAAAGTTTGCACACCTCTTTTCGGTACGGAGATTAAGAAAGTGATAACTTTTAGGGGCATAATGGTATTTTTATGTAATATATAAATGATAAAGTATGGTAGGTAGAGATGGTTTTTTTGTAATTAAAGTGTATGGGGAAGGGTGATTGTTTTTTACTTTTTGCTTTTTTTGGGATGTGCAAACTTTTGTGGGACAGCCCAAAATGGAAAGTGTGCCAACTTTTTAGAGACGGAGGGAGCATGATCTATTCGCGCCGTACATCCAAAAAGAAAAAATAAATAAATATTAATCTATTCATATGAATATGAATATTGTTAATGAAACATATCCACACTGGAGACTGTATATGAATATTGTTAATGAATAGTTATTAGGGTTGCTATCACTTTTTAGTATATCACTTTTAATGAATATTTTCCCTCCTTATCAAACCCATCAAAAACTTCTTCTTTTTTAAAAAAATAATTTGTATCGCTTTAAATCAATAAATCAAATTAATGATAAAAATATATTCTAAACAATGAACACTATATATACTTTCTCCATTCGTTGATAAGATATACTCCTACATTTTTTCATTTTAGTCGTTCACTATAAAGTATACATTTTATCTTTTCAGCAAAAGGACCCTATACATGATTCATCAATTATCACTAATACATCTATTTCCTTTATATAAAATGATAATAGGGCAAAAGGTCATCTAGGACTCTCACTTTATTTAAGAGGATCAAATTCACTCTTCATCTAATTTTTTTAACAACCAAATCCTTCAACTTTTTTTTTTATGGATCGAATTTATTCTTCATTTTTGTTATCAGAAAAAATTGAATTTTGTTCAATAAATAATTAATACCATTTCATATGTGGGCCAAGGTCATAAATTAAAAATTAAAAATTAAATTAACACATGCTCTCTTTCCGCCACGTGTCACCCCAACATCTCATCATTCTCAAAAACGTATTCCTTCTCAGCACATCTCCAATGGAGGTTTCTCTCTACTCTCACATGATTCAGAGTTTCTGAATTTGAATTTGGTAAGTATTTCCCCATCTCTGCACAAGCTCATGTTCAACGGTGGTGGTCTCCTCGAGGATCGGAGCTTCCAGGTGGCGGCGGTCGCCGTCGATGTCGACACACGAACTTAGTTTACGAGAAAAGCGATGCTGGATTTGGAAGAGATAATCACAACAACAAAAGCCTTGTTTACATCCTTCTCGCTCTCGTTCTCCTGAGCATCGCCTTCCTCGTCTTTGGCCTCCTCGCCCTCCGAATCACTGCCCCCACCATCCGCCTCCAAAACGTCGCCGTTCGCTACCTGCGCTTCCAAACGGCCTCGCTAATTAACATGACCCTCACCTCCCAAATCCGCCTACGCAACCTCAATTTCGGGCGCTTCAACTTCTATGGCGGGACCACCACTCCACTGTACTGGAACGCCACACTCGGGTCTGCCGACATCGACAGCGGCGGCGTGGGAAAGAGACAGAAGAGAAGCATTAATGCGATGATGGAGTTGACTACGGGTTCGGTGCAAGAATTTCAGCAGAGATGTTGAATCGAGTTTGGTGAAGATGAGGAGCTTAGCAGAATTGAGAGGCAAAATTTGGGTGGACCTTAGTCTTCTATTGCCGGAGACGAACATAGTCTTGAGGATGATGAGATGTTGGGGCAATAGGTGGGGAGAGAGCATATGTTAATTAATTTATTTTTTTAATTTATGACATGGTCCACTTATTAAAAGGTGTTAATTATTTTAATTAATAAAATTTAATTTGCTCTGATTAGGAAAGATGAAGAACAAATTTGATCCAGATAAAGAAGTTGAAGGGTTTGAATATTAAAAAAATGGACGCTGCTAAACCAAGTCGGATCCCTGTTACATAATTATGTTTCATCTACTGTTTCACTCCTTGGATGAATGCCACTTGTACATTTTACCAAATAGAGAAATGAGAGGTTAACTGCTATCTTAACGTTAGTTTAAACCACCCTTCAACACATAAGGAAATATTAATCCTAATTAATCACACAAAAAAGGAAATAGGATTCTAAGTATATTGAGTTTACAATAAAAAAACATATTCCGTAAAAAATAAAGTAAATTATGTATTATCATTTTTTTAATATAATGAATATATAAATTGTATTTCGATATTTTACAAAGATGAAAAATATAATGAGAATCATTTTTTATAATATAATGAATATATAAATTGTATTTCGATATTAATTTACAAAGGTGAAAAATGTAATGACATTTAAATAAAAAGGTTGGTTTTTTGTGTTTCCAGGTGCACAAAGTGTGTAAGAGTATACCATTTTATTCTAAATAGTATATATTTTAATTAATAAGGGTACAATATTTTGTTCTAAAGGTTATACACTTTTCATTAATGTTTTTTATTTTTTTCAAAAAATAAAGGATAAATATCTTTATACTAAAATGTATACAATTTAATACTAAAGGTATGAGCTCGTGGTGTGGCCGCCGACACACAAGTTTTAGGCATTAAAAAAAAATAAAAAAGAGAAAAAAAAAATGTAATGGCATGCAAATCTCATGTGGTAGGTTGAATAACACAAAAATTTAAAGAAGATTGTCAAATGTAATAATTAAAAAGTAATAATTTTAAAATTTAAAACAATAATTTTGAAAATAATATACGTAGTAGTTATAACATATTTACATTTATATTGAGATAATATAAAGATGCTCTTTTTATCTTTATTATTTTTTCTAAAAGAATTTGAAGAGAAGAAAATTTTGTCACTGATAGTGTATTGGTGATTTTTATTGAATATGATTTTTTATTGTAAACTCAATATACTTAAAATCCTATTTCCTTTTTTGTGTGATTTATTGAGATTGATATTTCCTTATTTGTTGAAGGTGGTTTAAACTAACATTAAGATAGCAGTTAATCTTTCATTTCTTTATTTGGTAAGATGTGCAAGTGGCGTTCATCCAAGGAGTGAAACAGTAGATGAAACACAATTCTGTAACAGGGGATCCGACTTGCTGCTAAACTTGATCCGGATCAATAGGTGTTTAAGTGATTAAAAAGACTTTTATGACCTTGAGGGATTAAATACATGATTAACTAATTTCTTTCTCTTTAGAACACAAGTTTTCAAGAATAATTAATATAGTGATCATTAATTATATGATTTAATTACCCAAATTAAAAATCAATTCTATTTTAAAACTTACAAGAAAAATGTAATGACGTAGGGAATTTGAAGAGTACATAGGGAATTTGAAGAGTCAAGAATTATAAAATTTAAAAGCAGCATATATTTATATAATAAATATTTTTCAAGATATAAATTAACATACAATATATTGTACTACAAATCCATAAAAGAAAAAAAAAATTACTATAACTTAATTTTTTGCACATTAAAAAATTTCACAATTTTTTTATATTTATTGAGTAGATCTATTTCAATATAAATATACAAACACTAAAAATAATTACTTTTATACAAATGATTGATTTTCTATTGATAAATACCAATATATTATAAAATAAAATAAAAAACTATAAATTTTGTATGAATAAATCTTTTATGAGACCCTCTCACATAAACTCTTATGTGAGACGGTTAAGAAGTGATAACAAGTCTTCACATTTTGTTTTACCAAATAAATACATTTGTTATTTATCAACATATTACTTACTAGTTATTATATAAAACACCAACAAAAATATTATATGATTTGGAATTTAGGCAAAGACTTGTGTGAGACTGTCTTACGTAAGGGCTTACGTGAGACGATCAGAAAGTGATAACTTTTATATACAAAAGTGATAATAAATTAATGAAAAATGATAATGCTATATCATGAACAATTTATTGAATAAATAAAAAGTGATAACATTCTATAGCGAAAGTGATAACGTTTAATAGGCGAAAGTGATAACATTTTATATTGAGAATTTATTAACTACAATTGTATCAATAGAAAATTAAAAAAAAAAAGTATTGTTGTAACAAATTTAACAATGAAATTAAAAATTTTACTAGCATAATATTCTATTAGTAAAAATGTACTCCCTCCGGATAATGCAAATATTTTTATTTTACAAATTTGAGCATCAAATTCAAAGATACTAGTTTTCTTTTATTAATTAAAAAAAAGTCTTACATATAACTCTTCACTCATTTCTCCACCATATATAAAATAATAATATTTCTAAACTATGTCAAAAATATACAAATGAGGATGCTTGCAAGATCGGATCTACTAGTATATATTTTTAGTAAATACTCCTTCCGTCCCGGCATAGGAGGACTATTTATTTTTTTTACGTAGATTAAGGAGTATTATTATTTAATGTGTAGTGGTTAGTTGTATTAGTGGGAGTATGTATTTTAATTGTATTAGAGGGGGTGTGTGGATCCTATATGTGTAAAAAAGAAAAGGAGACTCTTTGAGTGAGACAACCAAAATGGAAAAATGGTCTCTTAGCCTAGGACGGAGGGAGTATACATAAGTACGCATAATATACATCTCTATATAAAAATATATATTTATATTTTAATGACCCATTTATATTTTTTTCATTGACAAAATATTTTTTATATTTTTCCATTTATATTATATAATTAATTAATTTTTTAAAATATATATGTAATGCAATTACACAGATAATATCAATCTTTAATTTTATTTTGATCTCGGACAAAAACATTACATGTTACTCTTATCTCTATTTATCTCTATTTTGCATTTCATATACTTTTATAATAATAATAATAATAATAATAATAATAATAATAATAATAATAATAATAATAAATAAATAAATAAATAAATTCAATGACAGCTTTCTTTATATCATAATATAAATTCAAACTTAATTTACGATATTAAAAAGCTTATTATATTGTATTTTGAATTAAATTATATAAATTTTAAAATCGTGTAAATAAATCGATCATACATATTCATATATGAATAAGTAAATGGTGATTTTTCCATAGAAGATAAATTATTGGGGATAAAGTTTCTTTCTGTTAGATACTATTCATGTGACATGGATTCTAAGATGCGTTAAAATATGTGTATTATATAGATAAAATATATTAATTTGTATATATATTTTTTAAGTATGATAAATAATATATTAAGTTTAATTTTATAAAGGTATTATAAAATGATTTTATAAATATAATCTAATTATAAATCAGCATAAATGAATCGCAAGAGAGTGGCTCATTATTATATAGAGACTTTCCAATTATATGAGTATATATTTTTTAAATCTTTTTTCTTTTTTAATCAATTTTTATAATTTATGACTTATTTAATATTACTTGATTTAGCATCGTAAGGGTATAATTCTTAAAAAAAACGGTATCACAAATGTTTTACAAAAGATTGGTTATAAAATTGGTTTTATGGGTAGTCCCTCTAAAAATAAATATTTATTTAAATAAGTATATAAGTAGAATATTTTGAAGATATAATTAATTATTTGAAAGGTTAAATCATGCGTGTTCTTCAAATCCAGTATTTTTTAAGTTGTACCCTTTAATATTAAATGTTATACTAATTAGTATATAAAGATATTAAATGTTATAATAATTAGTATATAAAGACATGTACTATTTATTTATTTTTAAAAATTAATTATTTTAGTCAAATATTTATATTATTCATACTTAAATCGATTTTTTCAATGAAAAAAAAAATATTATTAATTAAAGTACACATCATTTATAACAAAATGGGAGACATGGGACTCAGAAGACCAACTCTCTCAAGAAATTACTCCCTCCGTCCCGTCCTTATGGTTACGTTTACTTTTTGCACGGGGATTAATGAATATAATATTTTAATGTGTATTGAGGTGAGAGAAATAATAATTTAATGTAAAGTGGGTAAGTGTATTAGTGGGATGTGTGGTCCATGGAGAGAGAAGTAATTAATTTGTGTGGGTTTCATATGCTAGAAAGAGAAATGTAACTATTAGGATGAGGCGCGCAAAATGGAAATATGTAACTATTAGGATGAGTCGGAGGGAGTAGTATTTAAGGTATTACATTCACAAAAAATAAAATATTAAAGTATAATTTTTTTACACTTTTAATACAAGGAGAGCATGTAATATAATAATTTCTGGCAAAGATTTATGTGAGACCATCTCACGTAAGAGCTTACGTGAGATAACTTTTATGAAGGAAATTGATAATAAATTAATGAAAAATAATAATGTTATTTCATGAACAATTATAATATAAATAAAAAAAATGATAACATTTTGTAGCAAAATAGTTACGTTTTATAGTGAAAGTGATAACTATTTAAAAAGTGAAAAATTATCTCACGTGAGACAGTCTCACGCAAGACCTATCCAAAATTTTTTAGGGATGGAGGAATTAATTAAATAATTAGGTAAATTTTAATTAATAAATTAATTTTGCGAAAAAGATAGTTATTTAGTATTTTAACTTTATTAAAAAGTAGTACTTTCTATATGATATATTTTTACCCTTTTTTTTAATTGATTAATTTTTTTTACTAACGGAAAATTATAGATTGCTCTCATTTATGATATTAAATAAATTAATGTTCTGATCGATAAATTATATACTATTAATTTAATTAATTTAGATAATTAGATGAAATATTAAATTTATAATATAGAGTATGAAAACGGTATGAGTCGGTCATAGATTGATGAATGAAGATTGAAGACACTAAATATTAATTGCTTTCTAGAATCAAAGTATTAAATGCAGCAGGATCTAATTAAATAAAAAAAAATTATGGAAGGAGGGGTATTTTGGTCTTGAGAAAATATTAATGACACAAAATGGACAAATATACCCCTATTGAGCTGGATCAATTTGATCCTAATAGAATAACCCTAAAAAAATAGATACAGTGTGCATTTGATCATTTTAAATAAAATAAGGGACCTAAATGACCTTTTGTCCAATGATAATATTCATTACTTTATATAAAAAAATAATATTCATTAATTCATATACAAAAATCAAATGGATACGTCATTGACGGACGAAAAAAATATTACTTTAATTTAAAAATATTATATATATGTTACTAATAAACAAATGTAAATACAAATAAAAATTAATAAATATATTTTACTCCTAGTATATTGTAGGGTGAGAAAAAACTAATTAGTTATAACTACAAAATAATATATTTCAATTCCCAAGTTATCCATATTAATATTTTATCCATATTAACATTTATGTGCACAATATCATTCAACAAGAATATTAAAAATATTCCTTAAATTTCTCCTTAAGTCCCTCACTAAAATTTATGCTGCATACCGATATACACACTATATTTATTCTACATAAAGATGCAATAATGTTAATAGTGAACATTAATCTTATCTCTATATGAGTGTATATTGGGTGCACCCGGGTGCAAGGGTGCACCCATTGTGTATGATTTTTTTTCTATTTTGTATACATATTATTCTATTTTGTATACGTGTTTCGTAATAATTGTATACTTTTTTCATACTAAGTTTTTTATTAAAAAAACTAACATCCATATGTGTATAACTTTTTATTCAATAGTGCATATATATTTTTTAATAATTGTATATTTTTTAAACTTAATTTTTTATTAAAAAATAACAATTGAATTGTATATATTTTTGCTCATAATTGTATATGATTTTATTTATATTTGTATATGGGTGCACCCTATCTTTAGGTGCACCCGGGTGCACACTATATTTAGCCTCTCTATATATATAATAAAACACACTTTAAAAGTTAAATTTACACCAAATTTTTTCCTTCTATTTTAACCTACCTAATTTAGCTTGGTAATATTAAATTTTAGCCCTTCATTAGTTATTATAACATCTCATCCCTTGATTATGATTACCAATCTTTAATAACATCTCATCCATTTATTTAGTTTTTTTATTTTATCTCATCCATTCATTTTCTTGACCTCCCATAATTAATATATATATATATATATATATATATATATATGAGTAATTTTTTTTACGTGAATTCATAATTAGGGGTGGGCGGCATGGCATACCGAAGATTTTTTGTCATACCAAATATCGTACCGAAATTTTTGGCATATAAAAAATCATATCATTACCTTACCTAAACTTTCGATATACCGTAGTTCGGTATACCGATATTTCTGTATAAGAAAATAGTATACCTTCTGCTTATCGATATTTTGGTATACCATATCATACCTAAAATATCGATATATATATCATCCTATTAGATAGTTTGCTATATCATTATACACTTAAAATTCAATAAATCTAATAAAAATATTATACTAGAAAAGTGAAAGATAACTATAAAATAAATTCTAATAGATAACAAATTCATAATAAGAAAAATATACGACAATCACAAATGACTAACTTAAATAAGAGTAAGTCTCATGAAAACCGGGTTTACGTGTATGCTTTATTTTTTAACATTACTCTTTAGTATGTAAAAAATTACTCTTTCAAGAGTAATAATTTTTATACAGAAGATTAATAATTTATATCTGTAAAAAGTAAATTTTCATGTACTAAAAAGTAATCAATAAATTAGGATTTACAAGAATTTGAAGAATAATTTTTTAATTTAGATGAGTAACAATTTATGTGCTAAAAAATAAATTTTTATGTACTAAACAATAATCGAGTTTACATAATTAATATATCTAAATTCGATTTACACATTTGCCATTAAATAAATAGTACCTAAGAGATCTACACAAAAACCATATAGAATTTATATTAAAATCAACACTTTTAAATTTTCATATATGATAGAACTACGTAATTAAAAAAGAAGTACAAGATATCATGAAAGCAATTAACTTTATCACCTATTTATAATTATGAATAAATATACAGTAAGATTTTAGATTTAATCTTTTAATTAAATAGTGTATATATAATTTAATTAAAAATTATAATATATAAATAATAATTATAATTGGATATATCATGTAGTATGGTAATATCGTATCATATTACTCAAAAATTGAATATTTTATGGTATTTCGGTATATACCGAAATATTACGGTATTGATCATTTATATACTTTTATCTTACCAAAATTTTAAATACGGTATCATACCTTACCAAAAATTTCGGCATACCTAAAATTTTGATAAAATTGGTATTTTTCGATATGGTAAGGGCGGTATACCGAAATTTTGGTATTTTTTCTCAGCCCTATTAATAATATTATTTGGATAATCTTTATCTATATTGGTGTAATATTTTATTAATTTTATATATTTTTTTATATATCTAAATTATTTTTTATTTTTTAAAGGTAAATTTCTTTTTTATTATTTTTTATTTTATTGTAATATTTTTATTTTGTTTTTAGCGTGAATACATAATATTATTTACACAATCTTTATCTTTATTGTTATAATATTTTATTTATTTTGTATATTATTAATTTCATTGTCCAAAATATTTTCTTATGTTAAAAGCTTATTTAATTTGTAAACTTTGCCTAAAATATAATTAATTCAATATCAAAAGAGAATTTATATTATATTTAATTAATAATAAAATATTTTAATAAAATATTAATTTAAAAAATAAATAAATATAAATATAGATAAAATAAATTAATATTAAATGAGTACGGGTAACCCTTGAGTTTTGATAAATAAGCAAGATAATATGTGGGTACCCTACCCGTTGCTATCTCTATTCCTACATGTTATAGTTCACATTTTTATATTTGCTTATTTCAAAATTTATGCACATAATAATATATAGTACAATATTAATACTCTTAATGTAACACAAAATTAAATAATAGATTTTATATTATATTTAATTAATAGTAGTATATTTTTAATAACATATTCATTTAAAATAAGACGGATATGAATACGGGTAATTAATAATATTTTAATGGATATGAGTATGAGTATCCCAAAATAAGCGGGTACTCTACCCGTTGTTATCTCTATTCCTACATACTATAACTTAACACTTTTTTTTGTTTATCTCAAAATTTATGCACATAATAATATAATACTTTTACGGTACCATAAAATTACTACTTGCTTTTTTTATAAAATTTATGCAATGTGTTATAAATAATTACATTTTTAGGAATGTAGAAATTATTATCGGACCGGAGGTAGTGTGTGTGTGTGTGTATATGTATATGTGTATATATATATATATATATATATATATATATATATATATATATATATATATATATATATATATATATATATATATATATATATATATAATACATTTAAAATAATATTTTAATCAAAAATTTTTAAATAATTTAAATAAATTACAGACCCTCTGATCTAAAAAAATTACAGTGTGATAATCCTTTCGCCTACTTTAAAGGTGGTCATTATTTTTTTCACGTAAATTAATTAGTATTTTTTTTATATTTAGTGGATAATTGTATATGTAGTGAGTAGTGAGTTATATGTTGGACCATTTTACGAAAAGAAGAAAATTAATACATTTAGAGTGAACACCCAAAATGGTAAAATAAGGACCTTTAGGATGAATGGATGGGTATATGTAAAAAAATTTAAAATTAAAAAATAAATAAATTACATCAACTATGTTCGTGCAACGCACGGGTTATGATTGCCAATATATGCATTAAAAAACCACATCTCCACGGATATATATGCTACATAAAGATTGAATATCTAAAATCTTTTCAATATTGATGTACAGTTATACAATAATGTAGTACGTAGTGAACACTAATTTGCATTAAGAACTAAGAAGTCATATTTAAAATCTTATTAATATTGATGTACAGTTATACAATAACATAATAGTGAACAATAATGTGCCCTAAAAATTCACATCTTCAATTCCATATTTTAGTCGAGAAATTTAATTTTCAAGTCTTTATTGAAAGTAATATTATTATTATATATACTAGATATTACTCATTCTTGCGTTGCATGAAAAGAATTAAGTACATTACAATTATATATTTTTATATTTAATTTTTTTATTTTAACCATAATATATATATATATATTTATTTATTTATTTAAATTTATGTATTTTATAAAAATTACTAATTATTTATGAATAATATAAATGTATTTTTTTAACATAACGTAATTTTATATTTATCAATTAAATCGCATTGTTTATACACTTATTTTTTATAATATTAAATTTGATTCGGTATTTAAGATTATTTGTGAGATATACGTGAGACGGGTCGACCCATCATTAAAGTATGTCTATTATGTAGATAAAGTATATTTTCTAAAGTATGTTGGATTGTGTATTAAAATATGATTTTAGTGTATTATAATATGATTTATTATTGACATATTTTAACTACAAATAAACATACTTTATCTATATAATAAACATACTTTAGTGATGGGTCTACCTGTCTCACACCCATCTCACAAATAACCTATTTCACAAGAGAGTGTCTCTAAGATAAATAGAGTATATATTAACTTTCTATTATTATTAATTATATTAAAAAAATTTAAATTGATATCTATTAATTTTTTTAAAAGTAGATATAATATCCCTAAAACTCAATTACTGTTTTTTTAAGAAAGATATATTATATACTACCATTTATATTTTATTTTTAAGTAAATAACATATGGATAAAATATAAAATATTATTTAATATAATAAATTATAAATATGATAATAATATTTATGGAGACGATCCTAATGAAAATATAATTGAAAGAAAAATTAAAATAAATAAAAAAATTTAGAAAATAAATTTCATACATTAATCCAAAAGATTAAATAAAAAATATATCTTTGAATCTCCAATTCTAAAATTTCTCAAATTAATTATATATTGTCCAAATTCATCACTCTAAACACTGATCACTTTTTTTTTTCAATTCTAAAATTTCTCAAATTAATTCTAGATTGTCCAAATTTATCACTTCAAACATTGATGACTTTTTTTAATGATTGAATCTGCAATAAGATCAAATAAAAGTAAGAACAATAAGGTTAAAAAAATTATAAAAATAGATTACATAAAGAAAACAATAAAAACGAAGAAAAAAATAAAAATCATAAGATAAACGAAAAATTAAAAAAAAGAAGGAAAGAATAATACATCAAAGGAGAATGATTAAAATTGAAAATAAGATCAAATAAAAATATAAAAGATAAAATAAATCTTTAATATACTAAAGGTGAGTTTATTTTTTGGTGAGGTGTCGTCACCAGAATTAATCTCAATTATTTTAATTTTTAATTAAAATTAAAATTTTCAAAATTTTAATTTTTAATTAAAATTTAATGTAGATAAATACATATATTATTTTAAGATTTGAATATGATATTATCAAATTAAAATTAATTATTATGAATTAAAAATTAATATAAATAAATACATATATTTACTTTAAAATTTAGAAAATTTATTCACTCCCCACCTATAAATAAGTCTTTTTATTCAGTCGTTCTACACACATAATTTATTCGTCATGACGAATAAAAAATTTCTTCAAATTCTAAAAAAGATATCCATTTATTATTATTATTATTATTGATTAATTTATTTGTGTTCCGTTTATATTTTTAATTTTTTTTGTTTTAGTTCTGTTTTTTTAATTGTTAGTATAAATTTTATATTTCTTTATTTTTTTAAGTAATTAACTTTTTTTTCATGATTAATTTTATAAATTTTTTAGTTTTTTTATAATTTCACTTTTGATTATATTTTTCTTATTGTCTCTTTTATATTTTATATTTTTTTCTTTTAACTTTTTTTATTTAATTCTTTTTTGTTTTAGTTTTTTTTATTTCTTTTTCTTTTCTTATTTCTTCGAATTTATTTATAATAATTTTTTAATAATATATATTAATTTTATTATAATTTTTCTTTAGTAATTTAACATATATATTTTAAAAGAAAACAATTAATTTAATTATGTTTCTTTTATATTTTTTTAAAGTTTTTAATTTTTTTCGTTAATTTTCTTTTAATTTTATTTTTTTATTTTTTTAAATATATTTTCGCCAACATTAAAATTTAATGATTCATAAATAAATTTTTTTTAAAGATCTAATACGACTGTGACTCTTTTTTATTTTTATTGATTATTTTTTGCTGTTTTTTTATATTTTTTTAACTTCTTTTATGATTAACTTTTATTTTATTTTTTTAATTTTGTTTTTTTTAAATTTTTTTATTAATATGTATTTTATCTATTAAACTTAAATTAGAGTATAATTGAATAAATAGTTAAATTAAACTTGAATTATATTTTTTTAAAATTGTAACTTTAAAACACGTGTAATACACGTGATACATGCTAGTTAAAATATAAAAATAGAGTTTATAAAATTATAAAGAAAATATTATGGAATTAGTTATGGACTGTCCAAATTCATCACAAACATTGATGACTTTTCTTAATGATTAAAGTTGCAAATAAGATCAAATCAAATAAAAATAAAATCAATAAGATTTAAAAAAATTATAAAAACAAGGTTTATAGAATATGAAGAATACACAAAAAACGAAGAAAAAACATAAATTATAAGATAAATAAAAAATTAAAAAGAAGAATGATACATCAAATGGAATGATTGAACCTGAAAATAAGATCAAATAATTAAAATAGATTAAAATTAGTATTAAAGTGAAATAAAGAAGAAAAAATAAGCACAAAAAAGAAATTAAAAAAAAAGTACGAATTCAAAATTTTGATTTCTGAATATTTGTGAAAATTTCATAAGTATTAATTGCTGAACTTAGGTTCTGAATATTTACTTAATTCTATAAGTGATATTTGCTGAACTTGGAAAGTTCGTTGGTAAGCGTGAATCCGTTGGTCAGCCTGGTGATTGGTGGTCCCGGTAGTGTTCTCGAAGTTATGGCAAAGCAAATATATACTTACTTTTGTTAAGTAATATTCTCATACTTATAGCAAAGCAAGTTGAACAAATTATTCATGGCATCAAGATTTAGAAATTTATTTTTGAAACACAGTTCGAGTAGCTCTAATATTGTTCAATCTCATGAATTGCATATTCAGGATAATAATTACTCAAATTGGACTATACCTGAACAACAAATTAAAACTATGTATCATATCGGTACTCTTGATTTCAAAACAGTTTTTTCTGTTAAAACTCATGAGAAACTATTTCAATTCAAAAAGAATTTCAAAGTTTACCCCTTTTATCCAAAGTATCTATTAAAAAGTATTTGGAAAAAAGATACAGATATATTCATTTTGGTTTAATTCAAGTTGCTATTAAACCTCTTGTTCATATTGGTGTCGATGCTCCTGTTTATCTCGCTCTTAGAGATAACATATTGAAAAAATACAAATCTTCTTTACTTGCTATGATTCAAACGAATATTTGTAATGGTCCTATATATTTCAATTATGCTCCTGATTTTTCTATTGATATTACAGATCCTTTGTTAATTGATTCATTAATTCTTGATATTCATTTACAGAGCAACGAGTTCAAAAATCTTTGCAAAAACTTTGCTGTTATTTATCGTGTTTACTTTCGTGTTATGTCTTCACAGCTCAATCCAAAATTCATTTTGCATCCTACTTCAAAAGAAGAAACTGTTATGCTTCAAATAGAAGCAGGCAGTTCAAATTTCTTTGTTCCAAACAGACTCAAGTGGAATGAAATAACCATTCCCACAGAATTCATAATCAATAATCCTCAAATACCAAGAGGAATAGAAAGACACGAAGTCTCCGAAATAGAGGAAGATTCTGAAGGAAGAATACTTCTCAGATTCAACTCTTTGAGACAGAATGATGTTGTTCCCAACATCAGGATTCAAGAAATCAATTCTCGTTTATCCTTTTCTGATAACTTTGGTTATCAAAACCTCAAAGTCAATTTCAAAACTCCTATTCCTTCATACCAGAAATCTATTAACCCAGGTTCCCCTACTGCTTCTCAAATGGAAAATTATATTTCAATGATTTCTTTTGATAATTTTTATCCAAATTTTAAATACCTTGATTATTGTTTCAATGATCCTGATGAAAAGGATAGAAAAGATTGGTATTTAAAACTTGATGAAGATTTTCGAAGAAAATTGGGTATTTTATGGAAAAATGATCTTTATCATAAATATAAATCAAATATAATGATTTTAAATTGGTTTGATGCTTATTGCAAAATAAACAATATTTCTGATAATGTTTATTCTTTAAACCAAATAAATGTTCAAAAAAGTATTCATAAAAAATGGGAACTTGACTGTGGTGCCATTGTTTCTTCTGTTCATCCCCCTTTACAAAATATAAAAATTTCTTTGGAAAAAGGAAAAATCCCAGCTACCCCTTTCAGAACAGGGGAGGGAGATGTAGCTAAGGATATTAAAAAGGTTATTGAACAAAATAATTTTTGAAATCAGATTCTTCATACTATAGCTGAACAGGTGGATAACCTATCGGTGAAAATAGATTCAAAATCTTCTGATTCTAAATTTCCAAATAGCGTTTCCACTCCTTATTTCAATCTTAGAAGCCTTCCCACTAATATCGAGAAGAATTTGCAGCTCCCTGCTAGTTCAAGTCTCATTGACAAAATCTCAAAAAGACTTATTGAGACTTCATCTTCTCACAAAACCTCATCCTCTCATAATAATGAAACCTCTATTTCTCAGGTTACAAACATTATTAAAGCATATACTCCTCACATAGCCTCTACTTCTCATACTTCAAACATTAATTGTTTGAACAAAGCCAAAAACATTTCATCAAAAATCTCATCCGAATCAGAACCTGATAATATAAAATTCGTTTCCAATCCGGAATAAAAGCCTTTTATAATAATAGATATTCTCCTCCAGATATTCTATTTGAAGAAAGGGCACATTTAAAAAATAATGCCAAATATGATGGTCATTCAATACACGAATGGAACATTGATGGCAAATCAGAATATGAGATACTAAATACTCTTCAAGAAATGGGCATGACTCGTATTGCTTATAAAGCCCAAGGACAAAAGGAAGAGAGCGTCGCCGCTCTCATTGTCACTGGCTTCACTGGTCAATTAAAAAACTGGTGGGATAACTCCTTTACTCTCAATGACAAATAGAATATTCTTCAACATACCATTGAGGTTGAAGAACCTGATGGTACTATTATTTCAAAAAATGATGCTTATGACATGTTGATACTCACTATTGGCATGTATTTCATTGGTAATCCTAAAGAAGAACTTGATTCAACACAGGTTGTATTATCTAATATCAGATGTCCTACTTTATCTGATTATAGATGGTACAAAGATGTTTTCCTTACTCATATTTTGAAAAAAAATGATTGCAACGCTTCTTTTTGGAAAGAAAGATTCATAGCTGGACTTCCTAAACTTTTCGGTGAAAGAATTCATCAAAAGCTTAAGGAAGCAACTGGTCAAAGTGACATTCCTTTCGAAACTATTACATATGGTCAATTATTTGCTTTTATTAAAAAAAAAAGGACTAGCTTTGTGTTCAGAATTGAAAATACAATCTAAATACGAATCTGAAAAGAATAGATACCGTAAGGAGATTGGTACATTCTGCGAAGCTTTTGGATTACAAAAGATTCAAGTTCCTTCCTCTAAATTAAAAAACAAAGCAAAGCATTTTCCTAAAAAACGCTATAAAAATAATTTCAAAGAAAAATTTTATAAAAACCCTAAATTTTCAAAAAGAAAGTCTTTTAAAAAGAATTTTGATAATTTTCAAATTACTTGTTTCAAATGTCACAGAAAAGGTCATAAAGCTGATGTATGTCCTTTAAAAAAGAAGATTAATGAAGTTTTTCATGATGATGAAGTTTTAAGAGATAAGATTTCTGCTCTTTTAATTTCTGATGATAATTCTCAAAATATTATTTAAATGAATCTGATTCAAGTTCTGATTTAGAAGAAGTTTACACAAGCTCAGAATCTGAAATAGACAAGTCCTCTTGTCAAGGATTCTGTCCATTAAACATAAATGTTATTTCAAAAGAGAAGACTGAACAAGAACTCTTGTTTGATCTCATCGACAAAGTTCCTGATGTAGAAGAAAAACACAAATATCTTCTTAGATTAAGGAATATTATTCTTAATGATGACATTCCCAATAAAGATAAATCTCCTGCTATCATAGAACCTTTTAGCATTTCAAAGCTTTTCAACAAGGCTCCTTCCTTCTCCTTAATCAAAACAGATATTAATATTAATGATCTTCAGCAAGAGATTAATACTCTAAAGCTGAGATAAGCAATCTGCATAAGGAGATTGACGATCTTCATCTCAAAGATTTTGAATTAGAAACCAGATTATCTATTTTCAAAAATGTTTCTGAAAAAGATATTCCTGAAAGCTCTTCAAAAAATCAAGTGATCGATACTTCAAATAATGAAGCTATCCAAAGTATCGAACATATAGCTTTTCAAAAATGGAATTCTATTATAACTTTGGTCATAAGCGATTTTAAGATCAATGTTTCCTGTCTTATAGATAGTGGAGCTGATCAAAATTGCATAAAAGAAGGTCTTATTCCTTCAATTTATTATGAAAAAAATAATGAAAGGCTTGTAGCAGCTAATGATACTCCCCTTCATATTAAGTATAAACTTTTAAAAGCTTTTATTTGCAATGATGGTTATTGTTCCAAAACACCTTTCATTCTTGTCAAAAACTTGAGCCAAGATATTATTTTAGGAAATCCTTTTTTAACTACTATTTATCCTTTCAAAGTTGATGGTACTGGTATTACTACCAATATCATGGGAAAAGATATTCATTTTAAATTTCTTCATCCTATCAAAGATAGAGAAGTCTCCCTTCTTCAAAATTATTACATTTCTCAAATAAATGTTATTAAGTCTAAAAAGTCTCATTTAAATTTCCTCAATTAAGAAGTTTCTTATTTTCGTATTGAAGAAAATTTACTCAAAAAGGATATTCAAAACAAAATTTTAGATTTTGAAAATATTCTGAAAAAAGAAGTATGCTCTGACCTTCCCAATGCTTTCTGGGAAAGAAATAAGCATATTGTTTCTCTTCCATATATTGCTGGTTTCAATGAAAAGTCTATTATTACCAAAGCAAGACCTATTCAAATGAATCACGATCTTCTTAACATTTGTAAAGAAGAAATCAAATCACTTCTTTCCAAAAAACTCATAAGACCCTCTAAGTCTCCTTGGAGTTGCCCAGCCTTCTATGTTAATAATCAAGCAGAAAAGGAAAGATGAGTCCCCAGACTCGTCATTAATTACAAACCACTCAATGAGGTTCTCGAATGGATCAGATATCCTATTCCTAATAAAAGAGATTTAATCAAAAGATTGCATAAAGCATGTATTTTTTCAAAATTCGATCTTAAGTCTGGCTTTTGGCAGATACAGATCAGAGAAGAAGACAAATACAAAACTGCTTTCACAGTTCCTTTTGGACATTACGAATGGAATGTAATGCCTTTTGGTTTAAAAAATGCTCCTTCTGAATTTCAAAATATTATGAATGATGTTTTCAATGATTATTCAAATTTCTCTATTGTTTACATAGATAATATTTTGATATTTTCTCAAAATATAGAACAGCATTTCAAACATCTCAAAGCCTTTCTTTATATTTGCAAAAAGAATGGATTACTTATTTCTGCACCAAACATAAAGCTTTTCCAAATAAAAGTTAGATTTTTGGGTTATGACATTTCAAAAGGTACCATAAAACCTATTTCAAGAGCTATAGATTTTGCTGATAAATTTTCAAATGAAATTAAAGAAAAGAATCAATTACAAAGATTTTTAGGTTGTTTAAATTATGTTTCTGATTTCTTTCCTAAACTTAGAATTATTTGTCAACTCTTTTTCAAAGATTAAAAAAGAGTTCTGACCCTTGGTCTGATATTCATACTAATATTGTTAAACAGATTAAAGTTCAGGTTAAGTCACTTCCTTATTTAGGAATACCTAAACCTGAGGCATTCATGATAATTGAAACTGATGCTTCTGATAAAGGTTATGGAGGTATCCTTAAACAAAGAATTCACAATGATCATACATCTCATGCATTTATTGAACAACTTATTCGTTTTCATTCTGGCATTTGGAATGATTCTCAAAAGAATTATTCTACTATTAAAAAAGAAATACTTTCAATTGTTTTATGCATTACCAAATTTTAAGATGATATTTTCAATAAAAAATTTCTTCTTAAAATAGATTGCAAGTCAGCAAAAGAAGTTTTATAAAAAGATGTCAAAAATATTGTTTCAAAATAAATTTTTGCCAGATGGCAAGCTTTACTTTCATGTTTTGATATTGATATTGAATATATCAAAGGAGATAATAATTCATTACCTAATTTCCTAACCAGAGAATTTCTTCAAAATCCTGCAGAAAACCATGAGTAAACTCAGACCTCAGACTTCTCAAAATCAATTCCAAACCCTTTCTGACTTCCCAAGTTCATCAATCTCTTCATTTTCTCAGTTAGATAAATCATCTAGTCCAAATATTCCCAAGTGCTTACATTCAAAACCTTGTTACACTAAACCCTTTGATAAAAATACAACCATTACTAAACCACCTACCATTCATATACAAGAAAGTATCTCTATAAATCCACTTCAAAATCCAACTCCTATTAGATTTCATGATAATACTGTTAGCCTTATTCAAAATTGGAGCAACAAAGTATTTTGGCCTAACTATTATGACAGTGAAAATAGCCCTATACAGTAATATTACAATATTCTGTATAGACAAATTGCAGAGAAGAAAGCTGAAGTCAACAGTAGATTTCAAAATAGTTATCAAAGAACATGGGCGAAAACACTAGCTCGTGGCAATTATACATTTGAAGAACAATTAGAAGAACTACGTCAAGGTCAAATTTCATGTTTCAGGGAAGTTTCAAGGAACATAGTAGAACGTCAAAGTTTTACTGAAATCAATGGAAGAATTCCTAAGCATCAACAATGGAAAAGAAGATCTAATCAAAGTCCAAAAGAAATTTGCAAACTCTATCATTTTACGTGGTGGTCACCAAAATGATACTTCATCTCTAGGCATCTCTTCAAGAAATATCTTCAATTCCGCAAATTCAAAAAGATGAATTCAAAAGCTGAAGAAGTCTCATCAGGCGACTCAAAATCAGACTTTGATCCTTTTGGTGGTACTTGTGATCAAGATCCATTTGATCTATGACTATCTTTGGATAATTCAAAAGAAAAGAAAAAGAAGTATTCAAAAGAAAAGAAAAAGAAAGAAAGAAAAAAGAGAAAAAATGAAAAAGAAAAGAAGAAAAAAGAAAAAAGAGAAAAAGAAAAAGAAAAGAAGAAAAATTCAAAATTTCTTACAACAGAAAGATTTATTAAAATATTGAGTCTGAAGTTTCTCGGTGAAACGAGTACTCAATAATTTTGATAAATTCAAAACAGGCCAACCACCGTGGTCATCTATTCAAAAGCAGGTACCCAATTGTCAAAAGTTAGCATTCAAATTTCAAAAGCATCTGTCATCTTTGTCAAAAATTGAAAAAATTTGTCAAAAGCAGCCATCTACTATTCAAAAAGCAGCAGCCATTCACTGTAGCAAAGGTCACTATTCATATCACTGTAGCAGCCGACAAGTCACTGTTCACATCATTGTAGCAGATGACAAGCACTGAAGCAGTCTCTATTCCAACTACTGAAAAAGACGTTCCATCAACCGCACTCAGCAAATGCTGATAAAATTCAAATTCAAATGAAGATTCAAATGCAGAATTTGCCTATAAATAAGACACTTCATTTCATTCAGAAGCATCGAAAGTTTTAGCGAAGAAAATCCTTAAGCTTAGATCATTCTCATTCCTATTGTAACCTTTCATACACTTTCATATATATACCCTTGTATTCCTACCTCTGTAATTCATATCTCAAATATTCAAAGTAAGTTTTATTCAAATCTTATTGTTTTCAATTTGTTATTTCATTTATTTATATTCTGATCATTCCATATCATGTCCATCATGCATACAGTTAAAAAGTCTATTATTACCAAAGCAAGACCTATTCAAATGAATCACGATCTTCTTAACATTTGTAAAGAAGAAATCAAATCACTTCTTTCCAAAAAACTCATAAGACCCTCTAAGTCTCCTTGGAGTTGCCCAGCCTTCTATATTAATAATCAAGCAGAAAAGGAAAGAGGAGTCCCCAGACTCATCATTAATTACAAACCACTCAATGAGGTTCTCGAATGGATCATATATCCTATTCCTAATAAAAGAGATTTAATCAAAAGATTGCATAAAGCATGTATTTTTTCAAAATTCGATCTTAAGGCTTTTGGTAGATACAGATCAGAGAAGAAGACAAATACAAAACTGCTTTCACAGTTCCTTTTGGACATTACGAATGGAATGTAATGCCTTTTGGTCTCAAAAATGCTCCTTCTGAATTTCAAAATATTATGAATGATGTTTTCAATGATTATTCAAATTTCTTTATTGTTTACATAGATGATATTTTGATTTCAATGATTTCTTTTGATAATTTTTATCCAAATTTTAAATACCTTGATTATTGTTTCAATGATCCTGATGAAAAGGATAGAAAAGATTAGTATTTAAAACTTGATGAAGATTTTCGAAGAAAATTGGGTATTTTATGGAGAAATGATCTTTATCATAAATATAAATCAAATATAATGATTTTAAATTGGTTTGATGCTTATTGCAAAATAAACAATATTTCTGATAATGTTTATTCTTTAAACCAAATAAATGTTCAAAAAAGTATTCATAAAAAATGGGAACTTGACTGTGGTGCCATTGTTTCTTCTGTTCATCCCCCTTTACAAAATATAAAAATTTCTTTGGAAAAAGGAAAAATTCCAGCTACCCCTTTCAGAATAGGGGAGGGAGATATAGCTAAGGATATTAAAAAGGTTATTGAACAAAATAATTTTTCAAATCAGATTCTTCATACTATAGCTAAACAGGTGGATAACCTATCGGTGAAAATAGATTCAAAATCTTCTGATTCCAAATTTCCAAAAAAAAGCGTTGCAATCATTTCTTTTCAAAATATGAGTAAGGAAAACATCTTTGTACCATCTATAATCAGATAAAGTAGGACATCTGATATTAGATAATACAACCTATGTTGAATCAAGTTCTTCTTTAGGATTACCAATGAAATACATGTCAATAGTGAGTATCAACATATCACAAGCATCATTTTTTGAAATAATAGTACCATCAGGTTCTTCAACCTCAATGGTATGTTGAAGAATATTCTGTTTGTCATTGAGAGTAAGGGAGTTATCCCACCAGTTTTTTAATTGACCAGTGAAGCCAGTGATAATGAGAGCGGCGGCGCTCTCTTCCTTTTGTCCTTGGGCTTTATAAGCAATACGAGCCATGCCCATTTCTTGAAGAGTATTTAGTATCTCATATTCTGATTTGCCATCAATGTTCCATTCGTGTATTGAATGACCATCATATTTGGCATTGTTTTTGAAATGTGCCCTTTCTTCAAATAGAATATCTGGAGGAGAATATCTATTATTATAAAAGGCTTTTGTTCAAACAAATAATGTTTGAAGTATGAGAAGTAGAGGCTATGTGAGGAGTATATGCTTTAATAATGTTTGTAACCTGAGAAGTAGAGGTTTCATTATTATGAGAGGATGAGGTTTTGTGAGAAGATGAAGTCTCAATAAGTCTTTTTGAGATTTTGTCAATGAGACTGGAACTAGCAGGGAGCTGCAAATTCTTCTCGATATTAGTGGGAAGGCTTCTAGGATTGAAATGAGGAGTGGAAACGCTATTTACAAGAATTTGAAGAATAATTTTTTAATTTAGATGAGTAACAATTTATGTGCTAAAGAGTAATTTTTTATGTACTAAACAATAACCGAGTTTACATAATTAATATATCTAAATTCGATTTACACAAGTGTTTGTCATTAAATAAATAGTACCTAAGATATCTACACAAAAATCATATAGAATTTATATTAAAATCAACACTTTTAAATTTTCATATATGATAGAACTACGTAATTAAAAAAGAAGTACAAGATATCATGAAAGCAATTAACTTTATCACCCATTTATAATTATGAATAAATATACAGTAAGATTTTAGATTTAATCTTTTAATTAAATAGTGTATATATAATTTAATTAAAAATTATAATATATAAATAATAATTATAATTGGATATATCATGTAGTATGGTAATATCGTATCATATTACTCAAAAATTGAATATTTTATGGTATTTCGGTATATACCGAAATATTACGGTATTGATCATTTATATACTTTTATCTTATCAAAATTTTCAATACGGTATCATACCTTACCAAAAATTTTGGCATACCTAAAATTTTGATAAAATTGGTATTTTTCGATATTGTAAGGGCGGTATACCGAAATTTTGGTATTTTTTCCCAGCCCTATTAATAATATCATTTGGATAATCTTTATCTATATTGGTGTAATATTTTATTAATTTCATATATTTTTTTTATATATCTAAATTATTTTTTATTTTTTAAAGGTAAATTTCTTTTTTTATTATTTTTTATTTTATTGTAATATTTTTATTTTATTTTTAGCGTGAATACATAATATTATTTACACAATCTTTATCTTTATTGTTATAATATTTTATTTATTTTGTATATTATTAATTTCATTGTCCAAAATATTTTCTTATGTTAAAAGCTTATTTAATTTGTAAACTTTGCCTAAAATATAATTAATTCAATATCAAAAGAGAATTTATATTATATTTAATTAATAATAAAATATTTTTAATAAAATATTAATTTAAAAATAAATAAATATAAATATAGATAAAATAAATTAATATTAAATGAGTACGGGTAACCCGCGAGTTTTGATAAATAAGCATGATAATATGTGGGTACCCTACCCGTTGCTATCTCTATTCCTACATGTTATAGTTCACATTTTTATATTTGCTTATTTCAAAATTTATGCACATATTAATATATAGTACAATATTAACACTCTTAATGTAACACAAAATTAAATAATAGATTTTATATTATATTTAATTAATAATAGTATATTTTTAATAACATATTCATTTAAAATAAGACGGATATGAATAAGGGTAATTAATAATATTTTAATGGATACGAGTATGAGTATCCCAAAATAAGCGGGTACTCTACCCGTTGTTATCTCTATTCCTACATACTATAACTTAACACTTTTTTTTGTTTATCTCAAAATTTATGCACATAATAGTATAATACTTTTACGGTACCATAAAATTACTACTTGTTTTTTTTATAAAATTTATGCATGTGTTATAAATAATTATATTTTTAGGAATGTAGAAATTATTATCGGACCGGAGGTAGTGTGTTTGTGTGTATATGTATATGTGTGTGTGTGTATATATATATATATATATATATATATATATATATATATATATATATATATATATATATATATATAATACATTTAAAATAATATTTTAATCACAATTTTTTAAATTATTTAAATAATTTAAATAAATTACAGACCCTCTGATCTAAAAAAATTACAATATGATAATCCTTTCGCCTATCTTAAAGGTGGTCATTATTATTTTCACGTAAATTAATTAGTATTTTTTTATATTTAGTGGGTAATTGTATATGTAGTGAGTAGTGAGTTATATGTGGGACCATTTTACGAAAAGAAGAAAATTAATACATTTAGAGTGAACACCCAAAATGGTAAAATAAAGACCTTTAGGATGAATGGATGGGTATATGTAAAAAAGTTTAAAATTAAAAAATAAATAAATTACATCAACGGGTTATGATTGCCAGTATATGCATTAAAAAACCACAACTCCACGGATATATATGCTACATAAAGATTGAATATCTAAAATCTTTTCAATATTGATGTACAGTTATACAATAATGTAGTACGTAGTGAACACTAATTTGCATTAAGAACTAAGAAGTCATATTTAAAATCTTATTAATATTGATGTACAGTTATACAATAACATAGTAGTGAAAAATAATGTGCCCTAAAAATTCACATCTTCAATCCCATATTTTAGTCGAGAATTTTAATTTTCAAGTCTTTATTGAAAGTAATATTATTATTATTATATATACTAGATATTACTCATTCTTGCGTTGCATGAAAAGAATTAAGTACATTACAATTATATATTTTTATATTTAATTTTTTTATTTTAACCATAATATATATATATATATATATATATATATATATATATATATATATATTTATTTATTTTTAAATTTATGTATTTTATAAAAATTACTAATTATTTATGAATAATATAAATGTATTTTTTTAACATAACGTAATTTTATATTTATCAATTAAATCGCATTGTTTATACACTTATTTTTTATAATATTAAATTTGATTTGGCATTTAAGATTATTTGTGAGATATACGTGAGACGGGTCGACCCATCATTAAAGTATGTCTATTATTTAGATAAAATATATTTTCTAAAGTATGTTGGATTGTGTATTAAAATATGATTTTAGTGTGTTATAATATGATTTATTATTGACATACTTTAACTACAAATAAACATACTTTATCTATATAATAAACATATTTTAGTGATGGGTCTACCTGTCTCACACCATCTCACAAATAACCTATTTCGCAAGAGAGTGTCTCTAAGATAAATAGAGTATATATTAACTTTCTATTATTATTAATTATATTAAAAAATTTAAATTGATATCTATTAATTTTTTTAAAAGTAGATATAATATCCCCTAAAACTCAATTACTGTTTTTTAAGAAAGATATATAATATACTACCATTTATATTTTATTTTTAAGCAAATAACATATGGATAAAATATAAAATATTATTTAATATAATAAATTATAAATATGAAAATAATATTTATGGAGACGATCCTAATGAAGATAAAATTGAAAGAAAAATTAAAATAAATAAAAAAATTTAGAAAATAAATTTCATACATTAATCCAAAAGATTAAATAAAAAATGGGTGCCACTAAATACACACCCCAGTTTATTAAATGCACACCCCTATTATTATATAAATTAAATATATATTTTTTAAAAGTCTAAATTGCCCTTAATTTGTTAAATACACACCCCTTCTATATTTTCAACCCTAAATTATGGTTTTTTAATTTCACACACATTAATATGAACCCTAAATAACAAATAGAATGACTTTCATTCATTAAGGTCATCACGACAATTTATTGAAACGACGAAGAATATGGAAATCGTGAAAGATGAAGAAATCATGATAGCAAGAAACAACTACTTAATTAAATATTCGAAAATTACAGGAAATTCAAACATTCATCTAATTCATATGCAAATTATTCCTAAAATTAAACCAGTGCCCTAATATATTTGTCTGCTTCGCAATTATTCACTATTTTAGTTTTTATATTCTGTAGTATTTTGTGTAGCATCCTCTATTTATTTACAGCAAAAATCAGTTAAGCAAAATGCAGAAAACCAATGGAGTACTTTACATATTTGATTTTGTCAGGAACTTCTCTCTAGATAGTTTTAAATAGATTCAAAGGACTTCTCCGAAACTGGGGAATTTGTGGTGATAAAAAGGAATTAGTGGAATGTGTATTTATAAGGGTATTTTAGAGTTTTAACAGGGTGTGTATTTAATAAATTTAGTGAAATAATTAAGAAAGGCGGTGTGTATATAATAAAAGGGTGTGCACTTAATAAATTGGGGTGTGTATTTAACGATACTCATAAAAAATATATCTTTGAATCTCCAATTCTAAAATTTCTCAAATTAATTATATATTGTCCAAATTCATCACTCTAAACACTGATCACTTTTTTTTTCAATTCTAAAATTTCTCAAATTAATTCTAGATTGTTCAAATTTATCACTCCAAACATTGATGACTTTTTTTAATGATTGAATCTGCAATAAGATCAAATAAAAGTAAGAACAATAAGGTTAAAAAAATTATAAAAATAGATTATATAAAGAAAACAATAAAAACAAAGAAAAAATAAAAATCATAAGATAAACGAAAAATTAAAAAAAAAAAGAAGGAAAGAATAATACCTCAAAGGAGAATGATTAAAACTGAAAATAAGATCAAATAAAAATATAAAAGATAAAATAAATCTTTAATATACTAAAGGAGAGTTTATTTTTTGGTGAGGTGTCGTCACCAGAATTAATCTCAATTATTTTAATTTTTAATTAAAATTAAAATTTTCAAAATTTTAATTTTTAATTAAAATTTAATGTAGATAAATACATATATTATTTTTAGATTTGAATATGATATTATCAAATTAAAATTAATTATTATGAATTAAAAATTAATACAAATAAATGCATATATTTATTTTAAAATTTAGAAAATTTATTCACTCCCCACCTATAAATAAGTTTTTTTTATTCAGTCGTTCTACACACATAATTTATTCGTCATGACGAATAAAAGATTTCTTCAAATTCTAAAAAAGATATCCATTTATTATTATTATTGATTAATTTATTTGTGTTCCGTTTATATTTTTAATTTTTTTTTGTTTTAGTTCTGTTTTGTTTTAATTGATAGTATGAAATTTTATATTTCTTTATTTTTTTAAGTAATTAACTTTTTTTTTCATGATTAATTTTATAAATTTTTTAGTTATTTTTTTTATAATTTCACTTTTGATTATATTTTTCTTATTGTCTCTTTTATATTTTATATTTTTTTCTTTTAACTAAATTTTGTTTTTATTTAATTCTTTTTTGTTTTAGTTTTTTTTATTTCTTTTTCTTTTCTTATTTCTTCGAATTTATTTATAATAATTTTTTAATAATATATATCAATTTTATTATAATTTTTTCTTTAGTAATTTAACATATATATTTTAAAAGAAAACAATTAATTTAATTATGTTTCTTTTATATTTTTTTAAAGTTTTTAATTTTTTTCGTTAATTTTCTTTTATTTTTATTTTTTATTTTTTTAAATATATTTTCGCCAATATTAAAATTTAATGATTCATAAATAAGTTTTTTTAAAGATCGAATACGGCTGTGATTCTTTTTTATTTTTATTGATGAATTTTTTCTGTTTTTTATATTTTTTTAACTTCTTTTATGATTAACTTTTATTTTATTTTTTTTTATTTTGTTTTTTTTAAAATTTTTTTATTAATATGTATTTTATCTATTAAACTTAAATTAGAGTATAATTGAATAAATAATTAAATTAAACTTGAATTATATTTTTTTAAAATTGTAACTTTACAACACGTGTAATACACGTGATACATGCTAGTTAAAATATAAAAATAGAGTTTATAAAATTATAAAGAAAATATTATGGAATTAGTTATGGACTGTCCAAATTCATCACAAACATTGATGACTTTTCTTAATGATTAAAGTTGCAAATAAGATCAAATCAAATAAAAATAAAATCAATAAGATTTAAAAAAATTATAAAAACAAGGTTTATAGAATATGAAGAATACACAAAAAACGAAGAAAAAAACATAAATTATAAGATAAATAAAAAATTAAAAAGAAGAATGATACATCAAATGGAATGATTGAACCTGAAAATAAGATCAAATAATTAAAATAGATTAAAATTAGTATTAAAGTGAAATAAAGAAGAAAAAAAGAAGCACAAAAAAGAAATTAAAAAAAAAGAAGTACGAATTTGATTAGGTAATTCAAAAGGTTTGGTATAGAATGATTTGAAAGAATGAATGATTATGGTTGAAAGCAATCAACGACGTAGGAAAAAATTACCAAAGATAGCTTTGAAAGATTATACATACATATATATATATATATATATATTAAAATAAAATATATTACTTGGTATATTGATTAAAAATTTGTCAAATATACCAAAAATATCTTCCATATTTATCAAATTTATATAATAAAATAAAAAGTAAAATTTAAATAATAAATTCATTATTATTATTTTTATAATTAATTTTGCGATTGAAATCAAAGGCATTAATTGGTCGGTCAAGATTAAAATTGAATTATTTTTAAATAGAGTAAAATTAAAAAAAAATAAAAATAAAAGTAGAAGTTTAAGTTTGAATATAGATAGATAAATATTATATTAATATTTATCCTCAAAGAATTAAAAATAATACTGAAAAAAAATATAAAGCTAGTACGTTCAACCATAATAATATTTGATAATCGCATCTATTAGTAATTAATTTCACTATAAATACTCCTATATAGCGATAATAAACCCAAAATAAATTGAGGTTCTTCGTGAGATTTGGTTCTTAAAAAAAAAAAAAAGATATCACTATTAAGTAAAAAAATAAAAAAAACAAGCATCACCAAATATTCAACCATTGAAATGATGGGTAAAGAAAGAAGGTTGCAGAATGAGATGCCACGTTAATACGATATTCAAATGGCAAGTAGCAAAGTAAACGGTGTATATGAGTTAAGTCATGCTCAACCACTGCATGCTGGACACGTGCTACAAAGCTGACATGGACATGGAGTGGATCAATAAAGTCAATTTTTTTTTATTTCTTCCAGAATCACACTAAATACACATCCCATTTTATTAAAAATACACACCCTATTATAATATAATTAAAATATATATTTTTAAAAAATTTGAATTACCCTTAATTTATTAAATACACACCCCTCAATTTAATAAATACAAATCTAATTAAAAAGAAAAAATCTTACCTTAATTATTTCTTTATTATCAACAACTCAATATCTTAAAAACTCAAAATTGAATTAGAAAATGTCTTATCCTAATTATCTCCTTATTATAGTTATCTGTAACTCAATATCTTGTAAACTCAAGACTGAACATAGAACCGTTCTAATTTTCGTTAAGCACACTTCGTTTACCAAAATTAATACACAGTGTTTTTTTATTTCAATTTATTCTATGTAAATAGTGCATAATTAAGAAAAAAATATAACCAATTTGATTTCGTTGAAACTTTTCTCATAATAATCATATTTTATTGTTCAATCCAGATTCTCATTTTCACCATTGTCATTCAATATTTTTTTCCATGATTTTTTTTAATCATTGAAAGATGAAGTCTTTGCCTTTAGTTTTCACAAAAGGTCCTTCATATTTTCGTTACGTGGATTTGAAACTGCAAAATAATAAAAAGTTGAGCAGAAACGGAGAGTAATGTGTATATCGTATTTAGTTGGAATTGATAAGAAGAGTGAATATAGTTTCTTTTTCTTTAAGACAAAGAAGAATACCGATAAAATAAAAATTAAAAAAAAAAGACAAAGAAGAATAGTTGAATACACAACAATGAGAACATAATGAGTGACGAAGAGAAATGAAAAAAAAGAAGAGAGAATGAATAGCTGAGTTATACATCATTTAAATAAAATTAAAAGAACATGAAAATAGCTAAATTGAAATCGGATTGAAAGTATATAGGTTGAACGGAGAAGATAAAGTATTTTATTTAAAATATAGGGTGTTTATTTAGTTTTAATGTTAAAAATGGGTAATTTTGGAATTTTAGAGGGCGTGTATATGATAAAATTCAAAATTTAAAAAATTAAAAGGAGTTTGTATTCAATAAAGAGTGTGTATTTAATATAAAAGGGTATGTATTTAACAATACTTTTTATTTTATTTAATTTTCTTTAACTAATAAAATAATAATACAAATGTATTCTGGTCTTTGTTGAGTTTGAGAAAAAGTTCTCTTGATTCACGTGTGACGACTCACATGACCACCTTGCTTGCAAACAACTTGTTATGGTGTTTCCATTTATCTTTTTAGAAAGACGAATGGTATCTACTAAACAAAAAAAAACCAATTATAGCATTCTCATGAAAAATATACTGATTAAAAATGGTTATAGTATAATAAATTATTTTATAGATTATTTTTATTAAAATAAATAATAATAATAATATTTTTAATAAAAGTATGATATTAATAAAAAATAATAATTAATTAAAAAAAGGAAAAATGATTTCACAAGTAATATAGCCTAGCGAGTGTTTCCTTCCTTTAAAACATGATCATATCGCTATTAAAGAGAAATGCATTTTGTTATCCATTTTCAACATTTTTTTTACTTAAATCTAAAATATACCAATATAATTAATATTTTAAGGTATAGTGAAAATATAATATTATAATAAAGTAAATATTTGTTTTAATATTGTGTGTGGATCCCATAATAATATATTAATTATTTTGATTGTTCTACCTAAAGATTAAAATTGAACTTGAACGTAAAAATTGGAAATATATAAATATGGGATGGAGGGATTTTTTTCTACCTAAAGATATATAAATACTTGAACTTGAATTAAATTTTTTTTCAAAATTATCTTATTAATGGGCTCTGATATATATATATATATATATATATATACTAGTGTGGATCACCTCACTTCGTGAGGTGTTAGCCCGTATTACTGTGATTTTTTTGCACTTATATTTACAGTGTTGCGTATTTATATTGCTGTCAGGAGACCATTGCCACAAAATATGACTGTAGGCTAATACATGTGCACAATAATTTATATTCCAACTAGAAGACCACTTCCATAAAATGTACTTATCAAATTGAAAAATATATTTTCATACTCTTCAGTAGACAAGCATGAATAATCCCCATAGCAAAACTTGAAGAAGCATCCCTTTTATGTAGCATGGTCAGAATTTGATGAAAATTATTTTTACAGCATTGTGTAAACACAATGAAATTGTATGCTGCTGCAAATTATCACTGTGTTTCTCATAATGACCTGGTTAAAAAGGAAGAAAGACATAAAAAATTATATAATGCCCAAGAAACAAGAGGATCAAATTTATGTGTAAAAAATATTTGAGGAAAAATAAGCATATGATGCTGTAAGCAATTAAAATTCACGGTCCAATCAAATGGCGACACGTGAATTTTATTGATTAAATATCAATTTTAATTTATTATATTTTATTTTGGGGATTTAATAAATTAATTCCTAAAATAGATTAATAAATAATTGATAATTAATTTAATACCTAACAAATTAAGTAGGGTTTAAATTAATTAAAGCTTGACCCCTAAGTTAAGTAAAGCATGGAAGGTTCCAGAATCAGGTCAAATTAAGCAATGACCAATCAAGCTGTGATATATTTGGAACGGCCCAAGCCCGCAGAACCAGGCCAAATCTGTCATGGACCAATCAGATTGCGAGATATTTATGGAGTATCCTCATCCTTCACCTATATAAGGAGCCCTCCTTCATTCACTCAACACACACCAAAATACTTGAAGACATAAACGCTCTGAAGAAATCAAGAACACGAGCAGCGCTCCCTTGAGATCTTCAAGCATCTTCAAGTCAAGAACGTCAAGCGATTCGGGATTAAGGTGCGGAGCCCCCCCAAATCAAGCGTTCTTCATATACTGAGTTCTTCGGTGTTCTTCGCGCCAAGAACAGCATACGACCCGGGATTAAAGTGCTAAGCCCTCCAGATCGAGTGTTCTTCGGATCAAGTACGTTTAATCCAAACAAAGGCTCGACGCTTCTGGATTAACGTTATAAGGTCCCAAATCCGAGTTCGGACGAGCTTCAACTGAAGATCCGACTCAACACACACAGAGTCAACGCGATCAACGCAGTCAAAGTCAAAGTCAAAGTCAAGCCAAATTGGTTCGAGAGAAGAATCAGAGGATTGATAGAGATTGTTCCTAAATTTTCAAGTTTAATCCTTCTGGATTATCATTGTAATTCTTTTGTGTTTATTTCATTATAAATACAATATTTGTTGTTACAAATTTTGGCACGCCCGGTGGGACCGTCTCTACCTCTCATCTCTTTTCTCTACAAGCTCGAAAGTACGATATGACTCCTGTTAGGATTACTGTAGGTAGGACTGCTGCTTCTAAGCTCTCAGAGGCATTGACTGAATACGTTGCTGTTGTTACAAGGAGCATGTCAGAAAAAGCTCGTTCGGAAGCCTCATCTGGATCCAACCCTTCGGTTGAGGAGGCTTCGAGAAAACAACTACTTATGAAAGATGATAGTGATGAAGATTCTGCATCTTCAAACTCTTCATCTGACTCCGTTGATGATGGCAGACGCCACGACTGTTGAGGAACAATTAGCAAACATGATGAAAGCTATCGAGGGGCTCACGAAACACATAGAAGCTCAAGACACAAAGATCTCCCAATTGATGAAAAGAGACATCGCGGAGACTAGCCATGCAAACGGAAAAGGAGTCATGGACGATAGTGAAGTGGAAGAGGTCACAAGGCGCCAGACTATTGAAAAGGAGCAAACTCAAGGAACGTTGCCACTTTCAGCTGATGGAATGCTCCAAGTAGATCAACTCAAGGATATTATACTTGGAACAATAAAAGAAAGGTTTGAGGAGAATTCCAAGCCTACTGTTACTTATGTCAAGCCATACACGAAAAGAGTGGACAACTTGAAGTTGCCAGCTGGCTACCAGCCTCCCAAGTTCCAACAGTTTGATGGCAAAGGAAATCCGAGGCAGCATATAGCACACTTTATTGAGACCTGCCATGACGCTGGTACTTATGGAGATCATATGATAAGGCAGTTCGTTCGCTCTCTCAAAGGAAATGCATTTGATTGGTATATCGACTTGCAAGCTGAATCCATTGATAGTTGGGCACAAATGGAACATGAGTTCCTTAATCATTTTTACAGCACGAGGAGAACTGTTAGCATGACTGACTTAACTAATACTCGTCAATTGAAGGAAGAACCTGTGATTGATTCTATCAATCGATGGAGAAATTTGATTTTAAATTGCAAGGACCGATTATCCTGAGAGTCTGCTATTGAGATGTGTATCCAAGGGATGGAATGGAATCTCCTTTATATACTAAAAGGAATTCAACCTAAGACTTTCGAAGAATTGGCTACTAGGGCCCATGACATGGAATTAAGTATGGCTGCTAGTGGAATCAAACATTCACCGATGTCGGACTCCTACAAGTCTAAAGATAAACAAGATTTCAAAAGGGGGGCAAGTCCTATGTTAAAAGTTCCAACAAAGAGTCAATGGCCACAAATATTATGACGGTCAAGGTTCGAAAGAATGAAAATGATAAGAAAGACAAAGGAAAGCAAGTTGCCCAAGAGTGGGGGCAAAGAAGGTTAACTCTGAAGGAGATGCAAGAAAAGGAGTATCCATTTCTGAATTCAGACCTTTCTGGCATATTTGATGATCTGATGAAAAACAAACTCCTTGACCTTCCTGAAATGAAACGTCCAGAAGAAGCCGGCCGAACTAATGACCCAAAATACTGCAAGTATCATAGGTTGGTGAGTCATCCAATTCATGATTGTTTCGTTCTTAAGGAAAAGATCATGCAACTGGTTAAGGAAGGGAAAATCGTGTTGGAAGATGAGGCGGGTACAAACTTCACTTCTGTAAAAGAAAGTCATGATGAAGGCTCATGTCATGTCGTGAATGAGGACAATGAAAGCGAACAACTTGAAACTAAGGGTAAAGCTTACTCCATGAAGGTGACCTTCACGGATGAAGATATGTTGTTGGGTATGCAATCTCATAATCGACCTCTATTTGTGACTGGTTATACTAAAGGGATGCGAGTAAATCGCATACTTATTGATGGAGGTTCGGCAGTGAACATTTTGTCCTTGAGAATATTGAAGAAGATAGAAATACCAATGGATGAACTCAACCATAGCCGATTGATGATTCAAGGGTTCAACCATGAGGGACAAAGGACTCTCGGCACAATAGTTCTTGATTTGCTAATTGATGAGATGAAATCCACAGTCCTTTTCCATGTTATTGATGCAAAAACTTCCTACAACATGCTTTTGGGGCGTCCATGGCTACATGAGAATGGCGTGATTCCTTCTACATTACACCAGTGCTTCAAATATAGTGAAGGTGACAACGTGAAAAGAGTATTCGGTGACGACAAGCCATTTACTGAAGCTGAAGCTTACTTTGCCGATGCTAAATATTTCTTCAAGAGTACAAAGGAAGTAAAGCGTGAAGAAGCCCCAGTGCAAGATAATGGGGGCAATAAACAAATAAAGGATGAGGAAGGTAGTACATCATCTGCCACTCTCAAGGAGAACAAAGGTAAAGGGCTTGAGACCTCGGAAGAGTTGACATTGCCTCTAACAAAAATTGATGCAAATATGCCTTCTTCTCCACCACTCAAAGGATTCACACGTCCTATTGAAGGACCAAAGACCGAACATGGTGAAGTGTTTGAAGCCAAAATAACCAAGTCGTATAGTCCACAAGCTTATAAACTCCTTATAAAGGCTGGTTATGAACCAAGGGAAAAAGCGATGGCGAGCAAGGTGTGTCAAGAAACTATCAACCCACCAGGACATGGGCTCAATGTTACTCAGAAAATGTTGAAAAATAGTGGTCACACTATCAAGAAGGCTAAGCCAGGATTGGGATATGTCCCTCAAAAGCCAGTCCGCATTGCAATTAGAAGAGCAAGTACAAATTATATTACCGAGGGAGAAGCTTTATCCACGGAGGATATGTTTGACGCAAGTAGTAGGGAAGTCAAGAGAGTATCTGTTTTTGAAAGGCTTGGGAGTGTCTTCGAAAGGCTTGGACCCTGTAAAGGGAAGTGTAGGAGGCAAAATCATGTCAAGTCCCTTAACCTCCGAAAACTCCGGAGTCAAAATCCTACTCGCATCAAGCGGCAAAATATCTGGACTGTCTCAAGTGGAAGAGTATTGAAAGATAGGGTGCAAAGAATCATCTTTACTAAAGATGATAGTGATGATAGAGAAAGTGTAGCTTCTACCAATCATATTACTGCTATGGAAGATTCTCAAATGGAGAAAGTAGATGCTGAAGATGCCCCTCCACAATTTGAAGAAGGAGTGAAAGCCACTGTTGATGAGTTGAAAGAAATTAGCTTAGGTGATGAAAATGACCCACGTCCTACTTACATAAGTGCTCTGCTAAATGTTGAGGAAGAAACAAAGTATGTCAGCCTTTTGCAAGAATTCAGAGATGTCTTTGCATGGTCGCATAAGGAAATGCCAGGCTTAGATCCGAAAATCGCAGTGCACCACTTGTCCATTAAAAAGGGAACTCGACCAGTTAAACAAATGCAACGTCGATTTTGACCAGAGTTGATTCCTTTGATTGAGGACGAGATTAATAAGCTTCTTGAAACAGGCAAGATCCGAGAAGTCAAATATCCTACATGGATTTCCAATATCGTGCCGGTAAGAAAGAAAAATAGACAACTCAGAGTATGTGTTGATTTTCGAGATTTAAATATGGCATGTCCGAAAGATGACTTTCCATTACCAATTACTGAACTCATGATTGATGCAACAACGGGGCATGAGGTCCTTTCATTTATGGATGGGTCATCTGGCTACAATCAAATTGGTTTGGCTCCTGAGGATCAAGAGAAGACAGCCTTTCGTACCCCGAAAGGGATATATTGCTATAATGTTATGCCATTTGGCTTAAAGAATGCTGGTGCCACTTATCAGCGAGCCATGCAAAAGATATTTGATGACATGCTTCATAAGATTGTTGAATGCTATGTTGATGATATTGTGGTGAAATCAAAGGAAAAGAAAGATCATTTCCATGATCTAAGACGAGTGTTTGAACGATTAAGAGAGCATCAACTCAAGATGAATCCACTCAAGTGTGCATTTGGAGTTTCATCCGGGAAATTTCTTGGGTTTGTTGTTCGCCGTCGAGGGATTGAAATTGAGAAAGCAAAGATTGACGCAATCATGAAAATGCATGTGCCTCGGAACATACATGAACTCAAAAGTCTGCAAGGAAAGTTGGCATACTTAAGGAGATTCATATCAAACTTAGCTGGCCGATGCCAACCATTTAGTCATCTCATGAAGAAAGACAACATATTCGAATGGGATGGAGCTTGCAATAATGCTTTCAATAGCATTAAAGAATACTTGATGAAGGCACCAGTGTTGAGTGCTCCAATAGCGGGATGTCCATTAGTCCTTTATCTAGCTGCTCAAAAGCGTTCTGTGGGAGCTTTACTTGCACAAGAAAATGATGATGGTAAAGAAAGAGCTCTATATTATCTAAGTAGAACCATGACTCCAAACGAGTTGAAGTATTCACCCATTGAGAAGATCTGCTTATCCCTTATCTTCGTAATTCAGAAATTGAAATATTATTTTCAAGCTCACACAGTTCGGCGTGTTACGAAAGCCAACCCACTAAAATTTGTCATGTCAAAACTAGTACTCTCTGATCGGCTTGCAAGATGGTATCTCCAACTTCAACAGTTTGAGATCGTGTACGTTCCTCAAAAGGCCGTAAAAGGACAAGTGTTGGTAGATTTTCTAGCTGATCATCCAATGCCTGCTGAATGGGAACTATCTGATGAACTCCCCGATGAAGATGCTTTCACTGTGGACATAGTTTCTCCTTGGAAGATGTATTTCGATGGAGCATCTCATAGAGAGGGAGCTGGTGCGGGAGTCGTGTTTGTAACATCCAGTGGTGAAGTTCTACCTTTCTCATTTTCCTTAACAGAAAATTGCTCTAACAATGTGGCTGAGTATCAAGCACTTATACTTGGTTTAGAGATGGCCGTCGATATAAAACAACTACACCTTAGAGTGTATGGTGATTCGCTATTGGTAATAAATCAACTCCTTGGAGTGTATGAAGTGAAGAAGCCTGAGTTGTTCCCCTATTACAAGTATGCTCAAAAGCTTATGGGTTATCTCGATGATGTTGATATTAAGCATCTGTCTAGAAGAGAGAATAAACAAGCTGACGCCCTCGCTAAGTTAGCATCAACTATAGCTATGCCAGAAATGCAAATTCAAGTACCGGTGTGTAGAAGTTGGGTTGTACCACCAATCTTTGAAGATGATGATTATGAAGAAGTTGAAAATCATGTGGTGGAGGTTTTCGAAATTGAAGAAGAAGATTGGCGCCAACCACTTGTGGATTATTTGAAATATGATAAGTTGCCTAACGATCCAAGACAAAGGGTTGATATTCGGCGTCGGGCACCTCGGTTCATTTACTTCAAAGGTACACTTTATAGAAGATCATTCGATGGAATTTTCTTGAGATGCTTGGGTAAGGAAAAAACTATTCAAGCAATGGAGGAGGCTCACTCCGGAATTTGCGGTGCTCATCAATCCGGACCAAAGCTACATTTTAGAATTAAAAGGATGGGCTACTATTGGCCAACCATGGTGAAAGATTGCATGGATTACGCACAAAGATGTCAAGCTTGTCAGTTCCATGGAAATTTGATTCATCAACCTCCGGAGCCTTTACATCCGACAGTCGCTTCATGGCCTTTCGATGCTTGGGGTTTAGATGTGGTAGGGCCGCTTACAAAGTCATCTGGTGGTCATCTCTACATTCTTGCGGCAACCGATTACTTTTCAAAGTGGGCTGAAGCTGTGCCTCTAAGGGAAGTGAAGAAAGAAAATGTTGCTGATTTCATCCGAATCAACATCATTTATAGATATGGTGTTCCGCGCTACATCATCACTGATAATGGAAAGCAGTTCAGCAACAGTTGGATTGATAAGCTATGTGAGAAGTTTGATTTCAAACAAAAGAAATCTTCAATGTATAACGCAGCTGCTAATGGTCTTGCCGAAGCTTTCAATAAGACATTGTGCAGTTTGTTAAAGAAGGTGGTGTCCAAGTCGAAAAGAGATTGGCATGAAAGAATAAATGAAGCTTTATGGGCATACCGCACCACCTATAGAACACCTACTCAAGCCACTCCGTATTCCTTGGTGTATGGTGTTGAGGCTGTTGTGCCTCTCGAAAAGCAAATCCCTTCTTTGAGGATGGCCATACAAGAAGGCCTCACCGAGGAAGAAAATGCAAAGTTACGTCTTCAGGAGTTAGAAGCGTTAGATGAAAAGAGGTTGGAAGCACAACAAAGACTTGAGTGTTACCAATCTCGCCTTTCTAGAACATACAACAAGAAAGTGAAGGTACGTTCTTTTCAAGTTGGTGATTTGGTGCTTGCTGTGAGAAGACCTATATTAGTCACCCATCGCGTTGGAAATAAGTTTCTACCCAAGTGGGATGGCCCTCATGTTGTAAAGGAAGCCTACACAAATGGCGCATACAAGTTGATCTCAGAAGATGGCGTGAACATTGGCCCCATAAATGGGAAGTTCTTGAAACGCTACTACGCGTAAAACAAAATACATGTACAATGCTCCACGACGCACGAGCCTAAACTGCATGTTACTCCTAATCCGCATGAGTATAAACTGTGTACGACGAACTCCTGGTCTGCATGAGTATAAACTGTGCACGACACCCACCAAAGGTAATTATATGTGGTTAAACTATTAATTCACCCCACTCAGATATTTTAAGTGGTTAAAGCATTAAATATCCTACTTTGTCTAAAGTGGTTAAAGAATAGTCACTCCTGGCCCGCATGAGTTTAAACTGTGTACGGCACCTCCCCATTCAAAATCAAATCGTGTCCCTTTGAACTATGTTATGACTTGATCCTCTTCAAAGAGGTACGTAGGCAGCTTAGCATTTTGTTAAGTTCAGTCATGTTTCAGTTTGTTCACATCAAGTTTGTGAAGCAAAGCAATAAGTTGAAGTATGTAAAACAGTGAGTAAGTATCAGACATAGTGATGCAAATTAAGGAGTTAATGATGGATAACAAGAAGAAGAATAAGAGATAAGGGATAAAAAGCACTTTATTGATAATATCATTAAGTGATCAAAACAAAATGGAGGTATTAAGGTGAGTTGGTTTCAAAAGAAATTAATGAAAAATATCCGTAGTGGATAGCTCCTCTCGAGCGTCTGTCAAAGCTTGCGCAACGCTCTTCAATTCGTCAGCAATGGAATCTTCTAAGATAGGTGTTTTCTTCAGTACGCTAATATTCCTTGCAGCAGTTTGAGCTCCAAGCTTTGCGCTTTAAATAGATTGGCGGAGACGTTCAGCTGTTTGTGACATGGTTTCCTTCTCCTTCAGCAGAGTCTCGATCTTCGTTTCAATCTGCTTCAACTTAGTTTCAGATTCTTGCAGTTGCTTGGTCTCTGTAGCCTCTTGGTCTTTGTATTCATGAGCGCGCTTCTTTGCATCAATTAGACGCTTTTCAATATCTTTCTTGGTTATCCCATCAGCAAGTTTTATCTTCATGGTGTCATACGCATCGGCTTTAGAGAGTAAGAAATTGAATGATTGTTCTAGAGCGGATCCGTCAATTCCTTGAGCGCTTTTGAAGGTGTCCACCATCTTAAGCCCCTCATTCCTCACAGAAGATAATGCGTTGACAGGGGTTCTTCTTAGTTTTTCTTGAAAGCATTTCCACACTGCCAAGTTAACTAGTTTCCTAGCGTCCATAATCTCTTTATCAAAGACAAATTCTGTAATATCTGGAGCTTGGGCCGCAGAAATTAATGGGGGAGATTCATTCATGATAGGAGAAATATGATTCGAAAGGTCATCATCAATTAAGATTTCAGGGGTTGCAACAGAGGTTGATCCTTCTTCATCCGAGTCATCGTAATCAGAACCAAATACATCATGCATGCACTACAAAAAAAAAGGAGTAAAAGAGATGGTAAGAAAATATGTGCGAGAATGGATGTATATGAATTATGATTAGAAGGGATTAAAACCTTAGCCTTAGTTGCTGGGGTAAGCATCGGAGATTTGGCTTTCTTGATCCGCTTCGGATTGTGGTTGGTTGTGCTCTCATTTGAATGTGAGAGGCCGTTCTTTCTCTTTCCGACTCCATTAGACCTCCCTACAATCACCTTTCGAAGGGGCGGGGCCTCTAGTGATACAGCTTCCTCATCAGCTTTGGCATTATCTGAATTATTAACGATGTCAACTTCTTCTTCCACATCCTGGTTTGGGATAGCCTCAGCTAGGTTCAACACGTTGTCTAAGAAGTAAGTGCCATGAATCTGAGATAACCACTGTTCGTATTCTGATGAGCAGGAATTTTTAAATTCTAAAGATGCACATGGAAAAGTTGCTGTAGATTGAGAGTTACGCAAGGTGCATTGCCTCCAATACTGAAGCCCTCGCTCCAGGGTAGTTTCTCGAATGTCTATTTTCATTTTTCCCAGAGTATCTTGATAAAAGCCAAATTGGCAGCTAAATCGATGTGGGCTGTAGGGTTCAATAAGAAAGCTTCCATTCTGTCGCAAGGTAAGATAATTAGTGCGAATAGCAATGAAGTAGGCCCAGTCGCGCCAAGGTGCCTTGTCATGGTCAATATACCACATGGGGTCTGTTTTCGGGAGAACATTACAAGACAAGGAAGCTTTGTTTCCATTTTGAATTTGTTTGCGAGCACCAATTGCACTAAAGAATTTTGCTCCATTTTCGCCTGAGTAGGTCACCATTGAAGGTACTTTCAATTCATGAGGGTTTGGGTAATGAGTTTGAAAATAATGAGCCAACCAAGTGTAAACGAAGTGCACGGGAAATGTTGACTTCACTTCAGAGGGTCTAAGTTCATTAGAGATTTCATTCAAACCTCGGTATATGCTTGTCAGAACTGGAACAGCAAGGCAAACTGATTTTCCCGCAGCTATCAAACTTGCTACCTTGAAGGTACCAGGACGTATCATGTCTACTTCATCGTTAGGAAGTATGAAAGAGCAAAGCCAGCAAGCTATATGGGCAGCTAGATACGTTTCCTCTTGTTCTTTGGCATCAACGTGAAGCATTTTAAAAGGGGCCATCTCTATGGAAGTCCATTTCTTGCAGTTGTCGATAATACCCTTGGGGTTATGCGTACTCTTGAGGCGTGCTTTCCTTTTACTTTCTGCACGTGGAGGGGGCTGTTTATGCTTCGTAGTTCTACGAGACCAAAAGCTCACCCATCGAGAAAGTAAAACAAAGTCAGTACCATCACGGCTACGGATTCTATGATAAGCATGAAGTAAGTGCTGACAACTAGGTGGGATACGTAAGCCAGTGGCGTCACGCTCATTCAAAAGTTCTGGCTTGTCAGGCAAAACTTCTTCATATAGGTGACCAGCTAGCGGCAATCCTACCCAGTTATACAAATCCCATAGAGAAATCGACATTTCTCCAAAGGAAGTAAGTAGGGTGTTAGTGGTAGGGCACCACGCCTCGCAAAAAGCTTTGATGATCTCACGATTACAGTCATATGTAAATAGAGATGCGAAAATAGGTTCATAAAGCATTGTTTTCTCAAGAATAGAGCGATATCTGCTTAAGACAGCCTCGGTCCATTCCCAATACCTTGGGATGTAATGAAATTCCCCGAGAAAATTCATTGGGTCGCCCCATGCCGCATTACCTCTGATTATTTGGTGTCCTAGTGTTGGTAAAGGGCCAGTTTGTAGCTTCTCCTTGGTATGATTAGCCGATCTCAAAGTTACGACTCCTATTTCGTTCAGCTCCATGTCTCTGGTCCAAGTCGTTAAATTGAAGACATTATCTTCTTGAGCTAATTTCTCTATAGGTTGGCCCATGAGAGGTCTTTCGATGGGAAGACGGGTTACTATGTCTGATAGTGGACGCTGGGTATCAAGGATTAGCAATTGACGCTCCTTGGAATCTGTTGTATGACTCTTAAATTTAACCATTCTGAAGTTGAGATTGGCTGCGAAAAAGAGCAAAAGTAATGTTAGAGAACAGGAGTATGGCTTGAAAATAATAGTTTAAGAATTTTGATAATTAAAAGAATTTGAAATAAATTCATGGGATCAATTAATTGTTGAATTCAAAGTTGTAAGTTAAATTCATGATGAAGAGAAATTTAAAATATCAAAGTGACCAACTAAATTAATTCATGTTTAAAGCATGAATTGAAGTTAGTTGGAAATTGAAAGCCCAAGATCATGAATTTTGAATTTAATGTGGGCCCAATTTATATAGAAGCCCAAATCAAGAAATAGCTTTCCATGGGCTCATGTTATTAGTAGTCAAAAGTTGTTTTCATGTGGGAAGGGCCCAAATTCACAAAGGAAGGTCAAAATTAATGTTGAAAGTCAAAATTGGGTATTAGCATTCCAGGCGTGAATCTGTCAAAGAAGGCTTCTCCTTTCTCTACCAATCGGAACTCTCGGTGATGCCTGCAGCAACCGGTGACTGCCGAAACCCGCCGTCTTGTGCTCGTCGCTGTCGCCGTAAGCGAGCAGCAGCGCCGGCTGTTGCTGCCGTATCAGCCACGACGCGCTGCCGCACAAGCAAATAGCATCCGCCGTCCGTGCGCGTCCCTGCCGCCGAAAGCAGAGATGACTCCTATTTCGTCCAGCGTGCCCTGCCACAGCCCGTCGTCGAGCAACAGCTCGCGCGTTCCGCCGCCCCACGCCAACGCGCGACGAACCACGCAAGGCCACCGCCCCACGCCAACGCGCGATGAACCACGCAAGGACGCCGCCGCTGGTCCCCCGTGTCACCGCGCCATCGCGTGCAGCCATCGCCCGTCGTGACTATTGATCGTCGACGCGCTGTCGGCCTCTTCAAAAAACACAGCAGCCGCGTGCTGCCCAGTCATAATCACGCGAAGCCACCACCGTCTCATCTCATGGTGCCAAGGCACGCGAACTGGCTGTCATCGCCAAGTGCATCAGCCGTCACTGTTGTTTCGAGGTTCTTACCCAGATCGGGTGTACTTCCTCAACCGCACTAAATAGCCGCGGATCGACCCTATGGCGCCGCTCCTCGGTCGGATTTTCAACACCGATGGCCGAGCATCACTCACCGCCCCTCTCGTAAGCATAAGCACCAATAACAAGCGAACTCGAACCCTTTCGAAACCACTGCCAAAAGACACGAGGCTCACCGTCGATTTCTCGAAAGAGAAAGAGGGGCGAGGACAAGGCTCACCGTCGATTTCTCGAAAGAGAAAGAGGGGCGAGGACAAGGCTCACCGTCGATTTCTCAGAAGAGAAAGAGGGGCGAGGACGAGGCTCACCATCGATTTCTCGAAAGAGAAAGAGGGACGAGGACAAGGCTCACCGTCGATTTCTCGAAAGAGAAAGAGGGGCGAGGACAAGGCTCACCGTCGATTTCTCGGAAGAGAAAGAGGGGCGAGGACAAGCATGTTACTAAGTTCTTGGTCGAAGACAGGAACAACAAGCAAACAAGACGAATAAACAGTTCAAAAAAAAGGAGCAAATTAAGGAATTGAGAGCTTACACTTGTAGATTGAATTCTTTGGATGATGTGTTTTGATTGAGTGTTTTGTCTTGACAGCTTCTTGGACCGATGTTGAAGAAAAAAGTTTTTTTAGAAACACTTTATGCTACACTTTGGAAGGAAAAAGAAAAAAAATTCAAATAAGAGAAGGAAGAACCACGAATTGAAGTGAATATCTTGTTTGTTGGATAGCTTTGATAAAAAATTGAGTTCATGAAGTACCATTATATAGTAGTGAATTCATGGATAATTATGGACTCATGGATAATTATGGAAATTATTTGTGGATAATTATAGAAGCTACTAGTGGACTCATGGATAATTATGGAGATTATTGTGAGGTGCGCAAGCTCTACAAAATTGTAGGAGATTCTTTACTATAAATAACTTTGATAATTTTGGGTAAGGTGCATGAAATCTTGGTGAATAAGAAACAAATCTTTTGCGACTCCTTCACATCAAGACATACTGTCCGTGAACAAATCGCAAGGGGGCATTTGTAAGCAATTAAAATTCACGGTCCAATCAAATGGCGACACGTGGATTTTATTGATTAAATATCAATTTTAATTTATTATATTTTATTTTGGGGATTTAATAAATTAATTCCTAAAATAGATTAATAAATAATTGATAATTAATTTAATACCTAACAAATTAAGTAGGGTTTAAATTAATTAAAGCTTGACCCCTAAGTTAAGTAAAGCATGGAAGGTTCCAGAATCAGGTCAAATTAAGCAATGACCAATCAAGCTGTGATATATTTGGAACGGTCCAAGCCCGCAGAACCAGGCCAAATCTGTCATGGACCAATCAGATTGCGAGATATTTATGGAGTATCCTCATCCTTCACCTATATAAGAAGCCCTCCTTCATTCACTCAACACACACCAAAATACTTGAAGACATAAACGCTCTGAAGAAATCAAGAACACGAGCAGCGCTCCCTTGAGATCTTCAAGCATCTTCAAGTCAAGAACGTCAAGCGATTCGGGATTAAGGTGCGGAGCCCCCCCCAAATCAAGCGTTCTTCATATACTGAGTTCATCGGTGTTCTTCGCGCCAAGAACAGCATACGACCCGGGATTAAGGTGCTAAGCCCCCCAGATCGAGTGTTCTTCGGATCAAGTACGTTTAATCCAAACAAAGGCTCGACGCTTCTGGATTAACGTTATAAGGTCCCAAATTCGAGTTCGGACGAGCTTCAACTGAAGATCCGACTCAACACACACACAGTTAACGCGATCAACGCAGTCAAAGTCAAAGTCAAAGTCAAGCCAAATTGGTTCGAGAGAAGAATCAGAGGATTGATAGAGATTGTTCCTAAATTTTCAAGTTTAATCCTTCTGGATTATCATTGTAATTCTTTTGTGTTTATTTCATTATAAATACAATATTTGTTGTTACAGATGCAAAAATGGAACATAAAAAATAAGAAATATTTTGCTACATAAATTGGTTTTATAATGCAAGTTGGAATCCTACAGTAGAAACCTTAATTCTTCGCCCCACATACCAACAAGTGTCACAAGGTTAGGCTCAACCTGAAATAAAATTCAAGAGTGTATATTACAAACCATTCATGAAGAAGGAATTAACAAGAAAATAAATAAAAAAATTCTATTCGATCTTAGATTAGTTATACATTGACTGAAGAACTGTCTGATGATAAAGTTTTCGAGAGAGCTTTTACCCTCATGTGCCCATTGCTTGTTTTTCCCATTAAATAATCACATGCCATTGATCGGTGAGGGAAAAAAATTATACTTGGAGAGGGATAAGAAAACGGAATAAAGGAAAGTAATTATCATACTTGAAGGAACACAGATCAGTAATTCATACAAGAAAGCTGATGTAATCAGAAAAGATCACCACTTGTGTGTTTCTGATGCAATGCAGATGATTAAATTGATTTACTATGGCTAGAGAACCAGTTTGATTACCTGAGGTTCTCCCATTTTCTCAAAAGTGTTCAATGCCTCTTCAGCAAGGCCATGTATAGAAAATCCTACGATCATGGAGGTCCAAGCTTCAGCATCCTTGACAGGGATGGCCTCGAAAACTTCATGTGCCTTCTCAATGCATCCACGTTTAGCATACATATTAAAAAGAGTTGTGCTCACCTCAAGTTCATTCTTAATCCCAGAGATCACACTCACTATAGTCATCTCTTCAGGCTATACACCACCCCTTCGCATCTCCCTAAAAAATTGCAGAGCCTTATTCACCATCCCAAATTTTGCGTACCCTCCAATCATAGCGCTCCACATCACCATATTTTTGTTAGACATTTCATCAATCACCTTCCACCCCAATTCAACTTCCTTACGTTTCGTGTAAAAATTCAGCAGCAACGTGTTAACAAGCAAATTTTACCTAAACCAGAAGCAATAACATGTTTATGTCAGACATTTCTGTCAGATATTTCATCAAACACCTTCCGCCCCAACTCAACTTTGTTACATTTCGTGTAAAAATTTAACACCAACATGTTCACAAGCAAATTCTCACCTAAACCAGAAGCAATAACATGTTATGAACCTGTTTCCCTTCCACAAGAGCTCGCAAGACGCTCAACATAATGCACAGTTAAGTTAAAAAATAAAATAAAAAATAGAAGCTTCATGGAATTCGCGAAATAGAAATCTTATAAAAGATTTGGTCTGACCATGTCAGTAATCATAGATACCCTCATTTAATGTCTACGCACCAGTAATGGTGAAACATCTAACCCAAACATAAGATATGTTGGAAGTACTCTGAAACCAGAGTAGGTAGAGGAAATGATGAGCTGATGGTGATGAAGAACATAATTCTCAGTGTCCAATAAATGAAAAGTCACAAACTTAAGTAATCGTAAATTAAGTTAAACAACAGTAAATAAAAAAATCAAGAACTTAATATTGAAATCGCAATCATGTTATTCCAGGTAATGCATCAAATAACCAATTAAAGAGTACAAGGTGAATCTCACATAAAAGTACTGGTAATTCAATAACTCAAAAAGAAATAAACTACAAATGCATACAAAGCTATGTAATCTAATCAAGGCTAAATATGATGCAATCATATATATATATATATATATATATATATATATATATATATATATATATATATATATATATATATATATATATATATATATATAACTCCAAATAAACATTTACTTAGAAAGCATGGGTACCATTTGATGCAAGTCCTTACTATGCTTTTTCAATATTTTGTGAAATGATGTGTTCTTACGTAATCAACTCACAACACTCTATGTGATTGATGAAATCTCTCAAAGAAACCAACAACTTGAACTTAAAGATGATTGAAGAAACTGTGCAGATTGAATGAGTGTGTGTTGTGCTTGTAAATGTAAACTTGAGACGAGGAATCGATTATTAAAGAACCTACATCCACTGTAGAGAGAGAACATGCTTTATTGATGAGTTTACAATGGGAGAATACAATGAATCAAGCTATAAAACAAGCTTAAATACACTGATATCACATGCTGGGAAGTTATGGGACCACTTGATTGGCTGGAGTTTGGGGAATCTTGCCAGCTCACACCAGCTGCCAAACGGAATGTAACTGCCACCACTATGTAGCTCATGCATTGATGAGTGTGTAAATTCACAAGTTTGGCATCATGTTTTGTGCTAGTTTTGGAGAGTTTTGAGGTGGAAATAGGTGGAAAACCTATATATATTGTGAATTAGCATGAATCAGGTGTTAGTGGAGCTATTTAAGTGGTTTTCATAGCAAAAATGGAGTGGAAGTGCCAAAAATCGAAGAGACAAAGTCGAGACCACGCGAACCGCCAAGGAAAGAGTGGGTTCGACCTGATGGAGGAGGGTTCGACCTCTCCTACAGGTCGAACCAGCATTGAAAAGTTGCAGAAGGAAGGTTCGACCACGACTCAAGGGGTTCGACCTGTTTGATCAGGTCGAACCATGGTCGAACCAGTTCGCGAGAAGATGGGTTCGACCACGACGTTGGGGTTCGACCTGACAGTTGGTCGAACCAGGAGCGGAAATTGTCCAGTAGCGTGGTTCGACCTGAGGTTCGACCTGTGAGGGAGTGGTTCGACCTGTACAAGAGGTCGAACCAAGTGCAGAATGTGTCCAGTAGCAGGGTTCGACCTGTGGTTCGACTTGTGGCCGATGGTTCGACCTGTTTGACGAGGTCGAACCAAAACGCGAAAACTTACCTTATCCAGATTTTCGAGGCCAAAACGCGTGGGATCACTTAAAAAGCCCATTCCAAGCCCTAGAGACGTGATTATAAGTATAAAAGAAGGCTCTTGCAGTCAAGACGAAAAACGACGACGCGAGAATCATAAGAGGAGACAAGAGAAGAGATTGGTGATCCATCCGGAGGGTGGAGACAGAGGTGTAGCTGGAGATTCAAGTAAGATTGGTCCAACTAACCATGATTGTTCTTAGATCAATCATGGGCTAGAGCCACTTCGGTAGTTCTAGGGTTATGAAGGTTTCATGAGTTAAATTTGTATTTCGTGTGTATACTCCGTACAACACTACTTGTGATTTAGTTTATATAAGATTGCATATTTTAATCCATACTCATAGTTGTTTTGTGCATCAATAATCGTTGTGTAGAGTCTGAATGCATAACATGGTTATTGGTTGAGTGCGTTCACTAATGAGTAGGGTTTATTGTTATAATTCTAAGTGAAGGGATTCCGAGGTTCTATTAGAACCGTCTTATATGAATGTTTGTTAATTGAATTGAATTCGGGTTAACAAGTAGGATAAAGAGTATAACTTTATAGAACCTAAAAAGGGAGATCAAATCGAGTTAGAGTACTAAGTGCACGGGAAATAATTGATTATGATAGTACCTTGAAAGGGAGGTAAAGTATACGTCTTGCTCTAAGGATATTTACACGTGTCAAAAGCTTATCTATTTGTGTCTATAGAATAGATTTGTATGGTCTAGCGATGCGTCCATAAACCACAAGGCAGAGTCGGACATCGACACACGAAAGTATGAATTAACGAATGAAACTGGATGGCTTGACGAACTACCTATTATCTTATTTGATCACAACTACTATTTTCTTATTCTTGTTATTTAATTGCTATTTCAATTATTACTTAATTTACAAACCAAAATTACAATTCTCAACATAGTCATAATTGCTAGAAAATAACTAAAGTAATATTTATTCGTCCTGTGGATTCGATATTTAACTTGGTCGCCTTCGAAACTACAATTGATTAATTTGTGTGTTGAGAAAATGCTCATCAAGTTTTTGGCGCCGTTGCCGGGGACGGCTTAAAATATCTTTTTGTTATTTCTAGTTTGTTAAGACTATTTTTCTTGTTTTGTTGTTTTAATTCTAGTTCTTTTTAGGTGCATGCTTACGAGATCAAATAAAGGTGAACTTGAACCCTACAATCCTGAAATCGGAGCATCGTCAAGAAAGAAGAAGAAGAAGAAGAAGAGCAAGGCAAAGACTATTGATCCAACTGAAGCTCTGAATTTTGGAGTTGAAGTTAACGAGCAGATTTTGCAGACGATTGAAGCTACAACTGAAGTTAATTCGGGAGTAGAGACAGTCAACATGGCAGCGAATCCGGATAATCTAACTATCCGAGAGGTTTTCAGAAATAATCGGGCTGGAAATTTTGGGCTTCTAGCAGCAAGGGGAACTAATGCAGCTTTTGATCTTCATCCCGCTCTTATTAGCATGATAGAAAGGAACTCCTTTTCAGGAGGGTCTTTCGAGGATCCGCAGCAGCATCTGAACAAGTTCTTGGGTTATGCAAGTACTCAAAAAGACGCAGGAGAACATGAAGATGCAAGGAAGATCCTTTTGTTCAAATTTTTGCTTACTGAAAAGGCGAGAGATTGGTACGACACTATCAACGCAGCTGAGTGCACCACTTGGGAGCAACTGAAGTTAAGGTTCTTGGAGAGGTATATGCCACCTTCAAAGGTGTTTAAGATGAAGCAAGACATTAACCAATTCGCTATGGGTGGAGGAGAAAAATTTCATGAAGCATGGGATAGATTCAAGGATATGCTTAGGAAGTGTCCTCAACATGGGCTATCTAAAGCTCAATATATCAGTATATTCTACAATGGATTGGACTGTGATTCATGAGTTTTATTGGATGCTTCCTCTAATGGAGCATTGCTTACAAAGTCATCCGTAGAGGCCGAAAAGTTATTTGAAGATATTTCGATGAATTCGAGGGATTGACCAACTGATAGAGTTAGAGGTACTTATGTCCTTGGTAAGGTAGCTAAGGTTGAACAAGCAATGGTTAAAACAAGTAGAGAAGATAAGATCATCTCTAGCTTGTCCAATATCAACAAGCTACTTGAATCCCAACAGAAGCAAATCAGCGAATTATCTCAGCGCGTACCAATCATGCAGCAGGAGTTAAAGAATGAGGGACCAATCCAAGAGGAGTTGGAAGAGGCACACTATGCCATGGGTCAGAGTATTCAAGGGACTAGGTATCCGGCAGGGCCGGTCCTAGAAGTTTAGGGGCCCGGTGCAAAAAATCATTCAGACAATGTTGTTTACGGTTTTAAATTTTAGTTTTAATTTTCAAAATCTACACTTATATATATATTTAAAAAAACTACCTAAATATATAAATACAAATTATATAATTATCAACGCATCCACCTTCTACACTTCTTTTGTTTTTTTAATGTTTTAATGAAAAATAAAGATTAATTTCTCAGATTAAGAAAAAATATCATATACTATTTCTAAAAAGATTTTATTAGTTCATTTAAGTTAAGATTTTTTTTAATATTTTAATTCAAAATAAAGATAAATAGATAATTATAAGTAAAGTTAATTATTATATAATCATAATATAACAAAATCAAAATCTATTATAAGAATTTTTTTTAAAAAAAAATTATGAGTTCTAGTTAAGATTTTTTTTCTTTTTAAAATTTTAATGAAAAATAAAGATTAATTTATCAAATTAAAGAAAAAAATTATCATATATTTCTAAAAAGATTTTATTAAGTTAAAATTTTTTATATCTAAAAAGATTTTATTAGTTCATTTAAGTTAAGATTTTTTTAATATTTTAATAAAATTTTAATTCAAAATAAAAATAAATAGAAAAGTATAAGTAAAGTTAAAAAAGAAAAAAGAAGGCCGGCGCCTTCCATGGTGTAGAACCTGGGACATACCAAAATTAAAGGAGGCATGAAACCACTTAGGCTGGCAGTCGAGTAAAATCATGTTTTCAACTTAATTTATATTACATATATACAAATATATATAAACATATAAAAAAAATTGGGGGCCCTCGCCGGAGTGGGGCCCTGTGCGGCGGCACTGCCGACACCGCCCCAGGGCCGCCCCTGGTATCCAGACCAAGGAAACCGGAACTACCAAGGGAACTATCGAGGAAACTTTAATAATCGTGGTCCCCCGGGTGGTTATCAACGGCCTAGAAGGCCGGAGTTCTCATGGAGCAATCCGAATAATGCGATTTAACCTCCGATGGGTGTTGAATCGGGTGCTAAGGTGGAAGAAAGGAAACCGGGTCTTGAGGATACTGTGAACAGGTATATGGCCAAGAATGATGAAAGAGTTAACCTCCTTGAGGCCAAACTTGAAAAGAAAATCGATGCAAACCATGAAGTATTATCTAAGCAGGTGAAGGACCTTACATTACTGATGGGGGAGATGGCAGGAAGTGTTAACAAGCTTACTCAAACTCTTGAGAAGGGAAAGTTCCTGTCTCAAAGTATTGAGAATCCAAGGTCCTGCAACGCCATCACATTAAGGTCGGGAACGCATTACGAGGGACCTATGAGGCCGGAATCAAATTTGGACATGTCTGGGCCAGGTTCGAACATGGTTCGACCAACATTGAAGATCGAACCATACAGGGGAGGTCGAACCAACGCACTAGACAAGATCAAGAGAGATTGTAGCATCGGTTCGACCAAACTGCAGATGGTTCGACTTGTCCCACAGGTCGAACCATGGTCGAACCCCACAATTCGGAGCACTCTGTTTTTCCAGAACACCGGTTCGACCAAACCAATCTTGGTTCGACCTATCCAACAGGTCGAACCCAGGTCGAACCGCACCACTTGGAGCACTCTGTTTTGTCACAGCAACGGTTCGACCATGACGGTCATGGTTCGACCTATCAAACAGGTCGAACCTTGGTCGAACCGGATGGCGAAAGGAGTACAGTAAGCCGGTTCGACCTAGGTACCCATGGTTCGACCTGTTTCACAGGTTGAACCCAGGTCGAACCTCAAATTCAAAAAGAGAGCCATTGTCCAGAAGCAAGGTTCGACCAGTACTTACATGGTTCGACCTGTTCCACAGGTCGAACCCTGGTCGAACCCCACCAGAAATTGCCTGTTGCCACTCCGAACACTCTCGATGATATTGATGCTACTCCAGTGGTTTGGAATGAACAAAGTACTGAGATAATAGCTGAGAAAAAATGGGAGAGAGCCAAGCGTTTGAGAGCCGAAAAGGAGAAAGTGGAGAAGGTTGATCGTGATGAATGGGGGATTCCCAAAACAAAGATACCTCTGCCGTTTCCTTACAGCTTGTGAAGAAGGGATTGGAAGAGAAGTTCAAGAAGTTTTCAGAGATAATGAACAAAATAAGCTTGAGCATTCCTTTCTCAGAGGCAATCATGGAGATGCCGTACTATGCCCGATTTCTAAAGGACATATTATTGAAGAAGCGGAGCTTAACCGGAATTGAAACGGTGAATTTATCTGAGAATTGCAGCTCAATCATCCAAAGGAAGCTGTCGCAAAAGATGAAGGATTCGGGGAGCTTCACTATTCTATGTGAAATCGAAAAGGGGCCGGCACGGCGAGCTTTGTGCGATCTTGGGGCGAGCATAAATTTGATGCCTTTGTCCATCTTTCAGAGGCTTGGTTTGGGGGAGCTTACTCCTACAACAGTGGTTCTCCAATTGGCGGACAGGTCGATGACATTTCCAAAAGATATAATTGAAGACGTTCTCGTCAAAGTGGAGAAGCTAGTCTTTTCTGTGGACTTCCTTGTGCTAGATATAGAAGAAGACAAGGATAATATCCCTTTAATCTTGGGGAGACCTTTCCTTGCTATTGCTGGAGCTATGATTGATGTTCAGAAAGGAGAGCTTAGATTGCGGATGGACAAAGAAGAAGTTCTTTTCAACTTAGACAAAGCAATGAAGATGCCCATAGAGTCGCAGTGTTATAGTATTGACGTGGTGGAGGAGATTGTGAAAGAGAATATGTCTCTGATCCTGTCAAAGGATCCTCTTGAGACATGTTTGATAGAGTCTCTTGCTTATCCCACTACGGAGCTCGACGGACTCTCCAACGAGGTATGTATTGAATTTCTTGAAAACTTACTTGCTTTGGGTGATGACAGGTTTGAATCGGAAAGAACTAAGGTGGAAGAAGTCAAGTGGACTAGGAAGTACTTGTCTTTGGATAACGAGAGCCCTCCGATGGAGGTGAGGAAAGAGGAGTTGAAACTTTTGCTGGAACACTTGAAGTACGCCTTTCTTGGCGACAATAAAAAATATCCGGTAATTGTATCTTCTTCTCTTGATGATGATCAACTTGAGGAGTTATTGAACATTCTTAGGAAGTATAAATCTGCGATTGGTTGGTCTCTTGAGGATTTGAAAGAAATTAGTCATTCGTATTGTATGCATAGGATAAGATTGTTAGACGAGGCAAAGGCAAGTATTCAGAATCAGTGGAGGGTTAATCCCGCGATTCAAGAGGTGATTAGGAAGCAAATCCTTACGTGGTTGGATGCCGGAATCATATATCCTATTAGTGATAGTCCCCATGTGAGTCCATTGCATGTAGTTGCTAAAAAGGAGGGTATGACTGTAGTAAAAGCTGAGGATGGAGAAGCGATAGCCACAAGGATTCCTACGGGATGGCGTACATGTGTTGATTATAGGAAGTTGAATGAAAACACGTGTAAGGATCATTTTCCTCTTCCTTTCATGGATCAAATGTTAGATTGTCTTGCAGGGTATGAGTTTTATTGTTTTTTGGATGGATACTCGGGGTACAACCAAATTATGATTGCCCCCGAGGATCAAGAAAAGACCACTTTTACTTGCCCCTACGGGACCTTTGTTTTCAGAAAATGCCATTTGGGTTATGTAATGCGCCTGCTACTTTTCAGAGATGCATGATGGCAATATTCGATGGGTTGATAGAGAAGATCATGGAGGTGTTCATGGATGATTTTTCTATTTTTGGTTCCTCCTTTGATAGTTGTTTGTCTAACCTAGCTACTGTTTTGAAGAGATGCCAAGTGACTAATCTTGTCTTGAATTGGGAGAAGTGCCACTTCATGGTGAAGGATGGGATTGCTCTTGGGCATCATGTCTCGGCTAAAAGGTTGCAGGTAGATCGTGCTAAAGTGGTGGCGATTGAGAAGCTTCCACCACCGACCAATGAAAGAGGAGTGCGGTCCTTCCTTGGACACGCCGATTTTTACAGAAGATTCATAAAAGACTTCTCAAAATACTCTAAGCCCTTATCTCACTTACTTGAAAAGGATGTTATTTTTGTGTTTTATGATGAATGTTTAACAACTTTTCAAGTTTTGAAGGAGGCGCTTATCACTGCACCTATCTTGATCACACCGGATTGGACTCAACCGTTTGTACTAATGTGTGATGCAAGTGATGTAGCACTTGGAGTGGTGCTTGGGCAGCTGAAGGATAAGAAGTTCTGCGCCATTTACTACACAAGTAAGACTTTCGATGCAACACAAAAGAATTACACGGTGACTGAAAAGGAGTTTTTGGCGGTTGTGTACGCATTCGATAAGTTTCGTCAGTATTTGGTTGGCATGAAGACTATTGTGTACACGGATCATTCAGCAATTCGGTACTTGATGGAGAAGAAGGAGACGAAGCCTAGGATCATAAGGTGGATTCTTCTACTTCAAGAGTTTGACATAGAGATCCGGGATAAGAAAGGTTCTGATAATGTGCTAGCGGATCATCTTTCGAGGTTGGAGACTAGGGAACATTGTGATAATTCTTTCGAGTATATTGAGGAAATGTTCCCGGATGAAAAGATCATGGCTGTGTTTGTTGAAGGGGCTGAGCGAGCGTGTGTGGTGGTTGCGCAGGGAGTTGATCCATGGTATGCAGATTATGTTAATTATATTGCTGTGGGAGAAATTCCAAGGGATCTCAACCGATATCAACTTGCTAAATTCAAAAGGGATGTTGAGACTTTCATATGGTATGATCCGTTTGTGTACAAAATTTTCACGGATTCTATCATTCGTAGGTGTGTGCCCGAGATGGAGATGGAGAGTGTTCTCGAGTTTTGCCATGCACAACCTAATGGGGGGCACTTCGGCACCCAAAAGACAGCAGCCAAGGTACTTCAGTCCGCTCTTTATTGGCCTACCTTGTTCAAGGATTGTGAGACCTATGTGGCATCTTGCGATAGATGTCAACGCATAGGGAACATCGGTAGGAGAGACGAGATGCCGCTTCAGCCAAGCATAGTGGTCGAGATTTTTGATGTGTGGGGTATCGATTTTATGGGGCCTTTTCCCCCATCTAATGGATTTCTCTGCATTCTACTTGCGGTGGATTATGCTTCTAAGTGGGTGGAAGCGATTCCTACTCGCTTGAATGATTCAAAAACTGTTATATCTTTCTTGAAGAAGCATATCTTTGCCCGTTTTGGAGTCCCTAGAGCACTTCTTAGTGATGGAGGTACGCATTTCGTAAATAAATTTCTTGAGAAGGTGCTTAAAGGGTATGGTGTTAAGCATAGGGTCACTATACCCTATCATCCTCAAGCGAATGGGCAAGCGGAGGTCTCTAACCGTCAAGTCAAACAGATTTTGGAGAAGGTGGTCGGAACCAATAGAAAGGATTGGGCTTTGAAGCTCGATGATGTCGTGTGGGGGTTCCGGACCGCGTACAAGACGGTGTTAGATATGTCACCGTATCAGATTATCTATGGGAAGCCGTGCCACTTACCTGTATAGATTCAACACAAAGCGTTTTGGGCTTTGCGAAGCTTGAACTTGACTCTCAAGGATGTGAAGGAGTTGAGGATTGCTCACATCAATCTTTTGGATGAGTTTCGGAGTCGTGCACACAAGAATTCAGAGATCTACAAGGAAAGGATTAAGAGGTGGCATGATTCGAAGATCTCGTACAAGGAGTTCAAGCAAGGAGATGAGGTATTACTTTTTAACTCTCGTTTAAAGCTTTTTGCAGGCAAGTTGAAATCAAAGTGGACGGGACCATTCATGATTCATCGAGCTTTAGGTGGGGGGAGTTTTGAGATTATTGACAAGGATGAAGACATTTTTGCGGCGAATGGACATCACTTGAAGCATTATAGGTCGCCGGATGATGTTTGTGTCATCTTTGTGGATACCTTGATCTGATTTGGTACCATCGTGACTCTCCGACGTTAAACATGAGCGCCTATTGGGGGCTTTCCCTCCCGTTTTAATGCTTTATTTCATTCGTGTGAGTAAGAAATTTTTATATTTGAAGTGCTTACTTATCGGTAATTACATCTCTTTCCAAACTTAGTTTCAACTATAGTTTCTACTAAGTTTGGGGGGGTGTGATGTACTTACCTTGATAAGCACCGATAGTATAATCTTTTCTTTGTGATGTTTGTTAGGGGAGTTAGTTTTTGCGCCATATTAAAATTTTAATCGATTTTGATGTGACGATTTTTTACAACTTGCCTAATGTTTAGTGGGTTTTGGTTGTGTTTTTTTTACGGAGTTACTTATGAATAATATTTTGTGGAACAAATTTTGGATGAAGTTGTGCTCTAGTTGGTACCTAATGATTCGTATTGAAGTTTGAAGTGTATAGGGATTGAAGAACACTCAGTTTGGAAGCTTGAAAGGGTGGTTCGACCAAAGCCAGGAGAGGTTCGACCAGTGCCAGGAGGTCGAACCGAGCAGAGGAAGTCGAACCAACGCAGAAAATCATCCAGTGAGGAGGTTCGACCTGATCATTCTAGGTTCGACCTGTCTAACAGGTCAAACCAAGGTCGAACCCAGTGACTTAAAATCATCCAGTATGGTGGTTCGACCTGAGCCGTTATGGTTCGACCTGATCAGAAGGTCGAACCTGATGTCGAACCAGTCTGTTCAGAGCACTCTGTTTTCAGGTGATAGGTTCGACCAAAACAAGAGTGGTTCGACCTGTTCTGAAGGTCGAACCCAAGTCGAACCACGAGAAGTAGTTGTCCAGAAGGCAGGTTCGACCTGTCACAAGATTGGTTCAACCTGTTCAGAAGGTAGAACCTAGGTCGAACCCAAAAGGTAAGTTTGTCCAGAAGGTAGGTTTGATCTCGTCACTCGAGATTTGACCTATTCCGCAGGTCGAACCCGAGGTCGAACCCAGTCAGGTACGCATTTTAAGTTGTGTTTTTAGAAGGGTTCGATCATTTTTTCTTGTTCACCAAACCTCAAACCTTCCCCGAACCTTAACACCCTTGCACAAATTCATCAATTACACTTGATTTTGCACCGATTACACAACATTACACTCTTAATTCTTGAATTGGGGGTGGATTTGGGCAATTTTTGTCGCGAATTAGGGCTTCAGTCGCGTTTTTGAGTGTTGTGTGCAAATTATCGATTGTTAACCATGGGCAAGACTAAAGGTACGTTCTTTCAACTCAATTACCTTAGAATTGAAGTTTATTGCAAGAAATGTGTTGTGGGTAAGTTGATTGATGTTGATTTTTGTTGAAATTCATGGTTATAATTGATATTTTTGAGTTGATTCATATGAATTCATGTTTATTGGTTTGAGATTGCTTGATTATGGATAGAACTTGAGTTTTTATGTGGATTGATCAAGGATATGATGCATCTAGAGGAATGAGCATGTTAATTAGGTTTGAATTGTTGATAGTTTGAGTTGTTCATGAAGTTCAATTGTTGAAATTTATGTTGAATGGCTTGAATTGGTTGATGCATGCTTGTTGTTTATGATTTGAAGATTAAAGAGAGTGTGATTGATGATGTTTTGAGCATGATGAATTAAGCAAGTGATGTTGAGATGATAGTTGGGTTGATTAAGCATGGAAGCTTGAAGTCTTGAGTAGAGTATAGGATATGCTAGTCATATACTTGTGTTCTTGTCTTGTTGGTTGTGTTGAAGTAGATGTTTTCAGGAAAGGGACAAGGATCAAGTAAAGGGAAAGGTAAGGCGGATGAAGCAAGTTCGAAGAAGAGGCAAGACAGGCCTTCGAATGTGGACACAGTGACCAGGAAGCTGAGGCTACAAGATCATTTACCCGAAAACTTTAAAATTCAAATGCAAAACTGGGATGAGATTAAAGAAAAGTGGGAAGAAGTCTCGGACAAGATAGCTCGTACTCGATACCAAGATGATGAGGCGATGAGGATAATGAGAATTGGGAATGACATTTTCTGGATGTTTGATCAAGTGGGTATCCGGAGGTTTATGGAGTTAAAGAAGCCGACGTATTTCCATGTTACAGCGGAAGTAGTTTACTCATTCGAAATGGTGAAGGACCCGCTTGGGTACCCGTATCAGTGTACGTTTCAGCTTGGTAGAGTGAGTAGGAGATGGATGTTTGAGGATTTTAATGAACTATTTGAGACACCTTTGGGAATCTCTCATTTGGAGAATGGTGCGTTCAATGCTAATAGGTTTTGGAGAGAGATCACAGGGGAGATTGGAGATTATAAGATTAGGCAGGCTCGTGCTTCTTCGATAAAGAATCTAGTTTTGAGTTACATTGATCATGTCTTGAGCAACACGTTGTTTGCCCACTCAGAGGGAAGTGTTGTGTCTAGAGGAGAGCTTTACGCCTTGTGGTGTATGCTAAATGGGGTACAGTTCAATATTAGAGCGTATTTCATTGCACAGCTACATCGATTCAGGACCATTGGGTTTCAAAAGGTGAATATTGGAGGGTTACTGGCGATCGTGGCTGAGCATTATAACTTGGATTTCACCAGCATTACACCAGTTAGAGGAGAGCCCAATTTGGCGATGTTTACATGCGTGAAGGGAGGATTTGCCCATTTCCGAGATGGAGATTGGTTCTTCACGAGGGGACTCAAGCCCTTCGATTTCATGTTCCCTTTCGACGTGAGCAACTTGACAACTATCCGGGTGGCGAGGAACAAGTTGATGGATTCTCTCGGACACAACGCCTTATCCGTGGTAGCAAGGTCGGGTGGTGATTGGAGGACTGTATCGCGGATGTGTGCGGATGGTAGGATGGCGGAGTTACAACAGATTGTTGATCAAGGAGAGTTCCGTCCACCACAGCAGCCTGAGGAGGAAGAGCAGCCCGAGGAGGAGCAGCAGGATGAAAAGATGCCGATGCAGCACGACGCACCTCAGCATGAGCCAGCACCGCATCAGCAGCGGGTTGTCCCGAATGATACACGGGAGCAGCTCCGCCTTATTCATGAGCAGCTGGTCGCGATCGTTGCTAGCTAGCAGGAGATAAACTGACAGTTCGCACTCGCCAACGCCAACTATGCTACGCTGAATGAGAGGTATACGACTTTGAATGAGAAAGTTGGTAGGTTGGGTCATCGCGTTGATTACTTGGATAGGCACATCAGTGATTTGTACTGGATTGTGGAGCGGAGGCTTGATGATGAGGATGAGGATGATGATGATGAGGATGATGATGCTCCGGAGGAGTAGTTTTTCAGGTTTTCTTTGGTTTCCTCCGATTCATCTTGATTTCCTTATTCTTTTTTTATCTTGAGAGGTTGGGGTGTGATTCATGTGTGAGTGGAATGTATAAGTTATATCTTGTATGATTGATTGGGTATAAGCTTATTGATATTGTGCATTCATATGTTCATGTGTTAATTTCTATTGATGAAAAGCATGTTTAGTTGATAAGTATATTGAGTTCTTGTGGAATTGATCTTAATTATGTGCTATGAGGAGTACTAGGATTACCTATGTGAGGATTTGAGTCTTTTAATCATGCTTGATCATGAATATTTTATTCTTGAGAGGATCATTCATATGAAAGTATTCTAGAACTTGGCTTGGAGTCTTGTGTGAGACTTATGATTGATAAATTGCTAGGACATGATCTTAGGCCATTATTTTGTGATTAAGTTACTTAGCCAAATTTATCTTTCCTAATGATCTTATTAACTTTTGGATGCCCCGTTGAGCCGTTAAAGCTTTTTCTTTGGTAGCCGAAGTGAATAACCTTATAAGCCTTTACTTGAGCTTGATTAACCTATTCATTGGTAGAGAGAGTTGAGGTGAGTAAGTGTTGCAAAAAGAAAAGGAAGATAGAATATGGTTAAATCTTATTTAGGGGTAGTGCCCGAAACTGGTACCCCGATTGTTTTTATACTTGGTGTGTGAAGTTTAGCAGCTGATGGCCTATATATGAGAAGGGTAGTGCCTGAAACCGGTACCCGAATTGTTTAAAAAGATGATGTTGATGCCATGAAAAGAAGAAAAATTCAGGAATTTTACAAGTTCAAGAGACGACATTGGAGGAGAACTTGCTGTAAGAAGAAGAATTCGAGAACCTCCAAGGTAACTCTCTACTAGTGTCTTAAGTCACTAAGTCCAAATTTTTCTACCTTTTTCCAAAGAGCCAACATTACAACCCAAAACAAGTCCTTTGTGATCCTAGTGAAGAGTTGATTATAAGTTGATTTTTGAGACCTTTGCCAAGCTTATGGTTACGCGTGAATATGGATTGATATGAGTGTTTATATTAACCTATATAGAGCCTCACGCACTTGAGTGAAAGAGAATAAATACTTATCTTGTGAGCTAGATTACTTAGTACTCCGAATGGTGTGTGATTGGATTGGTTTTGCATGAGTGATATATATGAAGCAATTAATACTTGTTTGATTGAATGAAGTTGTGATAAGTCGTAATTTTACATGATTATTTTGGATTAAATTCACTTCTTTACGCGTGAGTTGTGAATTATTTAGTGTAATTACGACTTATTTATATTTTTCATAGTTGAACCTTAATTATTTTATTTCTTATTGAAACAGGTCAAAATTGAAATAAATATTTTGTGGGACCATTACAATAATTTTGATTGCAGGAAAATTAAAGATTTGACCAAGATAATTAAGAAAAAGAAGAGATTCTGGAGATATTTTTGGAAGAAACAGATAAGGAAAGAGATCAAGCAGATTACTTAGGGATCAAGACACATATATTTATGGAAGATATTTTATTTATTTGTGGGACATCATACACATTCGGGAAGGCAGAAGGAGAAGACAGATGGCAGAACACAGATTGAAGGAGTTCCACTATGAAGAACATGGTTTTATGTTCTAATTTATTTTGAATTTAATTTTGATTATGTAATTTCGTTTCTAGTCCGAGGGTGATGAACCTCCCATGAATTATTTATTTTAATTGTTTTGAATTTTATATTGCCAACTTTTATATAAATTTATTCTATTACATGCTTTGATGTTCTTAATAGCACTTTGATAATTATTTTAGTCTGGCCATCTAATTTAATTATTTAATTGTTTAACGCTATTTCGTGATCCACAATCCGTAATTGTTGTGAGGAGTGAATTAAGTAGCAAATAGAGATAATTCCCTCTAGGTGTAATAGGATCTAGGTTTTATGATTTCTAGCTGGTTTTCGTAGCCTAGTAATTCTATGTTTGGAGTCTTAATGCATTTGCGAGTTCGAATCCATAGGGTCACTCGTAAATAGTTCAATTTAGTGGTCGTACCCTAGTTGATGATCTTAAGAATATTTGGGTTAATTTGGTCGTAACATTAGCCTAGGAATTTGAGTTTGTATAATTGTTTGCATGTTTAATTCTTGCGATTTTATGAATTAGGATATGGGAGGGGATCAAATCCTTGGACTAGGTTGTTATTTTATTTGTTCTATTATTTAATTTTATGTTTGTTATTTTAATTAATTATTTTCATGTTTATTAGTTGTTAATTCAATCCAAATCCCCCCCCTCCGGTTACTCATTTGAAAACACATAAATTCAATTTAAATTCAATTACTCCCTTGGGTTCGACCCGTACTCATCCTACTATATTTTAGTGGATTTATTTAGAAATTTTATAAGTATTATTTTTGGGTGCCGGCGACAGCACATCAAATTTTGGCGCCGTTGCCGGGGAGTAATCCCGAATTTGGTTGAATTTTTTTGTGTTTTATTTTTAATTTTCGAATTTTCCAGCAGTGCACTGACACTGAACTCTTCAGTGTCAGGTCTGCCCTGTTTTTATTTTTCTATTTTTTTGAGTTTAATCACTTTCTCCCCTTGTAGGTTTGCTTCTAATGGATCAATATCATGGTTATTATGGTCGGAATGTTCAACCATGTAGAGTTTGTGCAACCACACTCCATACCACTCATGATTGCCCATCCTTGATTGATAGATTAGCGGTGAGACAAAGAGATGAATATTGGAGTGCTAATCAACAAAGGCATTGGAATGATCAACCATATGTCAACACTTACAATCAAGGGTGGCGTAATCCTCATCATTCCCGATATGTGGACCACTATCATAATCAACCTTACGAATATCAAAGGCGTGACTACTATGAGTATAGACCTCAATCCTTCAATGATAGTGAATGCTATTATGAAGATGATGGATTTAATGGAGATGAACAAAGTTCGAATGCTTCATTAGAGTCCTTGTTGAACCGGATGGAAATTAGTAATTTGTTATTTTAACAAAAAACTCAATTGAGTCTTTGGAGTTTGGAGCGTCAATGTAGCAAATTAAGGACCGAGGTTGAACGTATGGTGGCACAACAAAGTGTAAACCAAGTAGAATATCATGAGGAGGCCACCAAAGATAAGAATTTTGAGATGGAGACCGAAATTGAGGAGGATAAGTATGCTGAAAATTCTACAGATTTTGTGCAGGAAACTGACACTGATGCCTTCAGTGTCAGTTCTGATGAAAACGAAAACGAGATAATATCATCCGAATTAATGTCCATCAGTTCTGATACTTTTTATTCTCATTTCAGGTTGGAAAAAGTTGTTGATATCCCTCATGAAAATGAGACGGTTGAAGTGTTTCGCATTGATGAGATCAAAGATCCTTTTCTTGAGGCGATCAAATAATTTTCTATGGAGCTTGACATGTTAAGGCTGACCAAGAACCATATAATTTTGAAGGGAGAGAACACTTCTCGCAAACCAATAAGATCATTATATTGGTTTGAACATTTTACTCCTATCACGTGAAAGGGAAGTGAACGTCGAGCCAACGACGTTAAGAAAAGGCGCTTGTTGGGAGGCAACCCAACATAGGTTCTTATTTTTATTTTTAATTTTATTTTCTTAATAAATAATCTTGTTCTTTTGGTGTGTGCTAATTTTCAGGTTATGTTGATGACATTTTTGGAGAAAAGAGAAAAATTCCTACTTGTGGTCAATAAAATAAAGCTTAACCCGATGACTTCTTTCCACTCTTGCACTTGATTTACCTTAGAATTTTATTGTGTTTGTTTGCTTGAGGGCAAGCAAACGATTAGGTGTGGGTAGGTTTGGTGTATTGAGTGGTATTTGAAGTTGCAATTTTATTTTAATTAGATGTGCATATAGTATTTCATTTGAAATCATATTTTTACATTTGTGCACATGAGAAGTTGGTATTGGATTTATGGTGAAATTGTGCTTTGATATGTGAAATTTTTGGCATGACAAGAGAGTTGGATTTGATGTACCTTTGCTTGTGAGTTGTTGGATTTGTCTTGTTATTTTTGTGACGAATGTGGAATAATTTTTGTTTGAGAATTCATGGCAAATGATCCATATTCTTGTGAGCTTTGAGCCTTGAAGAGCTATCATCTATATAAGCTCTATATTTTTCTTGATTGAGTGCAAATTGGACTTGATATGTACATTCTAGAACTTGCTCTTTGAATACATTTTGAGATCTTACATTTGAGCATGTGTAATTAAATGATAAAGGCACCTAGGCAAGCCGTATTTTGGCCTTCTTTTTACCTACCTAATCATATAAATCTTTTAGGAGAGCCACTTTGAGCCTAGTCTTTTCTTTGATGAATGAATATATAAAATAGCCATATTCCATTTTCTTTCTTGAACTCTTCCGATTGAACCCCTTACTATTTGCAAATTGAGGAATTTATTGAAAAATATTTTTGGTTGTTGAATTTATGATGAAGGGGAGATGATGGTTGAGAGAAAGAAAAAAATTGGAGAAAGCAAAAAAAAAATGGAGAAAGGAAAGAAAAAAAAGGGAAAAGAAAAGGAAGAATGGAAGATTGAAAAAAAAAAGATTGTCATTAAGAAAAAAATTTGGAGGCGGAAAGAATGAGCAAAAACGATGCTGAAATTTGTGCAGAATTTTCTATAAAGACACTGAACCCTTCAGTGTTGCCTCTGTTTTTATGAATTTGAAAGAAACAGATGTGCGTAGTTGGATGTGATGATAAAAATCAGAAATTTATCAAAAGAAAATGAAGGAGTGGATGTGGAAGAAATTGAGAATGACATGATGCATCATTTTGATGTTCTTTCTTGATGTACATATTTGCAAAGTGGTAAATTTAGCCTTTCTAATCCTTTTCATCCTACCTTATCCCAAGCCCCATTACAACCATTTAAAAGTCCTTTTGATATTTGCGCAATGCTTATTGAACTTGGTGGAGATTTGATTTGGGAGCAAGCTTATGGTAATGTCTTGTCTTGTTTAATTTTGAGTGTTTTGCTACCCACTTATATACTTGAGCGTTATTGAGTGAAACCATTGTGAGGCCATGAATTCTTAACTTCTTTATCTTACATAAGTTGCAAATATTTGTGAGATATTCTACCACTCATTTGTATTTGGTGTATCTTGTTTGATCTCTATTGGAAGTGTCATTGTTTTGCAATCACTTGCAAATGATTGTCATTTTTCCTATGCTTTGTCTTGCTCTTGTTTTGCTTGAGGACAAGCAAAGGTTTATGTATGGGTAGTTTGATAAGTCGTAATTTTACACGATTATTTTGGATTAAATTCACTTCTTTACGGGTGAGTTGTGAATTATTTAGTGTAATTACGACTTATTTATATTTTTCATAGTTGAACCTTAATTATTTTATTTCTTATTGAAACAGGCCAAAATTAAAATAAATATTTTGTGGGACCATTACAATAATTTTGATTGCAGGAAAATTAAAGATTTGACCAAGATAATTAAGGAAAAGAAGAGATTCTGGAGATATTTTTGGAAGAAACAGATAAGGAAAGAGATCAAGCAGATTACTTAGGGATCAAGACACATATATTTATGGAAGATATTTTATTTTTTTGTGGGACATCATACATATTCGGGAAGGCAGAAGGAGAAGACAGATGGCAGAACGCAGATTGAAGGAGTTCCACCATGAAGAACACGATTTTATGTTCTAATTTATTTTGAATTTAATTTTGATTATGTAATTTCGTTTCTAGTCCGAGGGTGGTGAACCTCCCATGAATTATTTATTTTAATTGTTTTGAATTTTATATTGCCAACTTTTATATAAATTTATTTTATTACATGCTTTGATGTTCTTAATAGCACTTTGATAATTATTTTAGTCTGGCCATCTAATTTAGTTATTTAATTGTTTAACGCTATTTCATGATCCACAATTCGTAATTGTTGTGAGGAGTGAATTAAGTAGCAAATAGAGATAATTCCCTCTAGGTGTAATAGGATCTAGGTTGTATGATTCCTAGCCGGTTTTCGTAGCCTAGTAATTCTATGTTTGGAGTCTTAATGCATTTGCGAGTTCTAATCCATAGGGTCACTCGTAAATAGTTCAATTTAGTAGTTGTACCCTAATTGATGATCTTAAGAACATTCGGGTTAATTTGGTCGTACCATTAACCTAGGAATTTGAGTTTGTATAATTGTTTGCATGTTTAATTCTTGCGATTTTATGAATTAGGATATGGGAGGGGATCAAATCCTTGGACTAGGTTGTTATTTTATTTGTTCTATTATTTAATTTTATGTTTGTTATTTTAATTAATTATTTTCATGTTTATTAGTTGTTAATTCAATCCAAATCCCCCCCTCCTGTTACTCATTTGAAAACACATAAATTCAATTTAAATTCAATTACTCCCTTGGGTTCGACCCGTACTCATCCTACTATATTTTAGTGGATTTGTTCGGAAATTTTATAAGTATTATTTTTGGGTGCCGGCGACATCACATCAAATTTTAATGAAGTTGCATGTGTGATATGTGTTGTACTTTATCTTGGTGAATTATACACGACTCCTGTGGTTTGATTTGGTTGCCTCGGGACGAGCAACATGTAAGTTTTGGGGTTTGATGAGTGTGTAAATTCACAAGTTTGGCATCATGTTTTGTACTAGTTTTGGAGAGTTTTGAGATGAAAATAGGTAAAAAACCTATATATATTGTGAATTAGCATGAATCAGGTGTTAGTGGAGCTATTTAAGTTGTTTTCATAGCAAAAACGGAGTGAAAGTGCCAAGAATCGAAGAGACGAAGTCGAGACCACGCGAACTGCCAAGAAAAGAGTAGGGTTCGACCTGATGGAGGAGGGTTCGACCTCTCCTACAGGTCGAACCAGCATTGAAAAGTTGCAGAAGGAAGGTTCGACCATGACTCAAGGGGTGCGACCTGTTTGATCAGGTCGAACCATGGTCGAACCAGTTCGCAAGAAGATGGGTTCGACCACGACGTTGGGGTTCGACCTGACAGTTGGTCGAACCAGGAGCGGAAATTATCCAGTAGCATGGTTCGACCTGAGGTTCGACCTGTGAGGGAGTGGTTCGACCTGTACAAGAGGTCGAACCAAGTGCAGAATGTGTCCAGTAGCAGGGTTCGACCTGTGGTTCGACTTGTGGCCGATGGTTCGACCTGTTTGACGAGGTCTAACCAAAATACGGAAACTTACCTTATCCAGATTTTCGAGGCCAAAACGCGTGGGATCACTTGAAAAGCCCATTCCAAGCCCTAGAGACGTGATTACAAGTATAAAAGGAGGCTCATGCAGTCAAGACGTAAAACGACGACGCGAGAATCATAAGAGGAGATAAGAGAAGAGATTGGTGATCCATCCGGAGGGTGGTGACAGAGGTGTAGCTGGAGATTCAAGTAAGATTGGTCCAACTAACCATGATTGTTCTTAGATCAATCATGGGCTAGAGCCAGTTCGGTAGTTCTAGGGTTATGAAGGTTTCATGAGTTAAATTTGTATTTCGTGTGTATACTCCGTACAACATTACTTGTGATTTAGTTTATATAAGATTGCACGTTTTTAATCCATACTCATAGTTGTTTTGTGCATCAATAATCGTTGTGTAGAGTCTGAATGCATAACATGGTTATTGGTTGAGTGCGTTCACTAATGAGCAGGGTTTATTGTTATAATTCTAAGTGAAGGGATTCCGAGGTTTTATTAGAACCGTCTTATATGAATATTTGTTAATTGAATTGAATTTGGGTTAACAAGTAGGATAAAGAGTATAACTTTATAGAACCTAAAAAGGGAGATCAAATCGGGTTAGAGTACTAAGTGCACGAGAAATAATTGATTATGATAGTACCTAGAAAGGGAGGTAAAGTATACGTCTTGCTCTGAGGATATTTACACGTGTCAAAAGCTTATCTATTTGTGTCTATAGAATAGATTTGTATAGTCTAGCGATGCGTCCATAAACCACAAGGCAGAGTCGGACATCGACACACGAAAGTATGAATTAACGAATGAAACTGGATGGCTTGACGAACTACCTATTATCTTATTTGATCATAACTACTATTTTCTTGTTCTTGTTATTTAATTGCTATTTCAATTATTACTTAATTTACAAACCAAAATTACAATTCTCAACATAGTCATAATTGCTAGAAAATAACTAAAGTGATATTTATCCGTCCTGTGGATTCGATATTTAACTTGGTCACCTTCGAAACTACAATTGGTATCCTTCATACTTGGGGATTAATTTGTGTGTTGAGAAAATGCTCATCATGCATCAAGCTTCACATTCACGTAGATAACTGCTATGAATTGACCCTTCTAACTACCTAAAATATTAGCTGAATACACCCCACTTACCATGCACCCGGTGTACGAACTTGTGCATCCAATGAGCTGCTCTTCTTCTCACAGCTCACTTCAACATTCGTTTCATGCAAACATACTTGCTGTACTAATAAGAACCCTCCATGTGGCACTATGCACACATATAAGATTTACATCACATGTGTAATCTTCAATCCTTAAATATTGAAGTAGAATAGGTAATACACTCTATAATTTTCCTATAATATTGATTTTCAATATCAACTATCTTCACTGTGAGTGCAAGATTAATTAGGAGTCTAAAATTAGTAGAAACAACCAAATTAATTAGCTATCCCATTCAGCAAATGCACAATAACCTAACAAAAAAAAGTGATTGCCACAAGGTAGCTCATACTAAAATACAAATTTTAATTATACAGTAGAAGAATTTAATGCAATGAAAACTAATAAGTATTCTAGCAATCGGGCAAGGAGTGGGAAAAATAGGATTTCTCTTTAACTTGAAAAATAAAAGCAGAGAACATTATGTACAATAGTGGAGAGCTTACCTTTGCGGTATGAAATTATTAATTCAGACGAATTTAACGCAGATGGGATGCATGGATATTTTCCGAATAGTGGAATTGAATTCTCGTTGTACGAAATTAAAAGGGGAACAATTAGGGTTCATCCAAGAATCCAGAGGCAATATGTAAAAAAGAGGAAAACTTACTTGTCGGTTTGCCATATGCGAATGTAATGAAGTCGAAGAAAGAAATAAGAGAAAACAGATGTAGGTGGGAGAGATGGAGGTGGATGGTGAGCGTAGATTTGGTGAGCGCGGATTGTGTAAGCCACGCACGGAAGAGAAGTTGACACGTGCACATATTGGTAACCAGAAACCATACGGTTACAGGCACATTCTTCCGCGAAATCTTTTTATATATAGTAATAGATAAAAGGCTAACCCTTTTTTTATTTTTTCAAATAATTTCGGCTTATGTTTGAAATTTCTCAATATAAGTTAATTTTTTAGTTTGTTCTATCCGTCTTTCTTAAAATTGTTTATATAGCTTATGTTTGAGTTTGTTTTATTTTATAAATTTTAAAATTACTCTATTCAATCTACAATAAAAAAAATTTCATTCACTCTACATTTGAATTTTTTTTCCTATGTTTGAATTTATTCTATTTAGCCAATATTTGAGTTAATGTTCTTATGGGACCGGTTCTACCTAATAATGGTAGAACCGGCCTCCTCCCACTCCCCTTGAAATTAATATAGTCCAGTCCACCTACGTATGTATATCATTCGTAATTTTTTTTAAATTTAGTTTTAGGAGTAAAATTATAATTTCATCCTTTTGGCTAATAATTGATATTATTAAGAAGAGAAATGAAAAGTTACATAAATACAAAAAGATTTTTGCAAAGAAAGAAGACTATCTAAATCTATAGTAGTCTTGGTTCATGTCCGAGAACAATATCCATTTTTATGGAAACCGAGAGGTTGTGGTACCAGGATATGCCCCACCAATAGATGATAATGCGTCTGCAGCTTAGTTCCCTTCTCTGAAAATATGTGAAATATGAAATGTCATCTGCTGTATCAAGTCTTTTGTCTTGCGCCAACGTGCAAGCCATCTCCATGGAATAATAGGCTTTCTTATAGTGAAAGCATGGACAACATACATTGAATCTGTTTCAAGCCATAGCCGTTTCCATCCTTTCTCAAAAGCGATTTCAATTGCTAAGCAAGCAGTCCCTAGCTTTGATTCGGAAGCAAACCCTTACCCATATCCACAAGAGAAACCCCCCATAGAAAATCCTCTACAATTTCTATACAGCGCACCGCCAGAAATGCAACATGGAGCACCCTTTGCATGACCATCCTGTTGGTGTTCAATTATTTAGTTAACATATGTTTCTAACAAGCAACAGAAGCAAGTAAATAAGAAACGTATTACCTTTTACCAGGGTATATTGAAGACGATGAATTCTCGCCATCAGCCTGCGCAGTCTCACCGTTTTGGGCATAACTCTCTCATCCGATGTCGGATTTGAGTGATCTATGCGCCAAAACGATCCTCTCTTCCATGGCTTTCCATCAGAATATTACACGTCCTGTTTTGAGGTCTGTATGATTTTATAAAAATCGCAGAAAATGGTGGGCAGCAACAACAAACAACCATCTAGTCTTCTGCTGTATTTCCAAGTCCAATCTCGACGTCGTGTGGGCGATGATCCTCGAGATATTCTTAATTTGCTGTTTCCTCACCCTCCTCATAGTGTTACGTGATTAATCTCATAGATTAGGATTTTTGGACAGCTGAGATGACTTATATATGGGCTACAGCAGGGACCAGGAGGAGAAATTAGAGTTGGGCCTCCAATGGGCTTAAGTATCCAATCTTAGCCCAAAGCTTATACTTAAGTCCAATAATAATAATATATATCACTAAAATATTATTAATGCACTACTATTCTAATCCCATAATTACATTATGGGCTCCTTCTTATTATGAGCCCGTTAGTCTCCCCATGTTTAAGATATACAATGTCCATTAATTAATTAAGTTACTAACAACTCCATTAATTAATATCTCATCCGAGAGTAGTACCACTCAACCTCATTATCATGCCGGAATAAATCTACCTGTAGGGTTTACATGATAATCCTTACGAGCTCCTCAAGGGGACATCATCAACCTATAACGAACACGGATTCCTTCTACAATCAACAGCACACCATAGAGACAACACTACTTCCCAACTCACAGAGTTTGTTGATTTAATTACATGTAAATCTCACCCATTGATAAATCAAAAAAATACATATTGCCCTACGTGTCGAGGTTATTGTATAGAGATTAAGAGCACGAACATCCATAATAATTGAGATCAAGTTCTCCTATAAGTCAGTATAAGTCAAATGATCTTAAGCGGTCCTGCTCAATACACGCAAAGTGCACTAATGTGATTCTATAGCCAAGACAAGCTAATACCAAACTACACTACAACCATCCTAATAGAGAGTCCCCGTCTATCTCGGTTGTGAGCATCTGTTTATACTTTATAAGGAAACCGATAATATGATCTTCCGTGTGTTGTCGCACAACATATTATCTACAGTATAAAGTAAGTGGACTATTGCATCGTGCATATAAATAAATCATAAGATGCAATCATTTGATCATATGATTCTCATTTCAAATAAATTGTTATAACATTGTTCATACTAAAGCTAGACTTTTAGTATACAATCCAACAATCTCCCACTTATATTAAAAGACTATGTTGTCATGTCTTCTGCCATACATCTGATTCCCACTCCCACTACACGATCATCAAAAGCTCTCGCCTTAAGGTCCTTGTAAATGGATTTACTAGGTTATAATCCGATACAATCTAGGCAACAACAACCTTTTCCTCATTATACGATTTCTCATAACAGGTCGTACTCACGCTCCATGTGTTTAATTGCCTTATGGGTTCGTGATTCCTTCAAGTTTGCAACTGCACCATTATAATCACAATGAATTGTGATAAACTTGGGCGAACTTAGAAACACTTCGAAGTCCATCATGAAGTTTCTAGAGTCATACATATATTTTAGCTGCCTCATAGGTTCCAATTTATCATCTTTCCATGATGGAGTTCGGAGTCTGAAATATATTTCTATATAACACTCCTCCACATTATGGCTCTACTTCCTAAAATTAAACACATAACCATTGAGGTGGATTTACTGTCGTCCCTATCTGATTTGAAAAATTTGAATCTATGTAAACCACAAGAAGTAGTGAATCTGTCCGGTAAGGCCACATATAGTTTCTAGTCCTTTTCAGGTACTTCAAAATTATGTGTTACCACAGTTCAACATTCTTATTTCGGGTTACCTTGATACCCACTGTTCATGCCTTCGGCAAAACAGTTATCCATACTTGTGCATAGCATTCCTTAGATTAAGCTTTCTTATTTGTCGAAGCATAAGGAACCAGTTTCATCACCTTTATCTTCTTTTTGTGTCTCAAGACACATTTTCTTAGATAAAGTCACATGCTAAAACAAGTAAGGATCGTATCATATCATGAAGCTTGATACAACATAACATCCTTTCTTGTGATCCGTATTACCGTGATCAAAAGGATATTTTTACTTCTCTTTAGTCCTTCATTTCACACCGCTTTATCAACCATACCCATACACTCGACAATACTCTTTTATTGTCTCCAATGAGCAATATATCATCTACGTACAGTAAAAGAAACACCACCATATTTTCGTCACTCTTTTTCATTACACAAGATACATCTGTGTATTAATTAAATCTATATGACTGGATTACCTCATCAAAACAGATGTTTCATGTTCTTGAAGCTTGCTTTAATCCATTGATGAACACTTTTAAGCTTACACATAAAATGCTCTTAGCCCTTTGCAATGAATCACTCTGGTTGCTTCACATAGATGTTTTCCTCAAGACTTCCAATCAGGAAAGCTGTCTTGACATCTATTTGCTATTCCTCATATTTCATATGAGTAGCAACTTACAAAAGAGTCCGGATCAACATTGGCATAACTACCGGCGAATTAGGTTTTCTCATAATCGAACCCTTTCTTTCTGATTATACCTTTTCGCAATAAGCTTTGCTTCTAAGATTTTCACCTTACTGTTTGATCCTCTTTTACATTACGACTACTTTCAATGGCTTTTACACCATTTAGTTGTCCTACAAGCTCCCAGACTTGATTTAGAATCCATCTATTCTATTTCAGAAAAAATTACAATTTGCTAAGATTTGGCATTTATATCTTGTAGTGCTTCGTCGTATCTGTGGATCCATTTCATGTTTACTAGGGACCAAGTCTCATGACTCTCTCAAAACATAAATTTTACAGGTTTTCGAACAACCCTCCCACTACGACAAGGCACTACACTCAATTGTGTATCAGACGTGACATGCGTTGCAGTTTACCTTGTGGTATATCCTCTTGTACACTTGGTACTATACTATGTGTTTCCTTTCTCACACCTTTTAGAACAACTTATACATATATTTGTGATTTATTACGTAGTCCTTTTTTAAAAATCTAGTATTTGTGTTAACAATTACCCTTCAATCTTTTGGACTTAATAAATCACCCTTCATTTTTCTAGGATATCCTACAAACAGACAAATATTTATACGAATTACTGTTTCTAGGGCACATTCATAAAATGAATTAAATAATTCCAAATTGCTCATCATCCATCTAACCATTTCCATAAGAGTCTTTCTCTTATTAGGATTAGAAGACGCGTTATTAATTACTATTTATTGCATCCATGGGATAAACAAGATTTAAGAGTTTACAAATTGTTACCAACGTACCACAACAGATTATAACTCGATTCTTCATTATAATGATAATGTCATTTAAATGAAATGGAGTATCCATCTGTAAATGCATAGAAACTGAAATCAAATTCTTTCTATGAAAAACGTACGCAAAGACAATTTCTCAAAACCAAATATTTATTTATATCGTAAGATAAATAAACAACTCCCACTGCAACAACCACTACTCTTGTAGTTTTACCCATGTACTTAATAATCTCATCATCACTTAGTTGCATGCTTTTAGTGATTCCGGTATCTACACACAACGTGTCAGTAGACGCCATCACTAATCATGCTTCAACAACTAGTGAATAAGATATTAAACTTGTTCACATCTTGATGAAATTGGATTTCCTTCGTCACATATTTTGTCAGAAGTTCCCCACCATATACAACCTCTCATATTTCAGGTAGAACTTGCTCAAAATATCCAGGCAAATTATGGAGAATAAATTGATCTAGGTTTCCCTTTCAATTTCTATTCCAAGCTTTCCCAATTCATTCATCAACTTATCCATGACCTCTTGCCTTTATAACTTACTCAAGTATCTGAAGAGTCGCATGAGACCATCATATTTCTATGAAGCTCTCACCTCTTCACTAGAGACTTTAAAAGGCATCATGGGACATCCTTAGTGAGAACACACTTATATTTTCTTAAGCAGTAAAATTCGAAACCAAGATTCTTTTCTAATCATCTAATTTTGTACCAGTAAATATGTTTTTTTTAGTTAACAATAAGTAAAATAAAACTATTTGAAAGATCAGAGAATCATAAATAAATACACCGATCAAATCTTCGAATTCTTTCATTTATATTGATTCCCTCAAAATAATATAAAATTAAAATTCACCGACATCTCAAGCACCGTGAGTCTGCAAGCCACGTTAGTGTGGACGTTTATAAACCCAAACATTTACAAGAGAAGATTTTACCAATTGATTTAATTCGTCAACCTAACCTCATGACAAAATAATTAATAGTCGGTTCTTCTTTAGCCATGCAAATAATAGCAGTGACTCCGTTTAGGAGGATACTAATTATTTACACCTAAGTGTACACCATTATTTGATCCCAAGTCCGCGGCCCAAGCTTATGTGCCTTATAGTTGGAGAAGTACACACGTGCTCGGATAACTTTCTACAATTATCGATTATATGTTTGTACCAGTGAACCGCACATTAACTCATCCGTTAGGGAGGAAGGTCTATGCCAATACGCGAGTTCATGTGCCACATTACAAACAATAATTATTTAATGAAGTCTGTACCAGTGATCCGTGAATAAACTCATCCGTTAGGGAGGAAGACCTATTGCCAACATGCAAGTTTACTCACATCACTTACAAACCAATAATGGAGGCTGCGGGAATTAATTACCAATTCCCTCTCCCACTTAGTTATTTAATATCGAGGATTTTTACATGCATATAATATTCATAATAAAATACGCAAATAAACATGCTATTATTACAGCAAATACGTCAGTAAATCAAATAGCACTTGCATTCAAATATATAACAATAATTTACAAATAAAACAATTATTATCAATTATATATAAGGAAATAAAAAAAAGAAGAAGTTGGCTTAGTCAACACTCCAACCAACTAATTAGGTGATTTGCACGTGAAGTAAGTTTTCTTGTTCACCAAGCCAACTACCCTTCACACGGATCCACAACCACCTAGAAACAGCCGTCTGTCCCGGCACCACTCCAACCTTGAGTGTCATACTCTGTTGAAAAATAGAAGCTCTCTAGAACACCGCTGCTCACTCTCCAGCAACAGCTACCAGAAACGCATGACTGCTATCGGCCATGTCCTGCCAGCCTCTATCCTCATGGCTTTACAGCCAACAATGGCGGCCCTACTTTCGTGACTACCTGTCGAAAAAAAATAGTCGAACTCTTAGCTTGTACAGAAGCCACCGCTCCATTTATACAGTATCATCATCACCGGAAAAATACACTGCCTTGCACCGAAACTATGTCAGAACCGATTGCACCGTCCACTGCCGGCATCTTTGCCAACAGCGGCTTCCGCCCATCTCAACCATGCGATCAAACATCATCTATCATGAATACCATCACGGTACAACTTTCTTCTTCCCGACGTTCACCCTGAAGGATATCTCCTGCCCGCCTTCCAGCGCTGTCCCCTAGGTACAGCCTTGCCATTGACTATGCTTCATCCGCTGATTTCACCGATCACTACCTGTCCTGGCTCACGCTAGACTACCACTAGTCGTCGATGAGCTACTATTATCTGACTAGCACTATCGTGTTTCATACATCCGTGAATGCACACGGTAAAATCACATAGCCTTCGCCGGAACCATGCTTCCCGATAAGCAGCGAAGAACTGCCATCGTACGTTTCTAGCCTGGGCTATGCAGACTCAATCGACAACCAGGAGGACTCGCTCGAGAACCCATGGAGACTCGCTCAAAAGATATGCCAGGCTCGATCGGAGCCTCTTCAATGCCCGTAAAATGCCACCTGCCGCCTACATACGACGCTGACAGAATCGACCCAGCAGATGAAGGGCTCGTTCGAGATGCCATCAGGCCCGCCCTGAATAGCCATCAGGAAATGCATCGTGGGCTTCCGGGATTCCTTGTCTGCCTGCATCAACGCTGACTATCGTGCTCTGTCAACCCTAGGGTTGCATCGTGGTAATGACCTAGCAACTTCTGCCGCTGCATCACCACTCGAGCACCAGCCCGTCGGGCTTTCAAGCAAGCAGCAGCGATAACACCCTGCACCACCATGCTCCTCCAACCCCTTACCGATGTCATCATGCCTTTCAGCCGCCTTTCGTCGCTTAGTATCATCAACCAGCATCATCAGCCACACATATTCATTGTGGAATTTCATACAATGCATGAAACAACCCATCATCGACTATCAACCACTGTGCCATCTTTCTCGGTGTTCACCGCCATACAACCGTCACTCAATACCCCCGATGAGCCATCGTGTGTGTGTGGTGTCCTATAAGGGTTTCATAAATCAATGGAAATGAACTTTACGAAATAGGCTCTTTCAAATAGGGATTTCCATGGATTCAATTTACAAAACCAGAACCCTAACTATCTCATGTGATTCTATTCCAAATAAAAACACATAATTTACATAAAACCTAGCCCAATATGTCACGCTTCACCACGAAACTGAAGCTCTAATACCAATTGTTGACGTTCGATCATTTGGTTAACGTGATCCGTTAGGGTTCCATACGTTTCTAACAAGTAGCGGAAGCAAGTAAACAAGAAACGTATTACCTTTCACCAGGGTATGTTGAAGACGATGAATTTTCGCCACCAGCCTGCGCAGTCTCATCGTTTTGGGCATAACTCTCTCATCCGATGTCGGATTTGAGTGATCTATGCGCTAAAACGATCATCTCTTCTGTAGATTTCCGTTAGTATATTATATATCCTGTTTGGATGTCTGTAAGATTTTATAAAAATTACAGAAGGTGGCGGGAAGCAGCAGCAAACAGCCTTCTAGTCTTCTGCTGTATTCCCAAGTCCAATCTCGACGTCGTGTGGGCGATGATCCTCGAGATTTTCTTAATCTGCTGTTCCCTCACCCTCCTCACAGTGTTAGGCATGATTAATCTCATAGATTAGAGTTTTCGGACAGTTGAGATGACTTATATATGGACTACAGCAGGGACCAGGAGGAGAAATTAGAGTTGGGCCCCCACTGGGCTTAAGTATCCAAGCTTAGCCCAAAGCTTATACTTAAGTCCAATAATAATAATATATACCACTAAAATATTAGTACTGTACTACTGTTCTAATCCTATAATTATGTTATGTGCTCCTTCTTATTATGAGCCCTTTAGTTTCCCCATGTTTAAGATATATAATGTCCATTAATTAATTAAGTTACTGACAACTCCATTAATTAATATCTCATTCGAGAGTAGTACCGCTCAACCTTATTATCATGCCGAAATAAATCCACCTGCAGGGTTTACATGATAATCCTTATGAGCTCCTCAAGGGGATATCATCAACCTATAACGGACACAGATTCCTTCTACAATCAACAGCACACCATAGAGACAGCACTACTTCCCAACTCACTGAGTTTGTTGATTTAATTACATGTAAATCTCACCCATTGATGAATCAAAGTAATACATACTACCTACATATCGAGGTTATTATATAGGGATTAAGAGCACGAACATCCATAATAACTGAGATCAAGTTCTCCTGTAAGTCAGTATAAGTCGAACTATTTCAAGCGGTCTTGCTCAATACACAAAAAGTGCACTAATGTGATTCTATAGCCAAGACAAGCTAATACCAAACCACACTACAACCATTTCGATAGAGAGTCCCCGTCTATCTCTGTTGTGAGCATCTGTTTTTACTTTATAAGGAAACCGATAACATGATCTTCCGCGTGTTGTCGCACAACATATTATCTACAATATAAAGTAAGTGGACTATTGCATCGTGCATATAAATAAATTATAAGATGCAATCATTTGATCATATGATTCTCATTTCAAATAAAATGTTATAACATTGTTCATACTAAAGCTAGACTTTTAGTATACAATCCAACACATCCACGTTTACTTTCGTCCAACCTGCTGCTGCAGGTTGCCAGCGGACAGTAGTCACCATTGTAGCCTTTCTCGAAACGCCAGCAATCCCAAAATATTTCAGATAATTTCATCCTTTTAGTTTATAATATACTTCACCATAGTATTTTTGGGTGTATTTTATCCATAAAATTTATTATTTATTCTTAGAATTTAGTGTTAATTATAAGGGTATAATAATTATAATTTTATTCTTATGGTTTTTGTCATATTTTATCTATAGGGTTTTGGGTTTATGATAAAATTGTAATTTCACTCTTATGGTTTAGGATATACTTTACCCTATGGTTTAGAATTCAGGTTTAATGTATAATTGTAACCTAACCCTTATGGTTTTAGAATATATTTTACACCTAATGATGTAGGGTAGGCTTTACCCCTAGAGTTTAGGGTTTATGGTATAATTGTAATTTCACCATTATGGTTTAGGGCATATTCTATTCTTAAGGTTTAGGGTTTAGAGTTTATAGTTAATTTAAGGTTTATAATTGTAACTACACCATTGTGATTTAGGTCATATTGCACTTCTAGGGTTTATAAGAATTTAGAGTATAATGGTTTTTTAAATACTCCATACGTCCGCTTTAAAAGTTTTATTTCCTTTTTTACACACATGAGACTCATATACCTTCTAATACAATTAAAATGTAGGGCTCGCACACTAACTAATACAACTAATCACTACACATTAAATAATAATACTTCTTAATCTATGCGCAGAGCAAAGAGAACCTTTTAAAACGGAAGGAGTGATAATTGAAAAAAAAGCATAGTAAAAATAAAATAAAAGCTAGCATTAATTGATAAGGGAGCGTGTTAAATAATTAAGGGGAGTGAAGACCAAAGGTTCCACCTAAAAAATAGTATACCCCAACATTAGGAGCCGCTACCGCCCTGCCCTGGGGATTGGTGGAGGAGGTAAATCGCAGGATGTGCCTCAAGTGACTTATAGAGAGGGCTCGCTGTTTAACTTGTGCTTGCAAGGGGCCAAATCCATGCCATAGGCATAGATTTGAACCCCACCCTGCATCAACCAATCTCAGTTGGAAGACCTTTCCACCCTCCCCTCTACTACTTGAGCTATGCCCTGGGGCCCAAAGATTCCACTTAGAATATGGTAGAGAAGGTTATACACTAATTGCTCCATTTTTATATATATATTTGAGTTTGTTTGGTTTTGCTCTAAACTATTTAAAATTTACTTTATTTGGTTTATATTTAAGTTTGTTTTATTCGAATTATCTAAAAAGGTTCAATTTGGCCTATCTAAATGGAATATACTAAATTACCTTATTAGAATTACTTATAATATCTATGAATTTGAAACTTTCATTTGATTATGATAAGAAATCCTTGAATTAATCTGAATAAACTTAAACGTGATTTTCTTTTACAAAAATATCAAATCAAAAGAATTTTACCTGAATATGAAATCGGAAATTACATATATAGAGACACAAATCAAATATTTATATATAAAAAATTTGAATTTGAAATCAAATTAATTTTACCTAATTTTTTAATCTGACTTCTTGTTCAGTGTGTATATTCCCAACACAATGTGGATGAATTGGACAATAGCCGCTGAAATTGGGATAGGAAGTGAGAAATCGAATGTAGAGAAGAATAGGAGCGAAAAAATAGCGGGTGGAGAAGAATCGTCTATCGGATGAGAGAGAACAAGTTTGGTGGAAAGAATAAATGGAAAAATTCAAAATTACCTTTTATATGACCCATTTAACAATTGGGTCGACCAAGTGCACAACTTTAAAATCGTGCACCTATAGAATATCAATTCAGATAAGATATATGAATGAAATTAGATTATTTAATAGAAATAATTACTGATAGATACACACTTTGTACCCCTAATTACTACTAGATACATTGATTTAAATAATTATTATTTAATACAAAATATTAAAGTAAAATACCAAATATACCCCTAAACCCATATACCTTTAAAACACTAACCCCAACCTCCACCCACCACCGGACCACCGCTGCCGCTGCCGGGCCGCCGCCGCCGCCGGCAGAGCTCCGGCGGCCGGTCGCCGGAAAATCTGTTCGTCAGGAAAAAAAAAAAAAAAAACTGGTCGTCGGAAAGCTGCCACGCCGCCGCTGCCGGAGCTCCGGCAGCCGGTCGCCGGAAAAACTGTTCGTCCAAAAAAAAAAAGAAAAAAAAAAAAAAACTGGTCGCCGGAAAAAATGCCGCCGCCGGAAAAGCTGCCGGACCGCCGCCGCCGGACCACCACATTTTTTTGCTGCACACACTTTTTTTTTCCTGCACACACTTTTTTTGCTGCACATGAACTTTTGCTGCACACAATATTTATGTGCAGCACATTAATAGGGGTAATATTGGAATATCACTATATATTTTTGTACCTAGTAGTAATACTTTTGTATGTTTGTATCTCATAGTAATTTAGGGTTTTTTTGTGTACCTAGTAGTAATCCTCCCTATTTAATATTTATTTAATCGTGCACCGGATATCAATTCTTATATTAATGTTTATTAGGTTACATTTTATAATTATATATTAATTTTTGGGCAAAAGATAAGATATATGAATGAAACTAGATTATTTAATTATTAAAAAAAATTGATTAATTGGTGAAACGTGTAGAAGAAGAGAAAATATTTTTATTACTAAAAGATACACTTTGAAGCTTATTTACTCCTAAATACATAGAAAAAAGAAAATACTATTAGATACACAAATTAGCAACAAATACACGAAATTACCCTTCAGATAAATAAATATTTACTCTCTATCACATGCACTAAATTAAAATTGACATTTCTCTATTCAAGAATCAAATCTACCACGTGGTCCACGCCACAACTGGGCCTCCATTCTCCCCGCAAAGTGACCGAACCAACCAGTAATGTCTCTCCCATTCCCATTTCAACACCGCCATCATCGAACCGCCGCCACAACCAAATTAACCCAAGAAAACCAAATCAGGCGCCTCACCTATACAATCGGGCTCCATAGATGCGAATCGAGAAGGAAGGACAAGAGGATCAAAAACAATGTTGGATTGTATACTAAAGGTCTAGCTTTTTGTATGAATAATATTTTAACAATTTATTTGTGTTAAAATATTGATGCACATTTATAGGGAATTTAAGAAGCAAATATGAAGCTGCTCCCTACTTCGCAAATAATCTATATAATTCTAGATAGTAATGGATTCCTTAGTCATTAAGTAGGAAATTACTAGAATACATATGAATAAGGATAATAGTTGGCATGGGTGGCAATTGATCTAGAATACTCAAGAATATTACATCCACTGCCTCTAATGCCTATAAATATGTGATGCTATCATAATTAGTTGTATGAATAAAATTAGAAACTTTCTATAAGCATTCCACTATTAGTTTCTCTCTCCACAAAAGCCAATTACTCAAATTCACTTATCCAGCCACCTGCCATATTAACCCAACATCACTCAGGACACTATCTACCTATCCAATACTATCCATATTTATTTTCATAATACTACTTTAAATGCCAATAGTGGTATCAGAGCTCGGTTAGTTTATTAACTTGGTTAAAATAAGCTTCCGCATTCTACTACTCAAACTATTTCTACACCTTTAAAAATGTCCTCTCTAACCAATACGCACCAAATCTCAATCCCAACCTTCTCAGGCGAAGGTTATAACTATTGGGCCATCAAAATGAAGACATACTTTATGTCTCAAGGCTTTTGGGAGATCGTCGACAAGGGGTACACTGTCCCCGCAGATATATCATCTTTGTCTAGTGCAGACAAAGAATAACTAGAAAAAAGCACAGAGAAGGATAACTTGGCGTTATACATTCTACAGATGGTTGTGGCGGAGTCTCTATTTCCAGAGATCAGTGGAGCAAAGACGTCAAAGGAAGCCTGGGATATTCTAAAAGAGGAGTACCAAGGGAGTGACGAGGTGCGAAATCTAAAACTCCAAACTCTTAGAAGAGATTTTATAAATATGAAAATGAAAGAATTTGAGACCGTAAAAGATTACTACACTCAACTAAGAGAAGTAGTAAATCAACTAAAATCTTATGGGGAAGATATGACAGATAAGAAAATAGTGGAAAAGGTTTTAATATCTTTCCCTGTTAAGAGTGAAAATAAGCATGTTTTAGTGTCCAATCTAACACCTTTATGATGGGATTTGATGTTGTATATTATCAAAAGTGTCTTATATTCAATATATGTGAGAAAAATATGCACTTGAGATGTTTTATTATATTTTAGGTGAAAAAAGGATCAAAAGTGTAAAGTTGGAGAAAAGGTGCAACTTGTGCAATGAATGCTGAAAAACGCACGTCCAAATTGTGCAATATTTCTGTATTTTTATGGAGATCAAAATTGGTGTTAAGATATATGGTTGGAAAGCCACATAAGAGAGGGTCGTTTTGGCATAAAGAACACCACAATTGGAATTCAAACAAGAAAGTTATGATCAAGATGGTGATGTCGCGCTAGATGTGCCGAACATAATGGTTGTGTCATTTTCCATGGCTTGTTACACCTTCAATTCTTAGAGTTTTTGTGAGTTCTTTATATGGATAGAAATCCAAGGAAGAGAGGATTGCTTGAGCATAAGAATCACTCAAATCAGAGCTTGTATGTGGAAGTTATACATGAAATGGTGAGACTGCATACTGCAGTTTGACCAGAGTTCGACCACGTGTTGTGGCCAAACCAGAAGCCTAAACAAGTGCAAAATTGGGATTTTTACCCCCTGTTCATGAATTTTCGAGCTTTCCAAGGAAAAGCCCATCCTAGGTCTATAAGGAGAGCTTACAAGTATAAAAAGGGATGTAGATCACACCAAGAAGATATAATAGCATACGGATTGGATACAACACAACACAACCATCCTATACCCCACAACCCCCCAACCATCATCCACATCCTTTCTTCCATCTATCTATCACTTTGAAGATTCGTCTGTGGAATCAATAGGAGAACCAAGAGGAGGATTCAAGACGGAGAAGGAAGGGATGACTCCCGCATCTAGGGTTTATTTCATTTCCTAATTTATCTTGTAATTTTCCAGACATCCGGGTAAGATTTATCCAACACCCATGATTATTCTTCGTAACATCATGGGCTAGAGCCTTTTTGGGAGAACTAAGGTTGTGAAGGCTTTTACCAATTAATTGAACTTTCGTGTGTAAACTCCGTACAACACTACTTGTGGATTTATTTTATATATGATTGTGTCTTTTTAATTCATACTCTCGGTCGTTTTGTGCATCATTATCTGTTATGTAGAGTCTGAATACATATCTTGGTTATTGATTGAGTGCGTTCACTGTTGAGCAGGATTCCATGTTATGATTCTAAGTGAGGGGACTCCGAAGCTTTATTAGAACTATCATATATGAATACTTATTATTTGAATTGAATTCAGGTTATTAAGTAGGATAAAGAGGATAATTTTATAGTACCTATAAAGGGAGGTCATATCGGGTTAGAGTACCAATTGTCCAGGAAAATAATTGGTATTGATAGTACCTAGAAAGGGGGGTTGAATTATATCTGCTGCTCTGAGGTTATTCACACGTGTTACATGCATGTTTACTTGTGTCTATAGAGTAGATATGCATAGTTTAGTGATGCGTCAATATTCCACAAGGCAGAGTCAGACATCAACACATGGAAGGAAAAGTAATGAGTGAAACTGGATTGCCCTAGAGCTACCTATTCTCTTACTTGATTCACTTTCGTATTCTTCTAGTGTTATTTATTTTATTTGTTATTTTAATTTAATTATTTAATGGTTTATAATAAATTCACAATTTTAATTTCAATTCGTCTTAATTAATTTAGATAATAATTCAATTGATAATACGCCGTCCTTTGGGTTCGATATTCACTTGGTCGCTTGCTTAAGCTGCAATTGATATCCTTAATACTTGGGATTAATTTTGCGTGCAAAGAAAATGCGCATCAAGTTTTTAGCGCCATTGCCGGGGACGGCTAATATTATTAGTTTATTATTTCTAGTTTGATTAAGACTTTTATTTGTGATTATTTTTTTCTATCTAACAATAAATTTTTTTGAGGTACTTGTGCACTAGGAAAAGGATAGAAAGGAAAGAAAGGAATAACACATTGTGCTAAATATGGCCGGAGCAAGGCAGAATCCGGACAATATTGCCATATGTGAAATTTTCACGAACTATGGGATTAGCATCATGGGGTTGATAGGAGCAAGAGGGGAAGATGATGATTTTGAGATACATCCCGTTCTTAATAACGTGGTAGAGAAGAATCCCTTTTTTGGAGGTTGCTTTGAAGATCCATATCAGCACCTCAAAAGATTTCTTGGTTATGCAAACACTCAAATGGATGCTGGAGATCATGCTAGGTGGATCGCCTTATTCAAGTTTTCATTGATTGATAGGGCGGAAGCTTGGTATGAGACTCTTGATGCAGCCGATTGCAGTACATGGGACCAACTGCAGCAAAAGTTCTTGGAGAGATACATGCCACCCTCAAGGATCTTAAGGATGAGGCAAGGGATCACCCAATTTGTTATGAATCAGGGTGAGAAATTTTATGAGGCGTGGGACAGGTTTAAAGATATGCTCAGGAGGTGCCCACAGCATGGGATGTCAAAGGCTCAATACATAAGTATCTTCTACTATGGATTGGATTGTGAGTCATGTATTTTTATTGATGCATCATCAGGAGGAGCGCTGTTATCTAAGACAACACTAGAAGTTTAAAAGTTATTTGAAGATATCTCTATGAATTCACGTGACTGACCTATGGAAAGAGTAAGAGGATCATATGTACTTGACAAGGTAGCGCAGGTTGAACATCAAGTGAAGCCGAATAGGGATGATGAGATCGTCTCTAGTCTAGCTAAGATCAACAAGCTACTAGAGTCCCAGAAGTAGATTACAAAGTTGACACTAAGGGGGCCTAGTACAAAGCAGCACGAAGTGAAGAGTGTTGAAGATACTTTCAATCGATACATTGCTTGGAATGATGCAAGGGTTGATCATCTTGAAGCTACTTTGAACTCTAATTATGCAGATTTGTCTAAGAAGATGAAGGAGCTTACTTTGATGATGGGGCAGATGGCCGGGAATGTGAATCAATTGATACAAATATTGGAGACAGAAATGTTCCCGTCTAAAGGCATAATGAATCTAAAGCAGTGCCATGCCATCACATTAAGGCCTGGAACACAGTATGGGAGACCGATGATGCCAGAATCAAATTTAGAAATGTAAGGAGCTCGATTCGATCTCGATTCGATTAACGCATCTGGTCAAACTATACAGGGGAGGTCGAACCAGGCACTTGGGCGACATCAGGAAGTTGCTAAAGATCAGTTCGACCAAAAATAGGTCAGTTTGACCAAAAGCTCTGGTCAAACTTAGGTCGAACCCCACTGTCCAGAGCACTCTATTTTGTCCGAAGTTCAATTCAACCACAATAACTATGGTTTGACCAACCCTGTTGGTCGAACCGTGGTCGAACCGGCCTGCAAGGGGGAGAATAAACTTTCAGGTGCGCAGTTCGACCACAATGATAGGGGTTTTCTCAACACACAAAATAATCCTCAAGTATAAGGATATCAATTGTAGTCGCGAAGATGACCAAGTTACAATATCGAACCCACGGGACGGATAAATATCAATTTTGTATTCTTCTAGTATATTTTAGACTATGTTTGGTAGTTGAAAAGGTTTAATGGATAATAACTTCTAATCGAAATAAGAAAAGAAATAGCAAGAATAGAGAAAAGTGAGTTGTGATCAATAAGAATAATAGGTAGTTCGTCGGGTCATCCAGTTTCACTAGCAATTCGTATTTTCATGTGATGATGTCCGACTCTGCCCTGTGGTTTGTGGACGCATCACTAAACCATGCAAGTTCACTCTATAGACACAAGTAAATATGCGCTTGACACGTGTGAATAATATCGGAGCAAGAGATATGCTTCACACCCCTTTCTAGGTACTATCATAATCAATTATCTTCTACGTCTAGAATATAACCTGATTTGATCTCCCTTTTTAGGTACTATAAAGTTATACTCTTCATCCTATTCATCAACTCGAATTTAATTCAATTCATGAATATTCATATAAGACAGTTCTAATAATACTTTGGAATCCCTTCACTTAGAATTATAACAATAAACCCTGCTCAGTAGTGAACGCACTCAATCAATAACTATGTTATGTATTCAGACTCTACACAACGATCATTGATGCACAAAACGACTATGAGTATGGATTAAATATGCAATCTTATATAAAACAAACCACAGGTAGTGTTGTACGGAGTTTTACACACGAAACACGAATTACATCATGAAACTTTCATAACCCTAGAACTACCAAGGTGGTTCTAGCCCATGATTGATCTAGGAACAATCATGGTTAGATTGATCATTCTTACTTGAACCTTCAGCGAATCTCTGTCACAGCCCTCCAGATGGATCACCACCTCTACTCTTGTCTCTCTTATGATTGACGATCAAAAGCTCTCTTTATTCTCTGTATGAGCCTCCTTTTATACTTGTAATCACGTCTCTAGGGCTTGGAATGGGCTTTCTAAGTGATCTCACGCGTTTCGGCCTCGAAAATCCGGATAAGGTAAGTTCTCTCACATAGGTTCGATCACGTCAAACAGGTCGAACCCCTGGCCACAGGTCGAATCCCAGGTCGAACCCCGCTACTGGAAGAATTCTGCACAGGTTCGACCATCTGGACAGGTCGAACCACTTAGGCTTTGGTCGAACCCCAGGTCGAACCTCAGCACTGGACAACTCCCACTCCCGATTTGACCAACTGGCAAGTCGAACTCAAACGTCGTGGTCGAATCCTCTTTCTTGTAAACTGGTTCGACCATGGTTCGACCTGATGGCCAGGTCGAACCAATTGAGTTGTGGTCGAATCCATCTCTGCACGTTCAGCAACGTTGGTTTGACCTGCTGGAGAGGTCGAACCCTCCTCCAGCCAGGTCGAACCCACCTAATTCTTGGGCGGTTCGCGTGGCTTCGACTCCGTCTCTTCGATTCTTGGCTCTTTTACTCCGTTTTTGCTAAGAAAATACTCAAATAGCTCCACTAACACCTGATTCATGCTAATTCACAATATATATAGGTTTTCCACCTATTTTCACATCAAAACTCTCCAAAACTAGCACAAAACATAGCGCCAAACTTGTGAATTTACACACTCATCACACAACACACCTGGTTCGACCAATATCCCAGGTCAAACCGAGGACAAACCACCTCGTCCAGTATCATTTTCCACACTAAATGCTTTATTTGATGTTGATGCTACTCCGATATCATCCCAAGAGCATAATACTGAGCTAATAGTGGAAAAGAAATAGGAAAGAGCAAAGAGGTTGAGAGCCGAGAAGCTTAGACTGCTGATGGATAATGAAGATATGGTTTTCTCTCTTGATCAAGCAATGAAGATGCCCATGGATACTCAATCTTGCAAGAGCATAGATGTGGTTTCTAACTTGTTTAATCTTAATTTTAATAGGACATATGATTCTGAATTTAAGTGGAAGATTGACAAGGAGGAGTCTAGACAACCATGGGAGGAAGGTAATTTTGAGGATCATATTTTTGTGACCAAGAAAGGTGAGGTGCTTAGTGTAGACAAGAAGAGGGAAAGAAAGTACTTGAAGGTGAGGATACGAGAAGTATGTCCTTAGATCCAGTAGTTTAAAAGGTTACATCCATCGTGACTCTCCGACGTTAAACATGAGCGCCTGTTGGGGGCTTTCCCTTCCGTTTTATTGCTTTATTTCTTTCATGTGTGTAAGAAATTTTATATTTAAGGTGCTTACTAATTGGCAATTACATCTCTTTTCAAACTTAGTTTCGACTTACGTTTTTACTAAGTTTGGGGGGGTGTGATGTACTTACCTCATTAAAGCACCAAGAGTATAATCTTTTTTTTGTAATGTTTGCCAGGGACTTGATTTTTTGCGTTATGTTGAAACTTTAAAAAAAAGATGTGTCGATTTTTTGCAATTTGCCTAGTGTTCAGTGGGTTCCTAGTGTGTGGAGTCGATTAGATAGTCAATTGAGTATTTCTTATAATTTTTCTATTTTATTATTGATGAATCCTGTGATGATGAGTGATTGAGCTTTGATGATAGAAAAAGGTAACTAGGTGGCAAGACGAGTTTTACATTGAGGCTTTGACTCGAGGAGCTCGTGCGTTTCGAAGAAAAAATCAGGTGCCCTCGTTTTCTTATTATAATTTTATGTGTGATTAATATTTTTGGTGATCCATGGGAGCTTATATGTTTAAATCGTGTTTGATATTCATATGCTCTTGAAATTGATGAAGGAAGTATACTTGAGTTATATTGTGTTATGAAGTTCAATTTGTACTTGTGAGATATTACTTACCATGAAAAGTACTCTGTTACTTGTTAAAAGCCCATGTGAGATATTTAGCCTAGTTGATCATGTACATAATCACATGATATATCTTTTTTGGTGAGTATCGTTCTTGTGTGTGTATTCTAGAACTTGCCTCTTGTCTTACTTGAAACTACATGTATTAGATGATGGGAGATGATTTTAGGCCATCCTTGAATTTATGAGTCACTTTGTCAAATAATTTCCTACCAAATAATTATATATCCATAGTTAGCCCTTTTGAGCCTGAAAGCCTTATTTCTTTGGCAACCTACGAAGATAGCCACTTTGATATCGTATTTGAGCCTTAAATCTTTATATTTAGTGGAGAATTAAATGATGTCAAAGTGTGTGAGTTGATTTTCATGGAGTTTGGAAGGAATAAAATATTTGGAGCTGTACAAGTGATTATGAGCTAGAAAATATGAGATGAAGAATAAGTTGCTTAGGGGTAGTGCCCTAAATTGGTACACCGAGATGTTAGAGGTGGTGCCCAAAACTGGTACCTCGAGAAAAAAGAAAAGAAGGAAAAAGTATATTGAGCTTGAAGGAAAGGAGAGAAAATAAAATTAGAAGAGCATGAAGCTGGATAGCCTTGAAGTGTAAAAATCTGCAGTACAAAAGATCTCCGGTATTAATTCTCTACTAATTGAGTCACTTTATTCATATGTTTCCTACCCTTACCAAAGAGCCAACATTATATCCAAAAGAAAAGTCCTTTTTGATCCTATTGTCGAATTATACTTTTAGTGGTGGAGAGTTTGAGATATTTGGCAAGCTTATGGTTACGCATGCACTTGAATTGAATTTGAGAGTAAACACATTAACCTATAAGTGTACATCTTTTACACTTGAGTGCGAGTGATATATACTTTCTGTGAAAATATGTGGATGGAGCATTTGAATAGGTGGTGATTGTCTTATCTTGTATGCTATGAATTGATTGTTATATGTAATGAGAGTTGCATAACCTAATTTGAGGACAATTGTATTGTGAATAGGGTATTTGTCATAGCCCTTATTTTTCCGCTAATTTTCTTACTCTCACTGTTTATTTTTATTTTGTTGCCTCGGGACGAGCAACGGGTAAGTTTGGGGGATTATTGAGAGTGAAAATAAGCGTGTTTTAATGTCCAATCTAACACCTTTATGATGGGAATTAATGTTGTATATTAGCACAAGTGTCTTATATTCAATATATGTGAGAAAAATGTGCACTTGAGGTGTTTTATTGTATTTTGGAGGAAAAAGGATCAAAAGTGCAAAGATGGAGAAAAGGTGCAACTTGTGCAATGCTGAAAAATGCACGTCCAAATTGTGTAATTTTTTTGTATTTTTATGGAGATCAAAACTGGAATTGAGATACATGGTTGAAAAGCCACTGAAGAGAGGGTCGTTTTGGTGTAAAGAACACCTTAATCGAAATCCAAACGAGAAAGTTATGATCAAGGTGATGACATCGTGATAGATGTGCCGAACAGAATGGTTGTGTCACTTTTCATGGCTTGTTACACCTTTAATTCTTAGAATTTTTATGAGTTCTTTATATGGATAGAAATCCAAGGAAGAGAGGATCGCTTGAGCGCAAGAATCACTCAAATCGGAGCTTACATGTGGAAGTTATACGCGAAACAGTAAGACTGCGCATTGCAGTTCGACCAGAGTTCGATCACGACACGAGCGGTTCGACCACGTGTCGTGGTCGAACCAGAAGCCTGAACAAGCGCAAAATTGGGATTTTTATCCCCTATTCATGAATTTTTTATGCTTTCCAAGAAAAAGCCCATCCTAGGTCCATAAGGAGAGCTTACAAGTATAAAAGGGGATGTAGATCACACCAAGAAGACATAATAGCATACGGATTGGATACAACACAACACAACCATCCTACACCCCACAAGGGGGGTTCACCCCCCAACCATCATCTACATCCTTTTCTCCATCCATCTATCACTTTGAAGATTCATCTGTGGAATCAAGAGGAGAATCAAGAGGAGGATTCAAGACGGAGAAGGACGCGATGACTCCCACATCTTGGGTTTATTTCGTTTCCTAATTTATCTTGTAATTTTTCAGACATCTGGGTAAGATCTATCCAACACCCATGAATATTTTTCGTAACATCATGGGCTAGAGCCTTTTTGGTAGAACTAGGGTTGTGAAGGTTTTTACCAATTAATTGAACTTTCATGTGTAAACTCCGTACAACACTACTATTGGATTTATTTTATATACGATTGTACCTTTTTAATTTATACTCACGGTTGTTTTGTGCATCATTAACTGTTATGTAGTGTCTGAATACATATCATGGTTATTGATTGAGTGCGTTCACTGCTGAGCAGGATTCCATGTTATGATTCGAAGTGAGGGGACTCCGAAGCTTCATCAGAACTATCATATATGAATACTTATTAATTGAATTGAATTCGGGTTATTATGTAGGATAAAGAGGGTAATTTTATAGTACTTATAAAGGGAGATCATATCGGGTTAGAGTATCAATCCTAGGGGAAAATAATTAATACTGATAGTACCTATAAAGGGGGGTGAAATTATATCTCTTGCTCCGAGATTATTCACACGTGTTACACGAATATTTACTTGTATCTATAGAGTAGATTTGCATGATTTAGTGATGTATCCATAGTCCACAAGGCAGAGTCAGCCTGTACTTGAGAGGGAATTAAGTAGTAAAATTGGATTACCTTAGAGCTACCTATTCTCCTACTTGATCAACTTTCGTATTCTTCTAGTGTTTATTTTATTTAAATTATTATTTAATATTTTTGTTCGTAGATTAATAATTAAATCTCAAACCTTATTGCCTTATCTTAATTAATTTAGTAAATAATTAAATTGATAATACGCCGTCCTTTGAGTTCGATATTTTACTTATTCGCTAGCTTAAGTTGCAACTGATATCCTTAATACTTGGGGATTAATTTTGCATGCAAAGAAAATGCGCATCAAGTTCTTGTAGAAAGCCAAGGAAGAGAGGATCGCTTGAACACAATAATCACTCAAATCGGAGCTTGTATGTGGAAGTTATACGCGAAACGGTGAGAATGCGCACTGCAGTTCGACCAGAGTTCGACCACGACATGAGCGGTTCGACCACATGTCGTGGTTAAACCAGAAGCCTGAACAAGCGCAAAATTGGAATTTTTACCCCCTGTTCATGAATTTTCGTGATTTTCTAGAAAAAGTCCATCCTAGGTCCATAAGGAGAGCTTACAAGTATAAAAGGGGATGTAGATCACACCAAGAAGACATAATAGCATGCGGATTGGATACAACACAACCCCACAAGGGGGGTTCACCCCCAAACCATCATCCACATCCTTTCTTCCATCCATCTATCAATTTGAAGACTCATCTGTATAATCAAGAGGAGAACCAAGAGGAGGATTCAAGACGGAGAAGGATGCGACGACTCCCACATCTATGGTTTATTTTATTTTCTAATTTATCTTGTAATTTTCCAGACATTCGGATAATATTTATCCAACACCCATGATTGTTCTTCATAATATCATGGGCTAGAGTCTTTTTGGTAGAACTAGGGTTGTGAAGGCTTTTACAAATTAATTGAACTTTCGTGTGTAAACTCCGTACAACACAGCTTGTGGATTTATTTTATATATGATTGTGTCTTTTTAATTCATAATCACGGTCGTTTTGTGCATCATTAACTGTTATGTAAAGTCTGAATACATATCTTGGTTATTGATTGAGTGTGTTCACTGCTGAGTAGGATTCCATGTTATGATTCTAAGTGAGGGAACTCCGAAACTTCATTAGAACTATCATATATGAATACTTATTAATTGAATTGAATTTGAGTTATTAAGTAGGATAAAGAGGATAATTTTATAGTACCTATTGGTTAGTGATATTTTCACCTAAATTTTAGTGTCTTTTTATGTGTGTTTTCGTATTATTTTATCCGTATTTATGTGTATTTTGTGTTTTTGTAGAAATATGTGAAAATAAATTTAAACGTATGATTTTCAGGTAAAAATAGATTCTAGACATGAAAAGAAAGACATAGGAGAAAACGAAGCTCAATTCGGAGCTGAAACGAGAGAGAACGAGTCAAAGAAAAATGCTGAAAAATATACATCCAACTTGTGTAATTTATCTGTTCTTGTGTGGAGCTCAAAACTAAAATTGTGATATATGGTTGAAAATTTATAGAAGAGAGAATCGTTTTGGCATAAGAAACACCTTAATTGAAGCCTAAACGAGAAAGTTATGATTAAAATGGTGGCGTCGCGCAAGCTGTTCCTACTCAACACGATTGTGCTACTTTGCATGACTTGTTACACCTTCAAATGATGGAATTTTTTCCAGTTCCTTATAAATAGAAAGCCAAGGAAGAGACGATTGCGTGAGCACAAGAATCACCCAAATCGGATTTTAGATGTGAAAGTTATGTGCAAAACGGTGAGACTGCGCTGTACCAACCCGAACTCGACCCGAGCTCGGCCCAAAATTAATTTTATGATTAGAACGTGTTCTAGAAGCTTCCAGGGGGTATAAATGTCCATTTTGAGTGTAAAATAAGAGAAGGATCAGTAGGGATCAGCTACACACACATTTTACACCACATTTTCGCACACTAACTCTATTCCATCCATATCCATACCCTTCATCTATCCAATCCACTTGATCCCCTCCATCAAATTCACCATCCAAGTGATCAAGGAATCAAGGGAGAGTGAAGATTACAAGAAGAAGAAGGAGATCTCCATTGAAGACCTTCAAAGGGGGAATCTATTTCTAATTTTGTGAACTTCTTTATAGATTTGTCATGGGATTTATAGATATAATTGTCTATGTTGTTTTCATTAATACTATGATAGGCTAATCTCCTTTGTGAATTAGCTCCATGATTGGTGTTGGATAATTTAGTTTTTATGCAATTTGATTTTAATCTTAAATGGACTTTGTGTATTTCTATCATTGAATGTTGATTGCTTGATGTATATGATGATGTGTGATTAATTATCATGGGCATGTGATTAGATTGAAAAATCAATTATGTGTTTAGAATAGTTCATTGAATCATTTCATCATACACTTCATGTGCATTAATTTAGAATGAGATAGAGATATCCTTCTAGATTTAGAACCGTTTGATAGAACATTTGATTAGCTTGATCGAGAGATTGGTTGATTAGATGAGGGGATCCAAACCATTAGTGAATTCATAGTACCTTAAAAGAGAATATTGCCTATGATTTAGTACCTAATTAGGAAACTCGTAGAGTAATTAGTACCTATTGGGAGGTGTTCATTTTTGTCTCGATCCTATGTGCTTTTGGGAGCCTTGTTGAGGGTTTACATTCTATCCATCTCGAGAGAGAATTTAGGTAGATTTATTGATCGCTCCTATGCTACGTCCATGATAGATTATAATTAATTGCATGATTACTTTATTATCTATGCCATGATTGTTGCTAATCTCATCCTTGCATCATTTGGAACCCATCATTTATCTTTACATTCATTTTATCTTTATTTCTTTCATTAGTTTAATTGCATTTATTTGCATCTTATCCTCCCATTCTGTCGTCCTTATAAAATCATGATAAACTTGAGATCGCTTAAACTCTAGTACTTTCCTCCCTGTGGTTCGATAAATTCTTTAATTGGTCATCCCGACTATATACGACAAATCAAATGGGGCATGGTGTGACATACTTTGTTTTGAAGGCATATACTTTTCGTGTCTTTGAGCTAATTTTAAAATTTTTCTCATGAGTATTGGTTTGATTTTGGTATGATTGGTGGTTTTGAAGTGCATCATGAAAACTTCCTTTGCATTGAAAATTCCAAAAATATTGTAATTAGTTTCTTTTCGTGTTTTTATTCTCTCCCTTTTCGGTCGTCCCTAACTAATACGAGATTATAACTTGAAGGCCATGAATCCTAAATTCCCTTGGGTTTGATATTTTATTGTTTGGTCACCCGAACTATTAACGATCAATCAAATGGCGCCGTTGCCGGGGAGGTAACGGTCGCTAGTAGTTTGACGAAGGATTATTTAGTGTAGTCTTAATAAGGACATTTTTTATTTTTTTCATCTTATTTTTGCTTTAGAAAATTTTGTTCAAAAATAATAATAAAAATAAAAAATAACCCCCATGTGTAGTTTGTAAAAGGACCAATCATCTTGAAAAAGATTTTTGGTTCCGAGGCAAACCACAATGCAAAAGTTGTGGAAGATTTGGACATCTGAAGAAAAATTGTCGCTGCAAGAAAAGTCACCAGGAAAACTACTCCGAAGAAAAAAAGACGGAGATAATCTCTTCTATGCGAACCATGCCGCATCAGAAGTGAAGAATGACACGTGGTACGTAGATAGTGGGTGCAGCAACCACATGACAGGATACGAGAAGATCTTTCAAAATATTGACAAAACAGTCAAATCTCAAGTGAGGCTGGGCAATGGAGACCGGTGGAAGTTGAAGGAAAAGGAACGATAGCTGTCAACACAAGAAAAGGTACGCGGTACATCCATGATGTGCTATTAGTACCAAAACTATGCACTAATCTAGTCAGCGTGGGTGTTGAGAGTGAAAATAAGCATGTTTTAGTGTCCAATCTAATACCTTTTTGATGAGTATTGTTGTTATATATTATCACAAGTGTCTTATATTTGATATATGTGAGAAAAAGATGCACTTGAGTTGTTTTATTGTGCTTTAGGTAGAAAAAGGGATCAAAAGTGCCAAGTTGGAGAAAAGGTGCAATTTGTGCAAGGATGCTCTAAAACACACGTCCAACTTGTGTAAGTTTTCTGTGTTCATGTGGAATTTTAATTTGATGTGTGATATATGGTCGAAAAACCACAGAAAAGAGGGCCGTTTTAGCATAAAGAACACCTTAATCGGATTCCAAACTAGAAAGTTATGATCAAAGTGGTGATGTCGCACAAGAACAGAATGGCTGTGCCACTTTCCGTGACTTGTTATACATTCAAATGTTAGAGTTTCTGTGAGTTCTTTATATAGATAGAAAGCCAAGGAAGAAAGAATCACGTGAGTGTAATAATTACTCAAATCGGAGGTTGAATGTGGAAGTTATGCGCGAAACGGTGAGACAGTGCAAGCTTGTTCGACCAGTGAGAGTCCATTCGACCAGAATCATCTTAGTCGAACGGAGGGAGAAAAGTCAAACAAAATGTGAAAAATCATACAGAGAGCTTGTTCGACTTCCATCCGACTTGGAGGCCTTGTTCGACTATTGAATGCTTGGTCGAACAGAATGTCGTTGATGCTATTTTTGGTAGTTACGGGTTTCTTTTATCAAATTTAGCGTATGACTCAGTAATAGCCCATCCAAGGTCTGTGAGGAGCACTTTACAAGTATAAAAAGGGATGTAGAGCACATCATATTAAGGAGATTAGTCATATTAGATTAGAGAGAGGCCATAACAATACTACACCCACAAGTGGGATCACCCTCCAACCATCATCCACATTCTTTCCTCCATCCATCTATCACTTTGAAGGTTCGTTTGTGGAATCAAGAGGAGAATCAAGAGGAGGATTCAAGACGGAAAAGGACGCGACGACTCCCACATCTAGGGTTTATTTCGTTTTCTAATTTATCTTGTAATTTTTGAGACATCTGGGTAAGATCTATCCAACACCCATGATTGTTCTTGGTAATATCATGGGCTAGAGCCTTTTTGGTAGAACTAGGGTTGTGAAGGTTTTTACAAATTAATTAAACTTTCATGTGTAAACTCCGTACAATACTACTTGTGTATTTATTTTATATATGATTGTGATTTTTTAATCCATATTCACGATCGTTTTGTGCATCTTCAATTGGTATATAGAGTCTGAATATATATCTTTGTTGTAGATTGAGTGCGTTCACCGCTGTACAGGATTCCATGTTATGATTCTAAGTGAGGGGACTCTGAAGCTTCATTACAACTATCATATATGAATACTTATTAATTGAATTGGATTCGGGTTGATAAGTAGGATAAAAAGGGTAGTTTTATAGTACCTATTATTGGCAATTGGATCGTGCGATTCAACGTGATCCATTAGGATTTCAGGTAAACAAGTAGCGGAAGCAATTAAACGATGTTTACCGTACTTCTGGGTCGATGTAGAGGATGAATTGCGGCAGAGAACTACCTCTGATCTTCTACTGTATGTCCCAAGTGTGATCCTGCTGTTGTGTGGGCAACAGTCTGCAGGATCTCTCAATCTGCTTCTTTCCCTTCTCACGTCAAAAGAGGCGCAGGAAAACTTAGGGTTCCAAGAGGCTGAGTTCACTTATATACTGGGCTACAACAGGGATCAGGAGGAGAATTGGAGTTGGGCCTCCATTGGATTAAATATTCAAGCTTAGCCCAAAGCTTATATTTAATCCAATAATAATAATAAATTCTACTAAATTATTATTATTGCACTACCCACTCCAACCCAAAATTACGTTTTGGGCTCCTTCTTATTATGAGCCCGAAGTCTCCCCATGTTTAAGATATACAATGCCCATTAATTAATTAAGTTACTGACAACTCAAATTAATTAATATCTCATCCGAGAGTAGTACCACTCAACCTTATTATCATGCCGGAAATTAATCCACTTGCAAGATTTACATGATAAACCTTATGAGCTCCTCAAGGGGACATCATCAACCTATGTCGGACATGGATTCCTTCTACAATCAACAGCACACCATAGATACAGTACTATTTTCCAACTCACCGAGTTTGTTGATTTAATACTTATAAATCTCACCCATTGATGAATCAAAGAAATACATACTTCCCTACGTGTCGAGGTTATTGTATAGAGATTAAGAGCACAAACTTCCATAATAACAGAGATCAAGTTCTACTATATAGTCAGTATAAGAAGAACGATCTCAGACGATCCTACTTAATACACAAGAGTGCACTAATGTGATTCTATAGCCAAGACAAGCTATTACCGAACCACACTACAACCATACCGATAGAGAGTCCCCGTCTATCTCAGTTGTGAGTATCTGTTTATACTTTATAAGAAAACCGATAATATGATCTTCCGCGTGTTGTCACACAACATATTATCTACAGTATAAAGTAAATGGACTATTGCATCATGCATATAAAATAAATTATAAGATGCAATCATTTGATCATATGATTCTCATTTCAAATATTGTTGTGACATTGTTCATACTAAAGCTAGACTTTTAGTATACAATCCAACAATCTCCCACTTATACTAAAAGACTATGCTGTCATGTCTTCTGCCATACATCTGATTCCTACTCCCACTATACGACCATTAAAAGCTCTCGCCTTAAGGTCTTTGTAAATGGATTTACTAGGTCATCATCCAATGTAATCTAGGCAACAACAACCTTCCTCTCATCATACGATTTCTTGTAACAGGTGGTACTCGCGCTCCATGTGTTTAATTACCTTATGGACTTGTGATTTCTTCAAGTTTGCAACTGCACCAATATCATCAATGTAAATTGTGATTACCTTGGGCAAACTTAGAAACACTTCAAAGTCCATCATGAAGTCTCTAGAGTCATATAGATACTTTGACTGCCTCATAGGCTCCAATTTATCATCTTTCCATGATGGAGTCCGGAGTCTAAAATATATTTCTATATAACACTCCTCCATATTATGACTCTACTTCCTAAAATTAAACACATAACCTTTGAGGAGAATTTACTACCGTCCATCTGACTAAAAAATTCGAATCTACGTAATCCACAAGAAGCAGCGAATCTGCTCAGTAAGTCTATATATGATTTCCAGTCCTTCTCAGGCACTTCATATATGTCTTACCACAGTTCATCATTCTTGTTCCGGGTTACGTTGATACCCACTGTTCATACATCGAGCAAAACAGGTATCCAACTTCGTTCATAGCATTCCTTAGATTAAGCTTCCTTATTCGCCGAAGTATAAGGAACCGCTTTCATCTTCTTTATCTTCTTTTTGTGACTTAAGACACAATCACTAAGATAAATTCACATGCTAAACGAGGATGGACTGTATCATATTATGAAACTTGAGATAAGCATAACATCCTTTCTTGTGATCCGTATTACCGTGATCAAAAGGATGTATTTTGCCTTTCTTAAGTCCTTCATCACTACCGCTTTATTAACTGTACCCATACGCCCGATAATACTCTTTCATTGTCTCCAATGAGCAAGATACTATCTACGTATAGTATAAGAAACACCACCACGTTTCTGTCACTCTTTACAACACACAAGACTCATCCGCTCATTGATTTAAATCCATGCCACTGGATTACCTAATCAAAACAGATGCTTCACGATCTTAAAGCTTTCTTTAGTCCATCGTTGGACAATTTTAAGCTTACTATCAAAATGCTATTAGTACTTTGCAATGAATCACTCTGGTTGCTTCACATAGATGTTTTCCTCAAGACTTCCAATCAGGAAAGCTGTCTTGACATCTATCTGCCGTTCCTCATATTTCAATATGAGCAGCAATGAATAAAAGAATCAGGATCAACTTAAGCATAGCTACCAGCGAATATGTTCCCTCATAATCGAACCATTTCTTTCTGAGTACACTTTTTCGCAACAAGCTTTGCTTCCAAGATTTTCACCTTTCCGTATGATCCTCTTTTATTTTCTATGACCACTTCCAATGGCTTTTACACTATTTAGTGGTCTTTCAAGTTCCCAGACTTCCGTAGATTCTATTTCAACATTCATTGCAACTTACTAAAATTTCGCATTTTCATCTTGTAGTGCTACGTCGTATCCGTGGGACAATACCATGTTCATTAGGGATCAAGTCTCACGACTCTCCCAAAACATATATTTTATGGGTTGTCAAACAACCCTCCCACTACGAAAAGGCACTACATGTAATTGTGTATCAGACGTGACATGCGTTGCAGTTTACCTTGTGGTATATCCCCTTGTACACTTGGTACTTTTACTTCGTGTTTTCCTCTCAGTTCCTTTAGAACAACTCATACATGGGTTTGTGATTTATTACATAGTCCTTTTCCAAAAATCTAGTTATTATGTTAACAATTATCCTTCGATCTTTTGGACTAAATAAATCACCCTCCATTTTTCTAGGATATCCCATATACAGACAAACGTTTCACGAATTACTGTATCTAGGGCATATCCATAAAATGAATTTAATTATTCCAAATAATTCATCATCTATCTAATCATAACCATAAGAACCTTATACCTTCTACCCACCATACCATTCAGCTGGGGCATGCCCGGTGTAGTCAACTTGAGATTTAATCTCAACTTCTGATTATTAGTTCCTAACTATCCTAAGAGGTTTTCATCATCACGATTGAATCGTAATGATATGATATATTTTCCATGACGCTTCACTGTACCAGCCTTACAATTCTTGAATTAATCCAAGAACTTAGACATACAGTGCATCAAATAAATATGTCGATTTCCAGAATAATCTTTGAATATTCATAACCACCTCTCGCCTGGATATTGTTAGGTTCGCTTGAATCAGAATGAACTAATTCCAACATATATATCTTTGGCTCTAAACCCCACAGCCTTTAAAAGGCAGTTTATCATTTTTACTTCCAAGCAAGACTCACAAGTCTGATAGTTTCCACTTCAGATAAACCCTACGGTTTATCGGCTATCAACTTTTGAATCCTACTCAAGTAAAATGAACTAATCTTAGACGCCAAATGTATGTTTAGTTCATTTCCGAAGGTTCATTTCTCTTACTAATATTAGAAAATGTATTATTAATTACTATTTATTGCATTTGTGGGATGTACATGATTCAAGAGTTTATATATTATCCATCAACGTACTTTAACGGATTATAGTCTCATTCCTCATTACTATGACCATGTCCTTTAAATGAAATGAAGTATCCATCCGTTAATGTATAGAAACCAAAATCAAATTCTTTCTATGAAACGTACGTAAAGACAATTTCTCATAATCAATCGTTTATTCTTATCATGAGATAAATAACCAACTCCCACTGCAATAGCCACTACTTTTGTAGTTTTACCCATGTTATTAACAATCTTATCCTTACTCAGTGATAAACATTTAGTGATTCCAGTATCTACACAGTTCGAGTCAGTAGATGCCATCACTAATCATGTTTAAACCATTAGTAAATAAGATATTAAATTTGTTCACATTATGATGTAAATGGCTTTCCTTTGCCACATGTTTTGTCAGAAGTTTCCCACCATATACATCCTCTTGTAATTCAGGTGGAACTTACACAAAACATCTAGGCAATTATGGAGAATAAAATTGACTTAGGTTTCCCCTTCAACTTCTATTCCATAATTTTCCAATTCATTCATCAAATTCTATTATGACCTATCACCTTTTAAATTACTCGAGTATCCGAAGAGTTACATGAGACCATCATATTTATATGAACCTCTCATCTCTTCACTAGAGACATTAACAGGCGTCATGAGACGTCCTATGAGAGAACACACATGTATTTTCTTAAGCAGTAATTTTCAAAACCAAGATTCTTTTCTAATCGTCTAATTTGGACAAGTAAATATAATGTCTTTTAGTTAACAATTAGTGAAATAAAACCATTCAAAATTCAGAGAATCACAAATAAATATTCCGATCAAATCTTCGAATTTTATCCTTTTATATTGATTCCCTCAAAACAATATAAAAATAAAATTCACCGACATCTCAAGCACCGTGAGTCTGCAAGCCACGTTAGTGTGGACGTTTACAAACCCGAACATTTACAAGAGAAGGTTTTACCCATTAATTTCATTTGTCAACCTAACTTTATGACAAAATAATTAATAGTCGGTTCCTCTTTAGCCATGCAAATAATAGCAGTGACTCCGTTGGGGAGGATACTAATTATTTATACCTAAGTGTACACCATTATTTGATCCCAAGTCCACTGCGCGAGCTTGTGTGCCTTACAGTTGGAGAAGTATACACGCGCTCGGATAGCTTCCTACAATCATCTATTATTAGTTTGTACTAGTGAACCGCACACAAACTCATCCGTTAGGGAGGAAGGCCAATGCCAACACGCAAGTTTGTGTGCCACATTACAAACAATAATTATTTAATGAAGTCTGTACTAGTGATCCGTGAATAAACTCATCCGTTAGGGAGGAAGGCCTATTGCCAACACGCAAGTTTACTCACATCACTTACAAACCAATAATGGAGGCCGCGGGAATTAATTTCCAATCCCCTCTCCCACTTAGTTATTTAACACCGAGGGTTTTTAACATGTATATAATATTCAGAAATAAAATATACATCTTAGACATGCTTCTATTAACATCAATTTAAATAAATAAATCACATAGAACATGCCTTTCATATACAATAATTAATTGTCAAGATAAAACAATTAAATCAGTTATATATCATTAATTAATTGCATAAAATGTTGGATCAATTAAATAGACCCAGCTGACCCAAACATCATTAGCATAAAATGAGCAGCCCATTAGTAAAATAATTGAGCCCATTTACCCTGACAATTTATGCATTAAGGTCTAGCCCAATATTTAACCTGGCCCAACATCATACCCACAATTAATTAAAAAATAGGATTGGCCCAGCAGCCCATTACCATTTAATTAAAATTGGGTCCATAACCACAGCCCAAAACCATTTAATTAAATAAAGGCCCAACTGAGACAACCAAATACTGCCCAAAACGGCCCAGCAACAGCTGAATAACCCAGCAGGCCCAATAACCAAAAAAATTGAATTAAGCCCAATTATCCAACATTAAAATAGCCCTACAGCCTTTATGAAAATTGGGCCCTGCAACATAGGCCCAAAACAGAAGCCCACACACAGCTGCTGCCCTAGATTCTTCCAGCCGCAACAAGAAGCAAACACCCAGCCTGCACCGGCGCTACCAGTCGCCTCTGCCGCCGGCGGCCGCGCCAGCATCCGCCGCCAACAGCGCAGCCGCCCACTTCGTCGCCACCCTCGCTGCCAGCTATAGTCTATCACCGCCAGAGCCGCCACCAGCCATCGCACGCCGCTGCTCGAGGACAACACAGGCGTTCGATTAGGAAAATGAGCGCCTCACCGTGCATTCATCCGAGTGGGGGCTACCCGGTTGGCCGCTCGCCGAGACGCGCCCGCCACCACAAATCATCTGCGCTACCAAAGACGTCGTTGTAGCTGGTGCCAGAGCCTACAGCCAACTGAAAAAAAATGCCGCAAACTGCCCATCAGCGCCGCCGCCGACCGGTAGTCTCGAAAAGACGCAGACACGTCCGGTGAGAGGACCAGCTCGCCTAGTATCCACGATGATCGAGTCCCACGTCTGGATCCCACACATAGTCGCCCAGAAAAAGTAGCATGCAGAGCCAACCATAGCCTCGATCCTGTCGCTCAGCCATCACACGCCGCTAGATTAGCGACGATCTGCTCCGATCGACAGGGATCATGTTGAACTCTCTCGCATCCCCTTCTGACTCAAATTAATCAACCGGCAACCCATCTTTACACCAGCAATCGGGAGTTGCAGAGGCGCCCCAACCAACGCCAGTCAGCGTCTTCCCCGCGCAGTCGCCTCCGCATAGGCTTCCAGCCATCACGCGCCGCCATCATCAGTACCGTTCGCCGTTGATTTCGATCCAGTCGATGCCTCTCGCTCCATGCTTTGATCGTCACCAGTCATCGATTACATCGACTGCTCCAAAAGGCGTTCAACGTCGCCGACAACCGTCGCTCCATTAGGCTGTTTGACTGACTGATTGACGTTCTTGTGTGCAAGTTAGTCATTATTGCGTATTCCATCATTCGTACTCGCCTCCACCATCATCAGTACCGCGTGTGTGGGTGTTTAGATGTGTCCAGTGTGATAGTTGGGAGATTGAGAGTTTGAACAGCAACAAAAAATCAGCAGCAATCACACATACCAAATTGGATACCATATTGAAAATAATAATAGTATAAAACTCATGTGATTATATCCAGATTTAACTATATAATCAAATAACCAGATTCATACATGCTATCAATCCGACTAAAACCACACGCGTAAGGCTGAAACCCTTATCTAACGTCCCATGTTTCACCACGAAACCAATGCTCTGATACCAATTATTGGCAATTGGATCGTGCGGTTTAACGTGATCCGTTAGGATTTCAGGTAAACAAGTAGCGGAAGCAATTAAACGATGTTTACCGTACTTCTGGGTCGATGTAGAGGATGAATCACTGCAGAGAACTACCTCTGATCTTCTACTGTATGTCCCAAGTGTGATCCTGCTGTTGTGTGGGCAACAGTCTGCAGGATCTCTCAATCTGCTTCTTTCACTTAGGGTTCCAAGAGGCTGAGTTCACTTATATACTGGGCTACAGCAGGGATCAGGAGGAGAATTGGAGTTGGGCCTCCATTGGATTAAATATCCAAGCTTAGCCCAAAGCTTATATTTAATCCAATAATAATAATAAATTCCACTAAATTATTATTACTGCACTACCCACTCCAACCCAAAATTACGTTTTGGGCTCCTTCTTATTATGAGCCCGAAGTCTCCACATGTTTAAGATATACAATGCACATTAATTAATTAAGTTACTGACAACTCAAATTAATTAATATCTCATCCGAGAGTAGTACCACTCAACCTTATTATCATGCCGGAAATTAATCCACTTGCAAGATTTACATGATAAACCTTATGAGCTCCTCAAGGGGACATCATCAACCTATGTCGGACATGGATTCCTTCTACAATCAACAGCACACCATAGATACAGCACTATTTTCTAACTCACCGAGTTTGTTGATTTAATACTTATAAATCTCACCCATTGATGAATCAAAGAAATACATACTGCCCTACGTGTCGAGGTTATTGTATAGGGATTAAGAGCACAAACTTCCATAATAACAGAGATCAAGTTCTACTATATAGTCAGTATAAGAAGAACGATCTCAGGCGATCCTACTCAATACACACGAGTGCACTAATGTGATTCTATAGCCAAGACAAGCTAATACCGAACCACACTACAACCATACCGATATAGAGTCCCCGTCTATCTCAGTTGTGAGTATCTGTTTATACTTTATAAGGAAACCGATAATATGATCTTCCGCGTGTTGTCGCACAACATATTATCTACAGTATAAAGTAAATGGACTATTGCATCATGCATATAAAATAAATTATAAGATGCAATCATTTGATCATATGATTCTCATTTCAAATATTGTTGTGACATTGTTCATACTAAAGCTAGACTTTTAGTATACAATCCAACATCTATAAAGGGAGATCATATCGGGTTAGAGTACCAATTGGCCAGGGAAATAATTGATACTGATAGTACCTAGAAAAGGGGGTGAAATTATATCTCTTGCTCCAAGGTTATTCACACGTGTTACACGCATGTTTACTTGTGTCTATAGAGTAGATATGTATGGTTTAGTGATGCGTCCATATTTCACAAGGTAGAGTCGGACATCAACACACGGAAGAGAAATTAATGAGTAAAACTGGATTATCCTAGAGCTACCTATTCTCCTACTTGATCTACTTCCGTATTTTTCTAGTTCCCAATTTATTTTATTTATTATTTTAATTCATTGTTTAGTAGTTTATAATAAATTCACAACTTTATTGCCAATTCATCTTAATTAATTTAGTAAATAATTAAATTGATAATATGCCGTCCTTTGGGTTCGATAATTCACTTGGTCGCTTGCTTAAGCTGCAACTGATATTCTTAATACTTGGGGATTAATTTTGCGTGCAAAGAAAATGTGCATCAGTGGGTCAAATGATGGAGAAGGGATACTCTCTGCTATTCAAAGGTGACTCATGCACCATCTACGATAGAAAGAACAAAAATCAAGTGATCGTTGTAGTCAAAATGCAGCATCAAATGAGCTTTCTTATCCAATGGAACTATGTGGAGACAACACTAAAAGCCCAAGAAGACCAATTCTGGTTATGGCACCGGAGGTTCGGGCACTTCAACTTCTACGACCTAAAGCTACTCCAACAGAAGAATATGATGAGAGATCTTCTACCGATCTAACCAAAGGAAGATGTATTCGATAAATGCATGGAAGGAAAGTAACATAGAAAGCCATTCCCAATAGGGCAGACTTGGCGAGCAAGACAAGTTTTGGAGCTGGTTCACACAGATGTCTGTGGCCCAATGAGAATGCCAACGTTCGAGAATAACAAGCACTTCATTCTCTTCATTGACGACTACACAAGAATGACTTAGGTGTACTTCATGAAAGAAAGATCAGAAGTCTTCTATATTTTCAAGAAATTTAAGAATCTAGTGGAGAACCAAAGTGGTCAACGGATCAAAGTTCTACGCAGCGATAGAGGAACGGAGTACACATCCAAGGAGTTCAACAAATTTTGTGAAGAAGAAGGAGTCAACCATCAGCTAACAGTTGGCTATGCCCCGGAAAAAACGGAGTCTCAGAGAGAAAGAACAGAATAGTAATGGAGATGGCAAGAACAATACTTGCAGAGAAAGGCATGCCCAAGGTATTTTGGGCAGAGGCTGTCTACAATGTAGCCTACTTGCTAAATAGGTGTCCAACAAAGGCGTGCAAAATAAAACACCAATTGAAGCCTGGAGTGGACAGAAGCCATCAGCAAAACATCTAAGAGTTTTTGGGAGTATCTGCTATGCGCACATCCCAAAAGAGAAGAGACACAAGTTGAAGGAGAAGACCGAGAAATGCATATTTCTCAGATACAACACTCAGTCCAAAGGCTATCGACTTTACAGTCTCAAGATAAAGAAGCTAATCATCAGTCAAGACTTCGAGTTCAATGAGAATGCCTCATGGAACTGGGATAAAGAAAAAGTCAAAAAGCAAAGTATCATGATGCTACAAATACGACTACCTAAAGAGCATCAAGTAGTTGAAAAAGAAGAACCAAAAACTCCAGAAGTGTCTCCACTACCTCCAAGTCCCTAGACTCCAGCACCTAAACCTCAAGAAGGACCAACCCCAGATGAAACACCAAGGAAGTTGAAGACACTAAGAGAAATCTATGAGATGTGCAACTTTGCAGCTATTGAGTCAACAAGCTTTGAAGAAGCTGTCAAAGAATCAAAGCAATGGAAGAAGAGATCAAGATGATCGAGAAGAACAACACATGGGAGTTGGCAGATCCACCAAGCAACAAAGAAGTCATTGGAGTTAAGTGGGTCTACAAGACAAAACTTAATCTAGATGGCTCAATCCAGAAACACAAGGCAAGGCTGGTAGCCAAAGGTTACTCACAACTACCAGGGATCGACTACAATGAGACATTTGCTCCAGTAGCTCACCTGGATACTATAAGAGCTCTCATTGCACTAGCAGTCCAGAAGAAATGGAAGAAATACCAGTTAGATGTCAAGTCAGTATTTTTAAATGGATACCTTGAAGAGGAGATCTATGTCGAACAGCCTCACGGGTTCGTGATAGAAGGACAAGAAGACAAGGTGCTAAGACTACAAAAGGAACTATATGGGTCAAAACAAGCTCCACGGGCCTGGTACAACCGTATAGATGGTTACTTCATCAACAAGGGATTCAAAAAAAGTGAAAGCGAGCCAACTCTCTACATCAAGACCCAAGGTACCAATAAGAGATGAATCTTTTCCTTATATGTTGATGATCTTATCTATACAGGGAACAATAAAGATATGATCAATGAGTTCAAAGCAGACATGATGAAGACATTTGAAATGACTGACCTCAGACTGATGAACTACTTTCTCGGTATCGAGGTAAGTCAAAAAGAAAATGGGATATTTATCTCGCAGAGAAAATATACAAATAATCTACTACAGAAGTTCAAGATGGGAAGATGCAATCCTGTAGAAACTCCCCTCATCACAAATGAGAAGCTCTACAAAGAAGATGACGTTCCAAAGGCAGATGAATCAACATACAGAAGCATAATTGGAAGCCTGCTATATCTAATATCTACAAGGCCGGACATCATGTATGCGATGAGCCTACTATCTAGATTTATGCAGAACCCAAGCCAAGTCCACTATCGAGCTGCAAAGAGGATATTGAGATATCTACAAGGAACTAAAGACTATGGCATTTGGTATTAGCCACAGGAAAACTCAACGCTAGTTGGCTGCACTGACAGCGACTGGGCCGGATCAGTAGATGACATGAAGAGTACCTCGGGCTATATATTCTCACTCAGCTCAGGAATATTCTCGTAGACATCTAAAAAGCAAGACTGTGTCGCGCAATCTTCAGCAGAAGCAGAATACGTAGTTGCTGCACTAACAGTAAGCTAAGCTATATGGCTAACACACATTCTCAGATACATGGAAGAACACCAAGAAAGCCCAACTAAAATCTACTATGACGACAAGTTGGCAATAACCATGGTGAAAAATCCTGTGCATCACAACAGGACAAAATACATCGCCATCAAATACCACCTCCTATGAGAAGCAACTAATAATGGAGAAGTCGAGCTCAAGTACATTAGAACAGAAGAGCAACTAGCAGATATATTCACAAAAGCTCTGCCGAGACCAAGATTCAAGTTACTACGAGAGAAACTCAGGATCATCCAAATGCGCATCAAGGGGGAGTATTATATTGATGCACATTTCTAGAGAATTCAAGAAGCAAATATGAAGCTGCTCCATACTTCGCAAATAATCTATAGAATTCTAGATAGTAATGGATTCCTTAGTCATTAAGTAGGATTAGTAGAATACAGATGGATAAGGATAATAGTTGGCATGGGCGGCAATTGATCTAGAATACTCAAGAATATTGCATCCACCGCCTCTACTGCCTATAAATATGTGATGTTGTGATAATTAGTTGTATGAATAAAATTAGAAACTTTCTATAATCATTCCACTATTAGTTTCTCTCTCCACAAAAGCCAATTACTCAAATTCACTTATCCAGCCACCTGCCATATTAACCCAACATCACTCACGACACTATCTACCTATCCTATACCATCCATATTTATTTTCATAATATTACTTCAAAATACCAATAATTTGAAATGAGAATCATATGATCAAATATTTTGCATATTATAATTTATTTATATGTTATTGCAAAAGTCCACTTATTTTATACTGTAGATAATATGGTGTGCGGGGTCGCACAGAAGATCATAATATTGATTTTCTTATAATATATAAATAGATGCTCACCATCGAGATAGACGGGGATAACCTATCGGGATGGTTGTAGTGTGATTTAGTATTAGTTTGTCTTGACTATAATTCACAGTAGTACACTTTGTGTATACTGAGCAGGACCGCTTGAGATCGTTCAACTTATACTGATTATATAGGAGAACTTGATCTCGGTTATTATGGATGTTCGTGCTCTTAATACCTATACAATAATCTCGACACGTAAGCCAGTATATATCTCTTTGATTCATCAATGGATGAGATTTATATATTAAATCAACAAATTCAATGAGTTGAGAAATAGTGTTATCTCTATGGTGTACTGTTAATTGTAGAAGGAATCCATGTCCTATTAAATAGGTTGATGATATCCCCTTGAGGAGCCCATAAGAGTTATCATGTAAACCCTGCAGGTGGATTTATTCTGGCATGATAACAAGGTTGAGTGGTACTACTCTCGGATGAGATATTAATTAATGTAGTTATCAGTAACTTAATTAATTAATGGACATTGTCTATCTTAAACATGAGGAGACTGTCAGGCTCATAATAAGAAGGAGCCCATAACGTAATTTGAGATTAGAGCGGCAGTACAGTAATAATATTTTAGTGGACTATATTATTATTATTGGACTTAAGTATAAGTTTTGGGCTAAACTTGGATACTTAAGTCCAATGGAGGCGCGGCTCTAATTTCTCCTTCTAGTCCCTGTTGTATCCCATATATAAGTCATCTCAGCTATCCGGGAACCCTAATTACACGCCTAAATACAGTGAGAAATAAGGGAGGAAGCAGATTGAGAGGATCTTATAGACCGTCGCCCACACGACGTCAAGATTAGACTTGGGATACAGTAGAAGATCAAGAGGTTGTTTTCTGCAACTGTTCTTCTTCAACATACTCTGGTGAAAGGTAATGCAATTTATATTCTTGCTTCTTCTGATTTAAAAACGTATAAAACCCTAACGGTTCACGTTAACCAAATGATCGAACGTTAATAAATAAAAGGTTGAAAGGGAAGGTGGGGATGTGGCTATCGCCGATGACACTTAAGCTGCTGGTGAGTGGCAGATGAAAGAGTCTGGTAAGGCTATGGTAGAGGAAGTTTCCGGTGGTGGAGAAGCGGTGGCGCGCGGCTTGTGAGAAGGAAGGGGATGGTGATTTAAATTATCAATGGCCCAATAATTCAAGGTTTGCTGCCCATTGATAATTCATCTTATTTCAATGTAATTACTGATTAAATTTCCTATGCAATACACTTGTATTTAGCCAACTGCCTACTGAAATTTACTATTTGGTGTTGACCCAATCCATCTCATCCTAAAAATGGGTGGTTTCGAGCTTTGATTACATTTCGTGTTGCTCCCTCATCGTAATTTTGTTAACGTATTTATAGTGCAAGAATACTCTACCGCGGAATGACCAAGAAATAAAATTATCGAACCCAAGGGAGGAACGTGTTAGAGTTTAAGCGATCTCACATTTCTTATAATTTTATAGAGACGAATCATGATTGGATTTGAGTGTGATCAAACAAGTAATTAAATGTAATCTAAACAAATAAACAATTAAGAATCAAGCAAACGAAGATAAATTGAAGATGAGTGATTTTCCAAGTTAAGTAAAAGTGAGATTAACAACACTAGTGATGTGGAAATTCTAGGTTTAATGCATAAAATTCACATGTATCTTGGGTTAACAATTAAGGGCAATCACTAATTCCACCTAAACTCTCTCTCGAGATGGATAGGATGTAGATCCTTACAAGGATCTCAAAATGGCTGCAAGGATTGGTTCTCAATCAAACAATTCCAACTAGGTACTAAGTTTAATTTGAGTATCCCCTCACCAGATCAATCGACCTCTCGATCTAACCAATTGAATATTCTATCAAAGGGTTCTAATCCAAAAGGATATCTCTATCTCATTTTAGATTAATGCACATGAGGTGTATGACAAAATGATTCAATTAATTATCCTAAACATATAATTGACTTCTCAATCTAATAATATGTTTAAAACAACAAACCACACAAATCATCATAAACATCAAGATCTAAAGCATCAATGACAGAAAATTAATAAACTCAATCAATACATAAATTTAAATGCATAAATCCCAAATTTATCCAACACCATTCATGTTGCTAATCTCACAAAGGAGATTAGCCTACCATAATCCTAAAGAAAACAAAATAGACCATTGTATCTTCACAAACCATGGTAAAACTATAAGGTTCAATACAAGAATTAGATGAAAACTCCCTTGAATTGCTCCAATGGGGATCTCCTTCATTTCCTTGCAATTCTCCTCTCTCCCTTGCTTCTTTTTCTCACTTGGATGGTGATTTTGATGGAAAGATGATAGATAAATGGATGGATGAAAAATGGATGAAGATGATGGTGTAAAATAAAGAAAATGAGATGTGTGTCTCCAGCCAAAACCCTACGAAATTTGATGGAAATGTAGAAATTGGGGATATTTATACCCCTTGAAACTTTCTAGAAACTCGCTGGATAATTTTCAAATATTTTGTTGAACTCAACTTGAGCTCCGCAGCTCGAGTCGAGTCGAGTTGAGTTCTCTCAGCAGGTTGTGGTAATTTATAGGGCTCGAGTCGTGTGCATGGCTCGACTCGAGTTCTTCACATGAGCTCGACTCGAGTGTCGGAGCTCGGGTACGGGGGTATCGAGCAGGCATCTCTGATGTATACAGTCGACTATCGGCGATCGACCACGGAAACTCGACTCAGGCTGGACATCGAAACTCGACTCGAGAGTTGTACTCGACTCGTGTCTGAGTTGAGTTGTGTATTTGTCTTTCCGTTTCAACTCCTGTATCCGTTTACTCCCTTTTTACCTATTTTTCATATGTTTAAGCTCATTTTCACATATTTCAATAATAACACAAAACACCACCAATATATACATAAATACGAATAAAATAATACAAAAAAACACATAAAAAGACACTAAAATCTAGGTAAAAATAGCGACAATCACTCCCATTAGCCTGTTTATTACTTTACTGTATTTTTATTTTATTTTGTTTGCATGTAGATTAAATGTGTTGAAATATTGTGCAAAACAAATGTGTAGAAAAAAATATACTAAAAAGAAAATGCAAAAAAAATGTGCATGAAGAATAAATGTGCAAAAAAAAAAGTGAAAAAAATGTGCGAGAAAAAATAATGCAAATAAATTGTGTAAAAAATATGCAAAAACATTATGCAAAAAAAAAGAATCTACAGGGGTAATTATGAAATATTACATTATAATTATGTAGTTAATAGTAATAATATTTTATGTATGTATCTTACGGCAAGATTGATATGATTGAATATAATAACAGGTGAATGGAATGAACTTTTGAATGGAATAGTAATGGGAATGAAATGATTAAAATTACTTTTATCTTGATTAGTATTGTTTAGGAATAATAACTCAAGTAATAAAATTTGTATTCCTTAATTAATTTCAATCTCATTAATAGTTTTTTTATAATAGTATTACATTTAAAATTTAATTTATATAAAATGTTAAATTAATTGAATAATGAAGATTTTATATATTTTAATAATTATAGAAAAATATTAAATTAAAAATAAAATAAAATATTAATATTTTTAAAATATAAATAAAAATTAAAATACAAATAAAACAATTCTTATATTAAAAAATGTTAAATTATGTATAAAAATTTATATTTATATTTGCATTACATGTATATATTCAATTTAATTAATATTATTAATTTTTTATATATGATTTACTAATTTTTTATTTTGATAAAAATATAAAAATAATTATATAAATTTATATTTAAAAATTTTAAGAATTTAATTTAATTTTATATTTTTGCTAAGTTAAGTATATAAAAATATTTAATTTTTTATTTATATTCTAAATAATTTAATGTTTTATTTTTTATTAAATAATTTAATATAAATCTTTTTAATAAATATTACATGTAAGGAAATACACATTCTTTGAATTGAATTCCTATTAATAAAAAATATATCAAACGCAAGAATTGAAATAAAATTAGGAATCACGATTTAATTCACTTCCCATTCCATTCCGTCTACTAGTAGTATTCTTAAAGTAGTAATGAATTTTAGTAGTATTCTTAGAGTAATGATTTTATTTTTTTTTTGTAACTGTAACTAACCCGAATAAATAAATCATGTAGTTCAAAATTTCCGAAAAAATAGCTGAGGACCTTATAATAATTTCAGCTAAAATCTTAAACCCAATTGAAGAATTTTAAGGGCGTCAATTTAAGCCTATGATGTAATTTAGCCCACTCTCCTTATTTGGTTCAACCATAAAATTTGAGGCCCAACCCACCATGTTTACTAAATTCGAGCATCCACGGCATTTTCCAACGATGGGCCATACCCACTCTTTACAAAGCCCAGTATTATAAAATCAATTTATCACGTGGTGAGAAAATCAGTGTTGGTTCATCCCAAGTTGGTCTCAACGTTAAACATTCTAAGTCTCAACATTAAACAATAATTGAAATATGACATAAAATCATCATACGAGTTTTAAAATCTTCAATTCAAACTTCAAATAACATACACATAAAATAAAATAAAATAAAACGATAGGTTAGACTAATGATTTGTAAATTTTTTTAAATATTGAATCATGTAACAAGCATTACTTGTGTCTAAAAGGTGAAAGGGTGTTTTTTTTAATATGAGATTAAGTGTTCGAATCCTCTATAAAATACATACATACAAGTATTAAATGAGACGAGTATATGCGGTTACCCGCTACCCATATCCGATTATCCGATTATTTATCCGAGTAGCGGGCGAATTTTTATTTTTTTTCCAAACCCGTCCCAAACCCGATTATAGCTATCCGAACCCGTATCAATAGGGTTTCGTCGGGTCGAATACCCAAAAAAACCCGCGAAACTGTCGTTCCTAATCACAACTCTTTTACATTAAAGGATAAAACACAACATTTACGTAGTTATAAATTTAGTAAATTTTGGCAATTGTATATCAGCTTCTTTTATTAATTATATTTTGTTCACACGTTTTTTTTTTCAAAAATTTAATTATTATTAATAAAAAATTTAATAATATATAAAATATTTTAATTATATGCTCTCTCCAAATTTAATAATATATACTATAATATTTTATTATATACTCCATTTGTTCCACCAAAAGGTCATCATTTACTTTTTGTTTGTGCATAAATTAAAGAGTACTCCCTCCGTCTCAACGGAGCTTTCACACCTCCTTTGTAATTTACAAAGGAGGTGTGAAAACTGTGTTGGGACAGAGGGAGTGTTATTATTTTATATGCAATATGTTGTTGTATTAGTATTGATGTGCATAAATTATGAAGTATTATTATTTATGTGTAATAAGTAGTTGTATTAATAGTGAGTAGTAAACCATATGTGAGACATAATATTAAAACTGGAAAATGGTACTGGAACACCCCATATATAAAATAGAGATCATTTTATTGGAACGGGGGTGTCAATATTTCATTATTGTGATTTGAGATTTAATTTGTCCTTAAAGTTTAATATTTAGGGTGGGTCTTGTGCGAGACCGTCTCACGAATCTTCTTAGGGTTATCCATCAATCAATTAATATAGTATAAAAAAATAAAAAATAATGAAATAGGCGGCTTGGCCGGTAACCGCGCAAACCTGAAATGGGCATTCACGAATATGACGCATATGAATTAATTACTGTGTGAAATATTTTTTTATTTTTTTCTTTTTTTTAATCATTTCAGATTAATGATTTTATTAATTATTGAAATTCAAGTAATATTTAAAGTATAATATCATTATTAAAAAAAAAAGTGATGATTGAAAATTCAAATGTGATACTTATAAAAAAAAGTGATACACTTATTATTAAGCTATTTCACGAAAATTTATAAATTAAAAAGTAATAATATTTTTATCGAAAAGCATTATCCGAATATGAAAAAGTGATTCTCGACTAATCAAATTATTTCATAAATAAGTTGTAAGAAAAACAAAAAGTAGTAACATTTCAATCAAAAGTGATACTTGTGTGATTAAGAAAAAGTGATATACATCCAATTAAATTAATAAATTAAAGGGTAAAAAATGATACTCCCTCCGTCCCGGGTATTTTTACCCGTTTGTACGGGCACGGAGATTAAGACGTTTTATTTTTTTAATATATAATGTAAGGGAAAGTAGGGATAAATTAGTAATTTAAAAAGAAAAAGTAAATAAAGTTATTGGGAATGATGAATAAAGTGTAAAGAAGTAATTAAAGTTGTTGGGATTGTAAAAAGTAGGTAATAATATATTATGTATTTTTGCCAAAAATGGAATGGGTAAAAATACGTGGGACACCCCAAAATGGAAAGTGGGTAAAAATACGTGGGACGGAGGGAGTAACATTTTTAATAAAAGTGATATTTGATCAAAGAAAAGTGATAAATATCCAATTAAATGAAAAATTCATAGAAAGGAAAAAAAGTGATAATATTTTTAATAAAAAGTGATATCTATCAAAGAAAAGTGATAAATGTCCAATTAAATTATATATATATATATATATATATATATATATATATATATATATATATATATATAAAAGTGATAACATTTTAGATGAAAAATGATACCTCATAAAGAAAAAGTGATAATAAGTTCAATTAATTTTTTCATGAACTATTAATATAATAAATAAAAAGAGATAACTAATTAATAAGAAATGAAATTATTATTCAAATTTTCTTTGTTAATTATATACTCCCTTCCCTCCGTCTGCTTCTAAAATATCTATTTTATTATTTTTGGCGTCCGCTTTAAAGGTATCCATTTATCATATTTAGTAAAAAAGTACACAATATGACCCACCACTTTCCTTTAATACAACTACCCACTTTACATATAATAATAATACTGATAGGGGTTTTCTCAACACACAAATTAATCCTCAAGTATAAGGATATCAATTGTAGTCGCGAAGATGACCAAGTTACAATATCGAACCCAAGGGACGGTTAAATATCAATTTTGTTATCTTCTAGTATATTTTAGACTATGTTTGATAATTGTAAATGTTTAATGGATAATAACTTCTAATCGCAATAGCAAAAAGAAATAGTAAGAGTAGAGAAAAGTGAGTTGTGATCAATAAGAATAATAGGTAGTTCGTCGGGTCATCCAGTTTCACTAGCAATTCGTATTTTCATGTGATGGTGTCCGACTCTGCCCTATGGTTTGTGGACGCATCACTAAACCATGCATATCTACTCTATAGACACAAGTAAACATGCGTGTAACACGTGTGAATAACCTCGGAGCAAGAGATATACTTCACCCCCCTTTCTAGGTACTATCATAATCAATTATCTTCTACGTCTAGAATCTAACCCGATTTGATCTCCCTTTTTAGGTACTATAAAGTTATACTCTTCATCCTATTCATCAATCCGAATTTAATTCAATTCATGAATATTCATATAAGACGGTTCTAATAAGACTTCGGAATCCCTTCACTTAGAATTATAACAATAAACCCTGCTCAGTAGTGAACGCACTCAATCAATAACCATGTTATGTATTCAAACTCTACACAACGATCATTGATGCACAAAACGACTATGAGTATGGATTAAATGTGCAATCTTATATAAAATAAACCACAAGTAGTGTTGTACGGAGTTTTACACACGAAATACGAATTACATCATGAAACTTTCATAACCCTAGAACTACCAAGGTGGTTCTAGCCCATGATTGATCTAGGAACAATCATGGTTAGATTGATCATTCTTACTTGAACCTTCAGCGAACCTCTGTCACAGCCCTCCGGATGGATCACCACCTCTACTCTTGTCTCTCTTATGATTTATGATCAAAAGCTCTCTTTATTCTCTGTATGAGCCTCCTTTTGTACTTGTAATCACGTCTCTAGGGCTTGGAATGGGTTTTCTAAGTGATCTCATGCGTTTCGGCCTCGAAAATCTGGATAAGGTAAGTTCTCGCGCATAGGTTCGACCACGTCAAACAGGTCGAACAACTGGCCACAGGTCGAACCCCAGGTCGAACCCCGCTACTGGAAGAATTCTGCACAGGTTCGAGCTTCTGGACAGGTCGAACCACTTAGGTCTTGGTCGAACCCCAGGTCGAACCTCATCACTGGACAACTCCCGCTCCCGATTCGACCAACTGGCAAGTCGAACTCAAACGTCGTGGTCGAATCCTCTTTCCTGCGAACTGGTTCGACCATGGTTCGACCTAATGGACAGGTCGAACCACTTGAGTCGTGGTCGAATCCTCTTCTGTAAGTTCAGCAATGTTGGTTCGACCTGCTGGAGAGGTCGAACCCTCCTCCAACCAGGTCGAACCCATCTAATTCTTGGGCGGTTCGCATGGCTTCGACTCCGTCTCTTCGATTCTTGGCTCTTTCACTCCGTTTTTGCTAAGAAAACACTCAAATAGCTCCACTAACACCTGATTCATGCTAATTCACAATATATATAGGTTTTCCACCTATTTCCACATCAAAACTCTCCAAAACTAGCACAAAACATAGCGCCAAACTTGTGAATTTACACACTCATCAAACCCCCAAACTTGCATGTTGCTCGTCCCGAGGCAATCAATTTAAACCACAGGAGTCGTGTATAATTCAACAAGATCTAGTACAATACATATTACACATGCCACTTCATTGAATCAAACAAGAATTACTTGCATCATATATTTCACTCATAAAAAATCAATCCAATCACACACCATTCGGAGTACTAAGTAATCTCGCTGACAAGATAAGTCTTTACTCTCTTTCGCTCGTGCGTAAGGCACTATAGGCTAGTATAAACACTCATATCAATTCATATTCACGCGTAACCATAAGCTTGACAAAGGTCTCAAAAATCAACTTACATTAGATTAATACTAGGATCACAAATGACTTGTTTCTAGGTTGTAATGTTGGCTCTTTGGAAAGGGTAGGAAAATTTGGTCATAGTGACTTAAGACACTAGTAGAGAGTTACCTTGGAGGTTCTTGATTTCTCATTCGGCTTCATATTCTCCTCCAATTCTTCTCTTGCACTTGCAATTTTCAATTTTCCTTCTCTTCCTTGCATCAACATCATTCTTCTTTTGATTGCTCGGGTACCAGTTGTAGGCACTACCCTTCTCGAACATCGTTCGGCTGCTTCTTAAAAACTTCAAGCCCCATGTATAAGCAATTCGGGGTACCAATTTCAGGCACTACCCCTAACAAGATTTAACCATGCACTTTTCTTACTAAACCTCATTCCATCTTCCTTTTCTTCTTTCACACTTATTCACCTTACTCTCTCTACCAATGAATAGGGTATTTTCAAAGCTCAAATAAGGTAATTAAGGCTCTTATATTTAGCTTGCCAAAGAAAAAGCTTTTAAAAGGCTCAAACAGGGCTACCAAAGATTTATAAAATCATTAGGAAAGGTAAAATTTGGCTAAGTGACTCAATTAATCAAAAATGGCCTAAGATCATATCCTAATATTTCATCAATTGTAAGTTTCACACAAGACTCCAAGCCAAGTTCTAGAATACGTTCATACGAATGATTCTCTCAAAAATAAACTATCATGATTAATTATGATAAAGGCTCAAATCCTCACATAGGTAATCAATTTTTAATACTCCTCATAGCACATAATCAAAATCAATTCCTCATGAATTCCATATACTTAACAAATTATTCATGCTCTTTCCAATGAAAATAAACACGTAAACACATGAATGCACAGAATCAATAACCCATATACAAAACAATGATACAAGATCAACTATATCAAGTACATGCCACTCACACATGAATCACACCCCAATCTGTAAAAATAAAAAGAAGAATGGGAGATAAGATGAATCGGAGAAGCCAAAAGAAAACCTGAAACTACTCCCTAGGAGCATCATCATCCTCATCATCATCGTCATCCTCATCCATCCTATTTTCCACAGCTCTGCACAGACTGGTAATGTGCATATCCATCATATCCACTCGACTACTCGCTCTACCAACACGCTCATCCAAGGCAGAGTACCTTTTGTTCAGCGTGGCGTAGTTGGCATTAGCGAGCGCGAGCTACTTGTTCGTCTCCTGTTGTGCAGCTACCACCGCGATCAGCTGCTCATGAATCAAACGAAGCTGCTCCCGAGTACCTGGAACTGCTCGCCGCTGCTGCGGTACCGGAGCATGCTGAGGCGCATCATGCTGCTCTTCTTCCGGAATCTCCATCTCCGGCTGCTCATCTACCTGATCCTTCTCTTCAGGCTGCTGTGGCTGAGGTGGACGGAACTCTCCTTGATCAACGATCTGCTGTAACTCAGCCATCCTCCCCTCAGCACACATCTGCGCTACCACTCTCCAATCACCACCCGACTTCACTGCCATGGATAAGGCGATATGTCCAAGATAATTCATTAACTTATTCCTTGCTTCCCGAATAGTTGTCAAGTTGCTCACGTCGAAGGGGAACATAAATTCGAAAGGCTTGAGACCCCTCATGAAAAACCAATCTCCATTTCTAAAATGGGCAAATTCTCCCTTCACGCACGTGCTCAGCATCAAATCGGGTTCTCCTTCTACTGGTGTAAAGCCGGTGAGATCCAAGTTGTAATGCTCAGCCACGATCGTCAATAACCCTCCTATATTCACCTTTTGAAATCCAATGGTCTTGAATCGATTCAGCTGCGCAATAAAATAAGCTCCAACATTGAACTTCACCCCGTTTAGCATACACCACAGGGCGTAAAGCTCTCCTCTAGACACAACACTCCCCTCCGAGCGGGCGAATAACGTGTTGCTCAGGACGCGGTCCATGTACCTCAAGACTGGGTTTTTTATTGCAGAAGCACGAGCCTGTCTGGTCTTATAATCACGAATCTCCCCGGTGATCTCCCTCCAAAACCGTTTTGCACTGAATGCAGTATTTTCTAAACGAGGGATCTCTAAAGGCGTCTCAAATAGCTCATTGAAATCCTCAGACGTCCATTTCCTACTCACTCCGCCAAGCTGAAACGTACACTGATATGGGTACCCAAGCGGGTTCTTCTCCATCTCAAATGAGCAAACTACTTCTGCTGTAACATGGAAGTACGTCGGCCTCTTCAACTCCATGAATCTTCGGATCCCTACTTGATCAAACATCCAAAATATATCATCCCCTATTCTCATTATCCTCATCGCTTCATCATCTTGGTATTGAGTGCGAGCTATCTTGTCTGAAATTTCTTCCCACTTCTCTTTGATCTCATCCAAATCTTGCATCTGAATCTTGAAGTTATCGGGTAAACGATCTTGTAGCCTCAGTTTCCTTGTCACTTTGTCCAAATTCGAAGGCCTGTCATGCCTCTTCTTCGATCTTTCCTCCTCTGCCTTTCCTTTACCTTTACTTGATCCTTGTCCCTTTCCTGAAAACAAATACTTCAATCCAACCAACAAGATAAGAAAGCAAGTATTTTACTAGCACATCACATACTCTACTCAAGACTTCAAGCACCAATGCATATTCACACAAACTATCATCTCAACACCACTTGCTTATTCAACATGCTCAAAACATCTTCAATCACACCTTCCTTAATCATCAAAACATAACCAACAAGCATGCATTAAGCAATTCAAGCAATTCAATCAAAAATTCAACATGTTTCTCTCAATGAACCACTTCAATTTCATCAATTTCAAACCAAATCAACATGCTCATTTTATGATATGTTCTATCCTTGATCAATCCACATAAAAATTCAAGTTCTATCAATAATCAAATAACCAAAAACCAAGAAACAAGAATTCATATGAACAAGTCACAATATCAACATTCACCATGAAATTCAACCATACTCAACATCAATCCTCTTATTCACATCGAATTTCTTACCTAAACCTTCAATCCTAGAGTAATTGAGTTGGAAAAACATACCTTTTGACTTGCCCATGGTGAACAACCGATCAAGAACACACAACAACCAAAAATCGCGATTTCAACCCTAACTCGCGACGAAACCCGCCCAAATCCGCAACCGAATCGAAAATTCAAGGTGTAGTGTTGTGTAATCGGTGTAAAATCAAGTGTAATTGAAGAATTTGTGCAAGGGTGTAGAGGTTCGAAGAGGGTTCGAGGTTTGGTGTTTCGAAAAAAGTGATCGAACCCCTCTGAAAAATCGAACTTAAATCGCGTACCTGGCTTGGTTCGACCTCAGGTTCGACCTCCTGAACAGGTCGAACCATGGATGACGAGGTCAAACCTCTCTTCTGGACAAATGATCTTCTCGGTTCGACCTGGGTTCGACTTGCTAATCAGGTCGAACCATCCTTGAATTGGTCGAACCCCTCTTCTGGAAAACAGAGTGCTTTGAACTGCCTGGTTCGACCTTAGGTTCGGCCTTCTGAACAGGTCGAACAACTATGGCTTAGGTCGAACCACCTCACTGGACAACTTTCGACGCCGGTTCGACTTCTTCTGCTTTTGTTCGACCTCTGGCACTGGTCGAACCACTCCTAGTGTTAGTCGAACCATCCTCCTGATTTTCAAAACTGAGTGTTCTTCATTCACTACACACTTCAAGCTTAACACAACTTCATTAGGTACAATCTAAAGCACAACTTCAAAAATTGTTCCACAAAACATCATTCATGAGTAACTCCGTGAAAGAAAACACAATCAAAAACCACTGAATATTAGGCAAGTTGTAAAAAATCGTCACATCAAAATCGATTAAAATTTCAATATGGCCGCAAAAACCAACTCCCCTAACAAACAATACAAAGAAAAGATTATACTCTTAATGCTTCAATGAGGTAATAACATCACACCCCCCAAACTTAGTAAAAACGTAAGTCAAAACTAAGTTTGAAAAGAGATGTAATTGCCGATTAGTAAACATCTTAAATATAAAAATTTCTTACTCACACAAAAGAAATAAAGCAATAAAACGGAAGAGTAAGCTCTCAACAAGCGCTCATGTTTAACGTCGGAGAGTCACGACGGTACCAAATCAAATCAAGGTATCATCAAAAATGACACACGCATCATCCGGCGACCTATAATGTTTCAATCGATGCCCATTCGCCGCGATAACGTCTCCATCTTTATCAATAAGCTCAAATCTCCCCCCTCCTAAGGCTCGATGAATCATGAACGGTCCCGTCCACTTAGACTTCAACTTGCCTGCAAAAAGCTTCAAACGAGAGTTAAAAAGTAGTACCTCATCTCCTTGCTTGAACTCCTTGTATGAGATCTTAGAATCATGCCACCTCTTCATTCTTTCCTTATAAATCTCTGAATTCTTGTAAGCACGACTCCTAAACTCATCCAATTGATTCATGTGAGTTATCCTCAACTCCTTCACATCCTTAAGGGTCAAGTTCAAGCATCGCAAAGCCCAAAACACTTTGTGTTGAATCTCTACAGGTAAGCGGCACGGCTTCCCATAGACAATTTGATACGGTGACATATCTAACACCGTCTTGTAAGCGGTCCGGAACCCCCATAACACATCATCAAGCTTCATAGCCCAATCCTTTCTATTAGTTCCTACCACTTTCTCCAGAATCTGTTTGACTTGACGGTTGGAGACCTCTACTTGCCCATTCGATTGCGGATGATAGGGTGTAGTAACCCTATGCTTAACACCATAATCCTTAAGCACCTTCTCAAGAAATTTATTGACGAAGTGGGAACCTCCATCACTAACTAGTGCTCTAGGAACTCCATAACGGGCAAAAATATGCTTCTTCAAGAAAGACAAAACAATTTTCGAGTCATTAACACGAGTAGGAATCGCTTCCACCCACTTTGAAACATAATCCACCGCAAGAAGAATGTAAAGAAACCCATTCGACGGGGGAAAAGGCCCCATAAAATCGATCCCCCATACATCAAATATCTCCACAACTATGCTAGGCTGCATTGGCATCTCATCTCTCCTACCTATATTTCCCATGTGCTGACATCTATCGCAAGACGCCACATAGCTCTCACTATCTCTAAACAATGTAGGCCAATAAAGAGCGGATTGAAGTACCTTAGCTGCAGTCTTTTGCGCTCCGAAATGCCCCCCATTTGGTTGTGCATGGCAGAACTCAAGCACACTCTCCATTTCCATCTCGGGTACACATCTTCGGACAATAGAATCTGTACAAATCTTGTAAACAAACGGATCATACCATATAAATGTCTAAACTTCCCTCCGAAATTTCGCAAGTTGATATCGGTTGAGATCCCTTGGAATTTCTCCAATGACAATGTAATTAACATAATCCGCGTACCATGGATCCATACCTTGCGCTGCGACCACACACGCTCGCTCAGTTCCTTCAACAGCCACAACCATGATCTTCTCATCAGGGAACATTTCTTCAATATACTCAAAAGAATTATCACAATGCTCTCTAGTCTCCAACCTTGACAAGTGATCTGCCAACACATTTTCTGTTCCTTTCTTATCCCGAATCTCATTGTCAAACTCCTGAAGTAGTAGAATCCACCTTATAATCCTAGGCTTTGTCTCCTTCTTCTCCATCAAATACCGAATCGCTGAATGATCCGTATACACAATCGTCTTCATGCCAACCAAATACTGACGAAATTTATCGAATGCATACACAACAGCCAAAAACTCATTTTCAGTCACCGTGTAATTCTTCTGTGCCGCATCAAAAGTCTTACTCGCGTAGTAAATGGCGCAGAAATTCTTCTCCCTTAGCTGCCCGAGCACCACACCCAGTGCTACATCACTTGCATCACACATAAGTACAAACGGTTGAGTCCATTCCGGTGTGATCAAGATAGGGGCAGTAATAAGCGCCTCCTTCAAAACTTGAAAAGCTGTTAGACACTCATCATTAAACACAAAAGGAATATCCTTTTCAAGTAAATGAGATAAGGGCTTAGAGTATTTTGAGAAGTCTTTTATGAATCTCCTGTAAAAACCGGCGTGTCCAAGGAAGGAACGCACTCCTCTTTCATTGGTCGGTGGTGGAAGCTTCTCAATTGCCACCACTTTTGCACGATCTACTTGTAATTCCTTGGCGGAAACATGATGCCCAAGAATAATCCCATCCTTCACCATGAAGTGGCACTTTTTCCCAATTCAAGACAAGATTAGTTTCTTGACACCTCTTCAAAACAATAGCAAGGTTAGACAAACAAATATCAAAAGAAGAACCAAAAACTGAAAAATCGTCCATGAATACTTCCATGATCTTCTCTATCAAACCATCAAAAATCGCCATCATGCATCTCTGAAAAGTAGCAGGCGCATTACACAATCCAAACGACATCTTCCTAAAAGCAAAGGTCCCGTAGGGGCAAGTAAAAGTGGTCTTTTCTTGATCCTCGGGAGCAATCATGATTTGATTGTACCCCGAGTATCCATCCAAGAAACAATAAAACTCATACCCTGCAAGACGATCCAACATTTGATCCAAAAAAGAAAGAGGAAAATGGTCCTTACACGTGTTCTCATTTAATTTCCTGTAATCCATACATGTACGCCATCCCGTAGGAATCCTCGTGGCTATAGCTTCTCCATCCTCAGCTTTCACTACAGTCATGCCCCCATTTTTAGCAACTACATGCAATGAACTCACATGGGGACTATCACTAATAGGATATATAATTCCAGCATCCAACCACGTAAGGATTTGCGTCCTTATCACCTCTTGAATTACGGGATTCACCCTACGCTGATTTTGAACACTCGCCTTGGCTTCATCCAACAACCTAATCCGATGCATATAATACGAAGGACTAATACCTTTCAAATCATCAAGTGACCACCCTATTGCAGACTTGTACTTCCTTAAGACATCTAATAACTCCTCAAGTTGATCCTCATTAAGGGAAGAAGATACAATTACTGGATATTGTGCATTATCACCAAGAAAAGCGCACTTCAAGTGTTCCGGCAATGGTTTCAACTCCTCATTTCTTTCTTCCACTGGAGTGTTTTCGTTATCCAAAGGCAAGTACTTCCTGGTCCATTTGACTTCTTCCACCTTATTTTCCAATGCAAACCTGTCATCACCCAAAGTAAGTAAGTTTTCAAGAAATTCAATACATACCTCGTTAGAAAGTCCGTCAAGCTCCGTAGTGGGATAAGTAAGAGACTCCATCAAACATGTCTCAAGAGGATCCTTTGACAAGATCAGAGACATATCCTCCTTCACAATCTCCTCCACCACGTCAATACTATAACACTGGGACTCCATTGGCATCTTCATTGCTTTGTCCAAGTTGAAAAGTATTTCTTCTTTGTCCATTCGCAACTTCAATTCTCCCTTCCGAACATCTATCATAGCTCCAGCCGTAGCAAGGAATGGCCTCCCCAAGATTAAAGGAACATTATCCTTGTCATCATCCATTTCTAGTACAAGGAAATCCACGGGAAAGACTAGCTTCTCCACCTTTACAAGAACATCTTCAACAATACCTTTCGGAAACGTCATTGATCTATCTACCAATTGGAGAGCAACAGTTGTCGGAGTCAGCTCCCCCAAACCAAGCTTCTGAAAGATGAACAATGGCATCAAATTGATGCTTGCCCCTAGATCGCACAAAGCTCGCCGTGCTGGCCCCTTCCTGATCTCACATAGAATAGTAAAGCTCCCCGGATCTTTCATCTTTGGTGGCAACTTCTTTTGAATAATTGAGCTACAATTCTCAGATAAGTTTACCGTTTCAACTCCGGTTAAGCTTCGCTTCTTCATCAATATGTCTTTAAGGAATCGAGAATAATATGGCATCTCCATGATTGCCTCTGAAAAAGGGATGTTCAAGCTTATCTTGTTCATTATCTCTGAAAACTTCTTGAACTTCTCTTCCAATCCCTTCTTCACTAGCTTGTAGGGAAACGGTGGAGGTATCTTTGTTTTGGGAATCCCCCATTCATCACGATCAACCTTCTCCGCTTTCTCCTTTTCGGCTCTTAACCGCTTAGCTCTTTCCCATTTTTTCTCAATTATTATGTCTGTACTTTGTCATTCCGTACCACTGGAGTTGCATCAACATCAAAAGGAACATCAAGTGCATCAATCAAAACATCTTGGGGAGGTTGGACTAGGGTTCGACCAGTTTGAGAGGTCGAACCAGGATTGTATTGGTCGAACCTCTCTCCTGGAAGACTGATCTCATTATGCTCCAGAGGTTCGACTTGGGTTCGACCATGGTTCGATCTGTATGCCAGGTCGAACCCTCTGAGTGTTGGTCGAACCGTTCCTGTGACAAAATAGAGTGCTTTGGTTGATGAGGTTCGACCATGGTTCGACCTGTATGCCAGGTCGGACCCTCTGAATTTTGGTTGAACAGAGGCTTAGAAAATTCCAACTTTGATTCCGGCCTCATCGGTCCCTCGTACTGCGTTCCCGACCTCAGTGTGATGGCATTACACGACTTCGGATTCTCTATACTCTGAGATGGAAACTTCCCTTTTCCTACAGTTTGAGTCAATGTGTTCACATTCTCTGCAATTGTACCCATCAACAACATGAGATCTTTCACTTGAGTGGACAAATCTCTGTGGTGATCATCAATTTTTTTCTCAAGTTTTGCCTCAAGGCGGTTCACTTTTTCATCATTCTTTACCATGTACCGGTTCACAGTATCCTCAAAACCAGGCTTCCCTTCTTCCCCCTTTTCTCCCGGATCAACACCCATCGGAAGTTGCACTGCATTGTTCGTATTGCTCCATGAAAATTTAGGCCTCCTTGGTTGCTGTTGTTAACTACCAGAGGGACCACGATTATTAAAGTTCCCTCGATAGTTCCCTTGGTAATTCCGGTTTCCTTGATTTGGGTACCTCATTCCTTGAATACTTTGACCCATGGCATAATTTGCTTCCTCCAATTCTTCTTGGATGGTTCCATTATTCATCATCTCTTGCTGCATGATTGACACTCGTTGAGATATCTCGCTGATCTACTTCTGTTGAGACTCAAGTAGCTTGTTGATATTGGACAAGCTCGAAACGATCTCATCCTCTCTCTTTGTTTTCACCATTACTTGTTCAACCTGAGCTACCTTTCCAAGAACATACGTACCTCTAACTCTATCAGTAGGCCAATCCCTCGAATTCATCGATATGTCTTCAAATAATCTCTCGGCCTCAACGGATGACTTTGTAAGCAATGCTCCATTAGAAGAAGCATCAAGTAGCACTCTTGATTCACAGTCCAATCCATTATAGAATATACTGATATATTGGGCTTTAGATAACCCATGTTGAGGACACTTCCTGAGCATGTCCTTGAATCTATCCCACGCTTCATGAAATTTCTCACCTCCACTGATAGCAAATTGGTTAATATCTTGCTTCATCTTAAACACCTTTGAAGGTGGCATATACCTTTCCAAGAACCTTAACTTCAATTGCTCCCACGTGGTGCACTCAGCTACGTTAATAGTATCGTACCAATCCCTCGCCTTTTCAGTAAGCGAGAATTTGAACAAAAGGATCTTCCTAGCATCTTCATGTTCTCCTACGTCTTTTTGAGTACTTGCACGGCCCAAGAACTTGTTCAGATGCTGCTGCGGATCCTCGAAAGACCCTCCTGAAAAGGAGTTTCTTTCTATCATGCTAATAAGAGCGGGATGAAGATCGAATGCTGTGTTAGTTCCCCTTGCTCCTAAAAGCTCATAATTTCCAGCCCCATTATTTCTGAAAACCTCTCGGATGGCTAGATTATCCAGATTCGCTGCCATGTTGACTGTTTCTACTTCCAAATTAACTTCAGTTGTAGCCTCAATCATTTGCGAAATCTGCTCGTAAACCTCGACTCCAAAATTCAGAGCTTCAGTTGGGTCAATTGTCTTTGCCTTGTTCTTTTCTTCTTCTTCTTTCTTGATGATGCTCCAATCTCATGATTATACGGTTCAAGATTACCTTTCTTTGATCTTGTGAGCATACACCTAAAACGAATAAGAAAGAAAACAACAAAACAAGGTAAATAGTCCTAATAAACTAAAAATAATAAAAAAAAGATATTTTACGCCGTCCCCGGCAACGACGTCAAGAACTTGATAGGGGTTTTCTCAGCAGACAAATTAATCCTCAAGTATAAGGATATCAATTGTAGTCGCGAAGATGACCAAGTTATAATATCGAACCCAAGGGACGGTTAAATATCAATTTTGTTATCTTCTAGTATATTTTAAACTATGTTTGGTAATTGTAAAGGTTTAATGGATAATAACTTCTAATCGAAATAGCAAAAAGAAATAGTAAGAGTAGAGAAAAGTGAGTTGTGATCAATAAGAATAATAGGTAGTTCGTCGGGTCATCCAGTTTCACTAGCAATTCATATTTTCATATGATGGTGTCCGACTCTGCCCTGTGGTTTGTGGACGCATCACTAAACCATGCATATCTACTCTATAGACACAAGTAAACATGCGTGTAACACATGTGAATAACTTCGGAGCAAGAGATATACTTCACCCCCCTTTCTAGGTACTATCATAATCAATTATCTTCTATGTCTAGAATCTAACCCAATTTGATCTCCCTTTTTAGGTACTATAAAGTTATACTCTTCATCCTATTCAACAACCCGAATTTAATTTAATTCATGAATATTCATATAAGACGGTTCTAATAAGACTTCGGAATCCCTTCACTTAGAATTATAACAATAAACCCTGCTCAGTAGTGAACGCACTCAATCAATAACCATGTTATATATTCAGACTCTACACAATGATCATTGATGCACAAAACGACTATGAGTATGGATTAAATATGCAATCTTATATAAAACAAACCACAAGTAGTGTTGTACGGAGTTGTACACACGAAATACGAATTACATCATGAAACTTTCATAACCCTAGAACTACCAAGGTGGTTCTAGCCCATGATTGATATAGGAACAATCATGGTTAGATTGATCATTCTTACTTGAACCTTCAGCGAACCTCTGTCACAGCCCTCCGGATGGATCACCACCTCTACTCTTGTCTCTCTTATGATTGATGATCAAAAGCTCTCTTTATTCTCTGTATGAGCCTCCTTTTGTACTTGTAATCATGTCTCTAGGGCTTGGAATGGGCTTTCTAAGTGATCTCACGCGTTTCGGCCTCGAAAATTCGGATAAGGTAAGTTCTCGCGCATAGGTTCGACCACGTCAAACAGGTCAAACAACTGGCCACAGGTCGAACCCCAGGTCGAACCCCGCTACTGGAAGAATTCTGCACAGGTTCGACCTTCTGGACAGGTCGAACCACTTAGGCCTTGGTCGAACCTCATCACTAGACAACTCCCGCTACCGATTCGACCAACTGGCAAGTCGAACTCAAACGTCGTGGTCGAATTCTCTTTCCTGCGAACTGGTTCGACCATGGTTCGACCTAATGGATAGGTTGAACCACTTGAGTCGTGGTCGAATCCTCTTCTGTAAGTTCAGCAATGTTGGTTTGACCTGCTGGAGAGGTCGAACCCTCCTCCAACCAGGTCGAACCCATCTAATTCTTGGGCGGTTCGCATGGCTTCGACTCCGTCTCTTCGATTCTTGGCTCTTTCACTCTGTTTTTGCTAAGAAAACACTCAAATAGCTCCACTAACACCTGATTCATGCTAATTCACAATATATATAGGTTTTCCACCTATTTCCACATCAAAACTCTCTAAAACTAGCACAAAACATAGCGCCAAACTTGTGAATTTATACACTCATCAAATACTCCTTAATCCATATACAAAAAGCAAATGGATACCTTAGAACCGGACGGATCGAGTTTTATTTTAACACTATTTCCATTAATTGTATTCTTAAAAAAATATTTTCTTACTTTATTTAATGGTAATATAGATGTAAGGCTAATACTACTGTGCACCCCAAGATACGGTGCACCCACATTAAAAAACGTATACAAAAATGAACCAAAACATATATAATTATGAAAAAAATGTATACATTTTGTTTGTTAGTTTTATCAATGAAAAATTGAGTGTTAAAAAGTATACAATTATTAAGAAATATGTGTACACTATTGAATAAAAAGCTATACACCTATAGGTGCTAGTTATTTTAATAAAAAATTGAGTGTGAAAAAGTATACAATTATTAAGAAATATATATATATAATATTGAATAAAAAAGTATACATATATAGGTGTACGCTTGCACCCGGATGCACCGGATATCAAAAGAAGTAATGATCAATAATAGCTTATGTTCTAATAAATTAATTGTTGATGCGTGTTCTTAGCTAGTTAATTTTAGGATTAAGAAAGAAGATAAAGTGATATAACTAAGCAAAGAACGATCTCAATCAAACACCATAAACTAATAAGTATGTGAGAGATCAGAAATCCGACCAAGAACCTTGACCAATTTTATTACTCTCCTCAAGAACAACACTCATAAAATCCTCTCAATTACAAGTGTAATGTCTAGTATGAGAATGAATAACCTACTTCTCTCTTGTGAGAGAAGCCATTTATACTATCGACAAACCCTAACGGCTGTCCAATCCAGTGATGCCACCTGGCCGAAGACAAACAGTCATAAATGGTGCTGGTCGGTACACCGACAACTTTGGGGCTGGTGTAGAGAGCTACCAGATGTCTTGTAGAATGCAGCATGTCTCTTTTTGTCCTTTGCTTTCTTCCCATTGGTGGATCATGAGGGATGTACCTGTCGTGTGTTGTCTTCTAGTTGGGAGTGTTGCCCAAGACATCATTTCTTACAATTATTCTTGTCCTCTAGCCTGCCAACACTAGCCATTCTCGCAGCAGTGTCTGTACTTTGCCCTGTAAGTCTGATAATCCCTTCAGCCATCAGATAGATAGATTTCCGAGACTATGCTGTCCGTCCGAGTCCCTGATCGTCTACTTCAATTTCGGAGCCAAGGTGTCCTGTCGAGATGTCTCAGCCGCCTATTCCTTGGGTAGGTTTCCTATCTCTCGGCCCTCTTCTAGTTTCACCTCCCTGGGTTCTTCAGCCCTAGATGATGGGTTGGTTTCTTGGGCTTCTTCTCGATTGGCCCTCGGGTGCCTCTTGGGCCATCCATTGGGCCGTCGTCGTCCTATAAGTTATCATTTATTTATGTTCTTGGGCTTCTCCGTAGTTGGGCCTTTTATTCGAGGTGGGCTTCTAGCCTGTTTGGCATGGGGAATATAATACTCATAACACTATCCCCTTCGAGCCTGGGTAATCTTATGGTTTAAGATTATCTAGGTCGACCTGTATTATTCCTAAGTTATATCCTCCATCATTCAACACGTATGGTTCGTGTCTCTTCCACCTCGGCTTCCTACTTTATTCTCGGGTTATTTCTGTTCCTTGAATTCTGGGACGGGCCATGATATTTTCGTAAGGTTGGGGGTATTTCTGGTATTTTGCTATTTTCATTAAAATTTCAAATTTCGAAAATTCTGTCAGTTTACTTTTTCTCCCATTTCTTTCCTTTACCCTTTCTTCTTCCAACCTTTCTTTTGACTATTGCGATTTCCTTTGCGCTGTAAGTTCTCCTTTCTTATCCAGGTATAACTGCTCTCCCTTCCTCTTTCCCTTTCTTCGAATTATCTTCTCTCTAGTGTTTTTGTGTTCTTCACATCATTGTGGTCTAGGGTTTCCCTTTCCTCTCTTCCTTTGTATTCAGTTTCTTCTCCTCCTATATCTCGCGATTATGAGTCACGAGGGTTCTATTTCTCCAATGAAATCCCCTTCCCAAACCACTGATTCTTTGCTCGGGAGCGATGGGCCTTCATCTCCCCGTCAAGAAGAGCGTTCAAGTTCTTGCCCTCTTTCGAAATTTGCCTTTGACCAAGCAGTCGCCAACTTTGTGTCGAATTTCTGTTTGAGTCATGGTGCCGACGTGGCTGATGCGGGTTCTGAGTTGTTGACTCTTCTTGGGAAACTTCCCGAGTGGGAGATGGAAGTTCCCTTTTGCACTACAAAGTTTTCATCTACTATTGATAATCGTTAGTTAGAGATTAACCCTATTATTGCTATTGGTAAATACCAGTGTGGATATGACATTGAGTTTTTTCTTCCTTCTTCTGAGGCTCGGATGTGTTTCGCCCTATTGAATGTTGTTGCTGCACGATATGCAGTTTGAGCTTGGCCTTCGTTTTCCCCTGTTTTCGTGTATTCACAATATTCTCCAGTTTTGGGGTATAGCCCCTGCTCAATTGGCCCCCAACGGTTGGGCAGCTTTGATGGGGGTTCTGGTTCTTTTTCATTTAACCAGATACTAGTTGTTGGATACTTCCAAAATCAATTTCATGTATAGGCTCACTACTATTTCTGGGATGAATGGGTACTTCTGTTTGAAGCCCCGTCATACTAATCTGGTCGCCTTTTTGCCTAGCTCAATCATAAAATGGAAAGATCATTGGATTTAGGTTCGTGGGCTATGGAGGGTTCTTGTGTCTTTGATTATGAGAATCCTCGAGCCCCCACTGTGTTTCCTAGGAGTTCCTTCTTTCGACCCAATCTCAGTTCATGTATGTATTTTAGTTTTCTTCCTACTCCTTTTCCCTTAATGACTTTTTCTTCTTTACTTTTGCAGTAGGCGAGTCGTGTACTCTGGAGAGTTTGTCGCCTGAGTTTCAAGATGCCTTCCATTGCATTCGCGGAGTTCCCGAGAAGGATCGCCACTACCAGGCCATTCTCACTTTTACCAATCTCTTTAGTGCCGGCCATACCTCTTCAGCTATCGCCATGCCAGGTAATTTTTCGTTGTTGTATCTCCTTGTTCTACTCTTCCAATGTCCTCTTGATGGCATTCCTTATGCCTCCATGTCCGCATCTCCTTTACTTTTCACAGGGGAAGAAAAACGTCTCCTACCAGACATCGACAGTATTGCTACTCTTCCTTCCGCTTGCAAGCAGGCAGCCTTCAATAAGGGAAAGAAGAAGGTTTCCCAAGCATCATCCAATAAGATTTCCGAAGCCCCTTTTGCTGTGCAGCCCATCAGTACTGTTAGGAACCGTGATTCTTCTGACTCTCCTCCTTCGAAGCGGGACGCTGGTACAGTTTTGAGGAAAGCCCTTGGTGCCTCGAAGAAGGTTTCGAAATGAGCCTCTAAAGCCACCAAGTCTCAAAAGGGTAGTTTGAAGGCCATTATTGTCAAGTCCACCGCTTCTAAAAGGAAGTATAGCTTACAGGATGAGAGCTACGAAGAGGATACCCATGATAGCATTGCCGTTGTTACTCGTCCTCCGAAGAAGATTTATGGCGATAGCACTGGCGGTACGGGTGTGGGTTCCTCTGATGTGCCCGATTCAGCTCCTCCGGGTAGTTTGGAAGTTTGTGATATTAACTCTTCTTCTTCTCTCGATGTCCCTGCCAAATTCCCAATCAGTGCTTCGATGCTCCTGGTATTTCTCTTCGTCTAGCTCCTGAGCATCCGACTATTCCCAATCCAAGTCTTCAAGGCACGCCTTTTGAGGGCCTCGAGGGTAATCTTGCTCCTTTCAACTCTCCATCCCGCTATGGGGCCTTCTTCTCTTCGGAGGTTTGGCGGTATTATAAAGGAAAAGCTCCTCTACACTCTTGGGATTATAATCATTTACCGGCCGAGATAGTTTATTTCGTTCTGCCTATAGTGGAAGAGGCAACTTCGTATCTTCCTGTGAATGAGATAGTTGACAAGGCACTTTCCGAGAAATTTAGTGATCTTAATGAAGCTGGCAGGACCTTCATCCGTACTTAAGAACCTCCAATTGATTTTGATGCTCCTGCCTACTTGGCACATGCTGCTGCTTTTCCCTTTAAGAGTTGCAACACAAAGCTCCTCGCCCATGTTAGGAACATGTCCCTCGAGACGTCTCTTCAATGCGCTGCTAGCTATTTGGGTCGCCAATCAATTCATGTCGCCAATGCCATGCATCATCTCTATGATTTGGAGAGGCATGAGTCCCGCTTCCAGGATGAAGTAGCTTTCCTCTCCGACAAAATAAAAATTCATGATCGAAAAGCTTATGAGGCCAGTCAGGCCAAGGCTCAAGTCCGAGAAGAGTTGATGGTTGAATAGGACAAAAAGGCTGAGCTTGAAGATAATTTCTAAACTTTACGTGCTCGATATGATAATCTACTGACCAGTTCCGAGAAAGAGAAAACTGCCCTGTTGTTGGAAAATAAGGTATTTTCCAAGAGGATTGCTAAAATAGAGGTTGATCACCATAAGGAGGTTAAGGTTTTGAATGATCAATTTCATGTTAATCTAGCCCAGATCCAGAATAGCCTCCATGCTCTTTAGGTGTCCTTCGACAATGATGCCGAGGAGATGCGCAAAGAGAGAAATGATTCTGAAGGCTTGCTCAACCAAAAAATTAAAGAGGCTGAGGACGCATCTGCCGAGGCTCGAAGCGAGTGCGATGAGGCTATAGAAAAGCTAAACCAGATTATTGATGAGCTTTCTCTGGCACAAGAAGATAATTCTTACTATCGGGATGTCGTTCTTCCCAAGACTAAGATTTACTTTTTCTGCTCCTCTTCTACGGCCATGGCAAAAGCTTCTTTCAAAAAGCCTTATTCCGCCTGTTTGGATGATATGCGTGATGTCCTCCGCCAAGCCCTTAGTCAAGAAAAGATGCCTCCAGGCGAATCTTTGAAAGAACAGCTTGATCTAGGGATACTTGGCAAGTACTCCGATTTCATCACTGAAACTGATCTTCCCGAAGAGGGTTCTGGTGAGGTTATAGAGGTGGGTTCGGACGAAGCCTTTGCCGATGGTGTTCTGGATCTCGCAACCACCAACTCCAAGGCTGAGGATCCTCCCGTAGATCTTCCCATTGAGTCCCTAGGGGTGTTGCTTTCAGAACCAGCCTCTAATTCTGAGACTCTTAACCTTGATAAGGCCAATCCACCATGCAAAGAGCTCTCGATTCCTGCTGAAGGGATTCCTCCTAGCGTTACAAGTGAGTCTGATGGAGTTGTTGCTACTATTGTTTCAAAGCATTCGCTTTCTGAGATTGTGGCTTCTCCGACAGTTCTGTCATCTTCTGAGATTGTTCCTATCTCTTCTAGGGTTGTTAAGACAGCCGACGCTTCTTCAGGTCCGATGCCTTCTGAGGCCATCCCGACTTCTTCCAAGGGCGTGATGCCCGAAGGTGGTAGTTCAAAGTCCATGGGTGTCACTGGTTTTAAATTATTTCCAACTGCTGGGTGAAGCTTTGTCGAGACCAGAGTTCCGAGTAGGTGTACTTGTTTATTTTAACTTTTACCGAACATCCCTTGTATTCTTCTTTTTTCTTCCAATATGTATAACTCCTCTTTGAATTTCTAATAATGTATAATCCTATGACCGTATTATGTTGACTGATCCTTTGGGTATTCAGGTAATTTTACCTTTACTTTTGAGTATAACCGCCGTTTTCTGCCGTAGTGTATCACGTCTTTAATTAATTGCTGGATTAATCTGGGTCCTTCCTCTTCCTTGGAAGTTGTAAAGTCTTGTATTCCCAGCCGTCCGATCCTTGCCATTTTTGGTTCATCTTGTCCCATCGTGACATGGGGAGTATCCTTTTCATCAGAAATCTTTCGATTTCTTTTTTCAAAAATAAAATCCTTTGCGTTGTTTTGTGTTTTTTCCCTTAACTCCCATCCACATTTTTTGGCATTTTCTGAGATTTTGCTTATACTCTCTCTCCCAAAACCCTAGTTTTTTGCATTTGCTTCCTTAATGGCTATTGAAGGTACCCCTCCTCCTACTGACGTTCAAGACGTTAAAACCTTCGATTCTACGCCAGAAAGGCCTGCGCAGCTTGGTATTCATAGTTCCAACAGCCTCTGGAGGCGGCCCCGGTCGAATTTGAGGGATTTGTCTACCTCTTCCTCTTTCGGCGGTGGTTCACCCTCTGTTCCCCCGCCTGACAGGTTGGGTGTTCCTACTGCACCCACTGTTACTGCTGGTGGTATCTCGTTATCCCTTGATGAAGAAGATGGTGCTCTCTTGCCTCTAAACCCTCTGAATTACCTCCCGGTGTGTCAGAATATTGGTGATATGGGAGCTTCCCTTCGTGGGATGGCCCAACGGCTTGAGTAGGTGCCACCCTCCCAACTTTCTCCTGAACATCTGGAGGTGTTCCATCAGTTATACGGTAATCTAGATATGGCTTTCGTTTCTCTTAATGACAATGTTCTTATTTTTGAATCTCCTTTCCAGTGTACTACTTTCTATTACTATATTTTCTTGGCCGGCTTGTGCCTTCCTATTCCCATCGTTATTGGTTTGCTTTTACAAAGATGGAATATGGCTATTGGGTAGCTTGTGCCTTCTTCCTGGTTGCAGTTGATATCGACTATGTCTTTATTTCATGTTCTCTGTCACACCATCCAAGATCCCTTTGAATTGGAATTTTTTTTCTATGGTCTTCTGGTCGCGCTGGTGGATTTTATCACTTGCTCCCTTGGGACAATCATCACTTTATTAGCGCCTCCGAGATCATTGGCAGAAGTTGGGAGCATGCTTGGTTTTGGCTGAGAGGAAACTACCGCCTCTGTGTGAATGGTGTTACAGTGTCATTCCCTTGTCGGTTTCTTCCGCTGGACAAGTGTATGACTCTTATCTTCCTTCCAGACCTAGGATTACTTCGGAGAATTCCTAATACTCTTTTGGTATCTTGTGTAGGTCCTCCTCGTCGTCAGCTCACGCAGCTGAGTGAAGGCTTCCACCATTTCTTTGAGATCTTGTTGTCGAGTAACGACTCTTGTCGTGCTTCTCCTCTCCTTCGAGAGCCCATTCTTATTTCCGCTGGGTTGTCGACCCTAGCTCGCTATGCCAGTGCTGGTATCTCCTCCCTTTGACTCTCTTGTGGTTTCGCATTGTTTATTGGGATGTCTTGTTTTATATTTTCATACTCGTTTCTTGCTTTTCTAGATGAGCTTCGAGGTGCTTTATCCCTTATGGGGTCTACCGTTTCCGTTGCTGGCTCGTCCATGACCCGCCATAAGTATGTCTACCATTTTACTAATGATGAGGCCGATTCAGATTATTATATTTCATCCTTCCCTTCTGACTGTGAAAGTAAGTTTGAGTATCTGTCATTTGGTTGTAGGGACTTCAAGCTTGAAGAAGATCTTCAGGTAACACAGTTTTCTCATGGTAGAGCTTAGCCTCCTTTGTCTTCTCCTCGAGGACGACCACGCTATTCTTCTGCCATTCCTCTAGGATTCTCTACTCTGGCCGACTTCGCCTGAACGGCTTCCCTACTTGGGAAACATTGGCAGTGTACCTATGAGCATGGCGAATTCTCTTGCCTACCCAATATTAGTTATGCACCATGCCGATCTCCCTCTATTGGTGAGTTTGACATCCTTGCCAAAGAGATGAGGAAGATAATTGTTTCTGTTCATGTTTCATTATCTTCTCTATGCTCCTTTCATCCTCAAAGATGTCCCTCTTCTGCAGATCCCCCCGTTGACGATTCTGAGAGTGAAGAGGATCCCGAGTTGAAGGATGATTCAGAACCTGAGATAGAGGATGATCCAGAGCCTGAGGATTACGATATGATGTATGGGCCCACCAGAACTGTCATTTCTCCCGTTGTTCCTGAGAAAGAGGTTGATTCCAGCATTCTCCAATTTGTTTCTCAAACGACTCCTGTCGCTCTCTCGGCTAACCCGAATCCTCCAAGTGTGGCTGAGCCTGCTAACTCGACCCTTCCCAGTAGAGAGGCCGAAAGACTGGCCGCGGAGTGAGCCCATGAGCGTGGAAAGGGAGTAGTGGAGGAGCTTGATTGACGTGAGTTGGGGAATCTGGGCTTTGTTCAGGGTGTCACGTATCCATTTAACCAGAGCACTCCGCTAATCATTGATCCAAGTTTGCTCCCTCGTAACACTTCTGGTTTAACTACTAAGGCCGGGGCTGCTATCGCCTCTCTTTTCACCTCCATGCACATCTTGGATCAGTATCGTCTATTTACCAATCAAGTGGTTCATGGTTCTGAGGGCTCCTCGATTGATCTGAAAGAGAGATTAACTGTTTAGAGGTTGAAAATGCTGAGTTGGCCTCCATTGTTGACGATCAGAAAAGACGTTTGGAGAGTATGGACTTTGATCTGGTGATGGAACAAGCTACTCTGGATTCAGTTAGGATTATCCTGGTGGAGGTAGAAACTGTAAGAGACGTTGCTTTAGCCGAAGCTACCGAGGTTCGATGCAGGTTTGTAGAAATGGAGGCTCGTGTTGGAGGTTGATTACTAGGAGGAGGTTAAGGTTTTGAATGACTAATTTCACATTGATCTGGCCCGGATCTAGAATAGCCTCCATGCTCTTTAGGTGTCCTTCGACAATGATGCCTAGGAGATGCGCCAAGAGAGAAAGGATTCTGAAGCCTTGCTCAACTAAAAAATTAAGGAGGCTGAGGACGCAGCTGCCGAGACTCAAAGTGAGTGCGATGAGGCTATAGCGAAGCTGAAGTAGATTATTGATGAGCTTTCTCTGGTGCAAGAAGATAATTCTTACTATCGGGATGTCGTTCTTTCTAAGACTAAGATTTACTGTTTCTGCTCATCTTCTATAGCCATGGCAAAAGCTTATTCCGAAAAGCATTATCCTGCCTGTTTGGATGATATGCGTGATGTCCTCCACCAAGCCCTTAGTCAAGAAAAGACACCTCCAGGTAAATCTTTGAAAGAACAGCTTGATTTAGGGTTACTAGGCGAGTACTCCGATTTCATCACTAATACTGATCTTCCTGAAGAGGGTTCTGATGTGGTTATAGAGGTGGGTTCGGACAAAGCCTTTACCGATGGTGTTCTGTATCTTGCAACCACCGACTCCAAGGCTGAGGATCCTCCTGTAGATCTTCCCATTGAGTCCCTAGAGGCGTTGCTTTCAGAACCAGTCCCTAGTTCCAAGACTCCTAACCTTGATAAGGCCAATCCGCCGTGCAAAGAGCTCTCGATTCCTGCTGAAGGGATTCCTCCTAGCGTTACAAGTGAGTCTGATGGAGTTGTTGCTACTATTGTTCCAGAGCTTTTGCTTTCTGAGATTGTGGCTGCTCCGACAGTTTCGTCATCTTCTGAGATTGTTCCTATCTCTTCTGGGGTTGTTGAGACAGCCTACGCTTCTTCAGGTCCGATGCCTTCCGAGGCCATCCCGACTTCTTCCAAGGGTGTGATGCCCGAAGGTGGTAGTCCGAAGTCCATGGGTATCAATGGTTCTAAAGTATTTCCGACTGCTAGGTGAAGCTTTGCCGAGACTATAGTTCCGAGTAGGGTGTACTTGTTTATTTTAACTTTTCCTGAACATCCCTTGTATTCTTCTTTTTTCTTCCAATATGTATAACTCCTGTTTGAATTTCCCATAATGTACAATCATCTGACCGTATTATGTTAACTGATCCTCTGGGTATTCTGGTAAATTACCTTTACTTTTGAGTATAACCACCGTTTTCTATCATGGTGTAGCACGTCTTTAATTAAGTGCCATATGGATTAATCTGGGTCCTTCCTCTTCCTTGGAAGTTGTAAAGTCTTGCATTCCCAGCCGTCTGATCATTGCAATTTTTTGTTCATCCTGTCCCATCATGACATGGGGGTATCCTTTTCATCAAAAATCTTTCGATTTCTTTTTTCAAAATTCAAATCCTTTGCATAGTTTAGTGTTTTCCCCCTTAACTCCCTTTCATATTTTTTGGCATTTTCTGAGATTTCGCTTATCCTCTTTCTCTCCCAAAACCCTAGTTTTTTACACTTGCTTCCTTTAATGGCTAGTGAAGGTACCCCTCCTCTTATTGACGTTCAAGACGTTAACACCTCCGATTCTATGCCAGAAAGGCCTACGCGACTTGGCGTTCGTAGTTCCAACCGGCTCCAGAGGCGGCCCCAGCCGAATTTGAGGGATTTCTCTACCTCTTTCTTTTTCGGTGGTTGTTCACCCTCTGTTCTCCCTTCTGACAGGTTGGATGTTTCTATTGTGCCCACTGTTACCGCCGTTGGTATCTCGTTGTCCCTTGATGAAGAAGATGGTGCTTTCTTGCCTCTAAACCCTCTAGATTACATCCCGGTACGTCGGAATGTTGGTGATATGGGAGTTTTCCTTCGTAGGATGGCCCAACAGCTTGCGAGGGTGCCGCCCTTCTAACTTTTTCCTGAACGTCTGGAGGAGTTCCATCAGTTATACGGTAATCCAGATATGGCTTTCATTTCTCCTAATGAAAATGTTCCTATTTCTGAACCTCCTTCTGAGTGTACTGCTTTCTATTACTCTCTTTTCCAGGCCAGCTTGCGCCTCCCTGTTCCCTCCGTTATTGGTTTACTTTCACAACGATGGAGTATGGCCATTGAGCAGCTTATGCCTTCTTCCTGGTTGCGGTTGATATCGACTATGTCCTTATTTCATGTTCTCAGTCACACCATCCAAGATCCCTTTGAATTGGAATTTCTTTTTTTCTATGGCGCTTTTGGTCGCGCCGGTGGATTTTATCACTTGCTCCCTCGTGACAATCATCACTTTATTGTCGCCTCCGAGATCATTGGTAGAAGTTGGGAGCATGCTTGGTTTTGGCTATGAGGCAACTACAACATCTGTGTGAATGGTGTTACAGTGTCATTCCCTTGCCGGTTTCTTCCACTGGACAAGTGTATGACTCTTATCTTCCTTCCAGACCTAGGATTACTTCAAAGAATTCCTAACACTCTTTTGGTATCTTATGTAGGTCATCCTCGTTGTCAGCTCACGCAGCTGAGTGAAGGCTTCCACCGTGTCTATGAGATCATGTTGTCGAGTAATGACTCTTGTCGTGCTTCTCTTCTCCTTCGAGAGCCCATTCTTGTTTCCACTGGATTGTCGACCCTAGCTCGCCGTGTCACTACTGGTATCTCCTTCCTTTGACTGTCCTGTGGTTTCACGTTGTTTATTGGGATGTCTTGTTTTATGTTTTCATATTCGTTTCTTACTTTTCTAGGTGAGCTCTGAGGTTTTTTATCCCTTGTGGTGTCTACTATTTCCGTTGCTGGCTCGTCCTTGACCCGCGATAAGTATGTCTACCATTTTTCTGATGATGAGGCCAATTCGGATTATGATGTTCCATCCTTCCCTTCTGACTGTGAAAGTGAGTTTGAGTGTCTGTCATTTGGTTCTGGGGACTTCAAGCTTGAAGAAGATCTTCAGGTAATGCAGTTTTCTCGTGGTAGAGCTTGGCCTCCTTTGTTTTATCCTCGAGGACGACCACGCCATTTTACTACTAGTCCTCCAGGATTCTCTTCTTTGGCTGACTTCACCGGAACGGCTATGCCTTCCCTACTTGGGAAATGTCAGTGGGGTACCTATGAGCGTGGCAAGTTCTTTCCCAATCCGGTATTAGCTTTGTACCACGCCGATCTCCCTCCATTGGTGAGTTTGACATCCTTACCAGAGAGATTAGGGAGATAATTGTTTCTGTTTATGTTTTGTTATCTTCTCTATGCCCCTTTAATCCAAAAAGATGTCCCTCTTTTGTTGATCCCCCTGTTGACGATTCTGAGAGTGAATAGGATCCTGAAGAGGATCCCGAGTTGAAGGATGATTCGGAACCTGAGATAGAGGATGATCCAGAGCCTAAGGATTATGATATGATGTATGGGCCCACCAGAACTGCCAATTCTCCCGTTGTTCCCCAGAAAGAGGTTGATTCCAGCATTCCCCAATTTGTTCCTCAGACGACTCCTGTCGCTTGGCTAACCCGAATCCTCCAAGTGTGGTTGAGCCTGTGATGAGAGTGAAAATAAGCGTATTTTAATATCCAATTTAACACCTTTTTGATTGATATTGTAGTCTTATATGAGCACAAGTGTCTTATATTCGATATATGCGAGAATCATGTGCACTTGAGGTGTTTTATTGTGTTTTAGGTGGAAAAAGGATGAAAAGTGCAAAGTTGGAGAAAATGTGCAATTTATGCAAGAATGCTGAAAACGCACATCCAATTTTCATAATTATTCTATATTGTTGTAGAGCTAGAAACTATTGGTGTGATATTTAGTTGGAAAGCCACTGAAGAGAGGGTCGTTTTGGCGTAAAGAACACCATCATTGAAGTCCGAACGAGGAAGTTATGAGCAAAGTGGTGACGCCGCGCGAGCTGTGCCGAATAGAATTGCAGTGCTACTTTCCATGGCCTGTTACATATTCAATTCTTAGATTTTTTATAATTTCTATATATGGATAGAAAGCTCAGGAAGAGAGGATCGCGTTAGCACAAAAATCACTCAATTCGGAGGTCGGATGTAAGAGTTATATGCAAAAAGGAGAGACTGCGCAAATCGGTTCGACCTGCTTGAGGTCGAACCGAGGTCGGACCCAACGGAAAAAATGCTGGTTCGACCACGACATGCTGGTTCGACCTGTTAGCTGGTCGAACCATGCACCTGGGACGTCCAGAAGGGTGGTTCGACCATGGTTCGACCTGTTTGGGAGGTCGAACCGCGCTTCGGGAACTTACCAAATCCGTATTTTCGAGGCCTAAACGCGTGTGATCATTTGAAAAGCTCATTCCAAGCCTAGGAGACGTGATTACAAGTATAAAAGGAGGTCTATACAGCCCCAAAAAGATAGGAACACAACACAACAACAAGAGAGGAGAAGAGAGGCCACAACATACAACACCCCACAAGGGGGGATTTCCCCCCAACCATCATTCTTTTCTCCATCCATCCATCACTTTGAAGATTCGTTTGTGGAATTAAGAGGAGAACCAAGAGGAGGATTCAAGAGCGAGAAGGACGCGATGATGCCATATCTAGGGTTTATTCATTTCCTAATTTATCTTGTATTTTCCAGACATCCGGGTAAGATCTATCCAACACCCATGTGTGTTTCCTACAACACCATGGGCTAGAGCCTTTTTGGTAGAACTAGGTTTGTGAAGGTTTTATCTAGTTAATTGAACTTCCATGTGTATACTCCATACAACACTACTTGTGGTTTATTTTATATAAGATTGTGCCTTTTTAATCCATACTCATAGTCGTTTTGTGCATCAATAATCGTTGTGTACAGTCTGAATACATAACATGGTTATTGGTTGAGTGCGTTCATTGTTGAGCAAGGTTTTAAGTTATAATTCTAAGTGAAGGGATTCTGAAGTCTTATTAGAACTATCTTATATGAATACTTATTAATTGAATTGAATTCGGGTTAATAATTAGGATAAAGAGGATAATTTTATAGTACCTATAAAGGGAGATCATATCAGGTTAGAGTACCAATCCTAGGGGGAAATAATTGATACTGATAGTACCTAGAAAGGGGGGGTGAAATTATATCTCTTGCTCCGAGGTTATTCACACGTGTTACACGCATGTTTACTTGTGTCTATAGAGTAGATATGCATGGTTTAGTGATGCGTCTATATTCATCAAGGCAGAGTCGGACATTGACACATGGAAGGAAAGTTAATGAGTAAAACTGGATTATCCTAGAGCTACCTATTCTCCTACTTGATCCCCTTTCGTATTCTTCGAGTGGTACTTTATTTTATTTGTTATTTTAATTATTTGTTTAGTAGTTGTTAATTAAATCCATCAAATCTTATTGCCTTATCTTAATTAATTTAGATAATAATTAAATTAATAATACGCCGTTCCTTGGGTTCGATATTCACTTGGTCACCTTTCGAGACTACAATTGATATCCTTCATACTTGGGAATTAATTGTGTGTTGAGAAAACGCTCATCAAGTTCTTGGCGCCGTTGTCGGGGACGGCTATTTTTATTGATTTTATTATATCTAGTTTGATTAAGATTTTTTTTCTTTTATTTTTGATTATTTATTTCTATATAACCTTGAATTTTTCCGAGTTACTTGTGCGCTTGAAAAAATGAGAGGAAGGAAAGAAGGAATAACACATTGAGCTGAACATGGCCGGAGCAAGGCAGAATCCGGATAATGTTTCCATTCGTGAAATTTTTACGAACTTTGGGAATGTCAACATGGGGTTGATAGGAGCAAGGGGGAAAGATGATGATTTTGAGATACATCCCGCTTTTATTAACATGGTAGAGAAGAATCCCTTTTCTGGAGGTTGTTTTGAAGATCCATATCAGCATCTCCGAAGATTTCTTGGTTATGCAAATACTCAAAAGGGCAGTGGAGCGAATGATAATGCTAGGCGGATCGCCTTATTAAAGTTCTCTTTAATTAATAAGGCGGAAGCTTGGTATGAGACCCTTGATCCAGCCGATTGCAATACATGGGACCAACTGCAGCAGAAGTTATTGGAGAGATACATGCCACCCTCAAGGATCTTAAGAATGAAGCAAGAGATCACTCGATTTGTTATGAATCAGGATGAGAAATTTAATGAGGCTTGGGACAGGTTTAAAGACATGCTCAGGAGGTGTCCACAACATGGAATGCCGAAGGCTGAATACATAAGCATCTTCTACGATGGATTGGATTGTGAGTCGCGTATTTTTATTGATGCATCATAAGGAGGAGCGCTGTTATCAAAGACAGCACTTGAAGCGAAAAAGTTGTTTGAAGACATCTCTATGAATTCACGTGACTGGCCAATAGAGAGAGATAGAGGATCATATGTACTTGGCGAGGTAGCGCAGGTTGAACATCAAGTGGTGAAGCCGAATAGGATGATGAGATCGTCTCTAGTCTAGCTAACATCAACAAGCTACTAGAGTCCCAGCAAAGGCAGATTACAGAGTTGACACTAAGGGGGCCTAGTATGAAGCAACATGAAGTGAAGAGTGATGAAGATACCTTCAATTGATACATGGCTGAGAACGATGCAAGGATTGACCACATCGAAGCTAGAATGAATGTTGATCATGTAAATTTATCTAAGCAGATGAAGGAGCTTACTTTGATTATGGGGTAGATGACCGCGAATGTGAATCAATTGACACAAAAATTGGAAGATAAAGCCATCACGTTAAGGTCTGGAACACAGTATGAAGGAACGACGGAGCCAAAATCAAAATCTGAAGCCAAAGGAGCCCGATTTGACCCTGATTCGACCAACACAAGAGGTCGAACCATGCAGGGTAGGTCGAATCGGAGCACTTGACACGATCAGGAGAAGACTCAGCATTGGTTCGACCAAGCTCCATCTGATTCGACCTGGCTAATAGGTCGAACCTTGGTTGAACTCGACCATTCCGAGCACTCTGTTTTTCCAGAAGACCGATTCGACCACAGCCTTATTGGTTCGACCTGGATACCAAGTCGAACCCTAGTCGAACTGCATCAAGCGAAACACTCTATTTCAGATCATCATCGGTTCGATCACGTCACTCATGGTTCGACCACACCTACTGGTCGAACCCAGGTCGAACCGGAGGCCAAAGACCATGCAGAGAGCAGATTCGACTTGGGGGAAAGTGGTTCGACCTGGTCACAAGGTCGAACCCAGGTCGAATCACATAATCAGAGAGAGAATCAAGTTTCAGAAGAGTGGTTCGACCACTACGTGCCTGGTTTGACCTGTCGAACAGGTCGAACCCAGGTCGAACCCAAACTAAAAAGTGAGAATGGACTTCCAGGAGCTTGGTTCGACCACAATGTACCTGGTTCGACCAGTACCCCTGGTCGAACCCAGGTTGAATCCTCTCTGAACGCCCGTTTCTGCTCCGAATACTCCGCATAATGTTGATGCTACTCCAGTACCATTACATGAGCAGAATACTGAGCTTACAATGGAGAAGAAGTGGGAAAGAGCAAAGAAGTTGAGAGCGGAGAAGCTTAGACTGCAGATGGATAATGAAGATGTGGTTTTCTCTCTTAATCATGCAATGAAGATGCCCATGGAGACTCAATCGTGCAAGAGCATTGATATGGTTTCTAACTTGTTTAATCTTGATTTTTCTAAGACAGGTGATTCTGAATTTAAGTGGAAGGTTGACAAGGAGGAGTCTAGACAACCATGGGAGGAAGGAAATTTCAATGATCATATTTTTGTGACCAAGAAAGGTGAGGTGTTGAGTGTAGACAAAAAGAGGGAAAGAAAGTATTTGAAGGTGAGGATGCAAGAAGACCGTCCTCTACCATCGTGACTCTACGACGTTAAACATGAACGCCTGTTGGGGCTTGCCCTTCCGTTTTATTGCTTTATTTCTTTCGTGTGAGTAAAAAATTTTTATATTTAAGGTGCTTATTATTTGGCAATTACATCTTTGCAAACTTAGTTTCGACTTACGTTTTTACTAAGTTTGGGGGGTGTGATGTACTTACCTCATTGAAGCACCAAGATATAATATTTTCTTTGTAATGTTTGCTAGGGGAGTTGATTTTTTGCGGTATATTTAAACTTTAATCTATTTTGATGTGTCGATTTTTTACAATTTGCCTAGTGTTCAGTGGTGTTTCTAGTGTGTGGAGTCGATTAGATAGTCAATTGAGTCTTTTGTATAGTTCTCCTATTTTATTATTGATGAATCCTGTGATGATGAGTATGCTTGAGCTTTGATGATAGAAAAGGGTAACTAGGTGGCAAGACGTGTTCTACATTGAGGTTTCGACTCGAGGAGCTCGTGCATTCATTGAAGGAGAAATCAGGTGCCCTCGTTTCCTTTTTCTAATTTTTATATGTGCTTTTAATTCATGGAGTGGAAGGATTGAGTTTATGATGGTGATCCATGTGAGCTTATATTGTTAAAATTATCTTTGAAATTCATATGCTCTTGAAATTGATGAAGAAAGTGTACTTGAGTTATATTGTGATATGAAGTTCTATGTGTACTTGTGGGATATTACCTACCATGAAAAGTGCTCTGTTACTTGTTAAAAACCCATGTGAGATTTTGAGCCTCGTTGATCATGTACATAATCACATGATATTTCTTTTCTGGTGAGTATCGTTCTTGTGTATGTATTCTAGAACTTGCCTCTTGTCTTACTTGAAACTACATGTGTGTTAGATGATGGGAGATGATTTTAGGCCATCCTTGAATTTATGAGTCACTTAGCCAAATAATTCCCTACCAAATAATTATATAACCGTAGTCAGCCCCGTTGAGCCTAAAAGCCTTATTTCTTTGGCAACCTATGAAGATAGCCACTTTGATATCCTATTTGAGCCTTAAATTCCTATATTTAGTGGAGAACTAAATGCTGTCAAAGTGTGTTAATGGTGCTTGATAACAATTTGGGAAGGAATGAAATTGGTGTTGAAATTAATATTGATGGATTATGATAATGCATCTAAGGAGAAGCATGGAGTAGTGCTTAAATCTAGTACTCCATGGAATCAAAAACCCTAGGGTAGTGCTTAAATCTAGTACCCTATGGAGGATGCGTGAGGTAGTGCCCGAAACTTGTACCTCGAGAGAAAAAGAATGTGCTTGAGACAAGAAAAAGTATGTTGAGCTTGAAGGAAAGGAGAGAAAAGAAAATTAGAAGAGCATAAGCTGGATAGCCTTGAAGTGTAAAAATCTGCAGTACATAAGATCTCCGGTTTTAATTCTCTACTAATTGAGTCACTTTATCCATATGTTTCCTACTCTTACCAAAGAGCCAACATTACATCCGTGGTGAAGAGCTTGAGACGTTTGGCAAGCTTATGGTTACGCATGCACTTGAATTGAATCTGAGCGTAAACACCTTAACCCATAAGTGTACATCTTTTACACTTGAGTGCGAGTGATATATACTTTCCGTGAGAACATGTCAATGGAGCATTTGAATTGGTGGTGATAGTCTTAACTTGTATGCTTTGAATTGACTATTACACGTGATAAGAGTTGCATGACCTAAGTTGATTACAGTTGTATTTTGAATGGGGTATTGGTCATAGTCCTTATTTCCTCGCTAATTTTCTTACTCTTTCTCTTTATTTTTATTTTGTTGCCTCGGGACGAGCAACGGGTTAGTTTGGGGGATTGATGAGAGTGAAAATAAGCGTGTTTTAATATCCAATTTAACACCTTTTTGATTGATATTGTAGTCTTATATAAGCACAAGTGTCTTATATTCGATATATGTGAGAATTATGTGCACTTGAGGTGTTTTATTGTGTTTTAGGTGGAAAAAGGATGAAAAGTGCAAAGTTGGAGAAAAGGTGCAATTTGTGCAAGAATGCTGAAAACGCACATCCAACTTTTATAATTATTCTGTATTGTTGTCGAGCTCGAAACTGTTGATGTGATATATGGTTGGAAAGCAACTGAAGAGAGAGTCGTTTTGGCGTAAAGAGCACTATCATTGAAGTCCGAACGAGGAAGTTATGAGCAAAGTGGAGACGCCGCGCGAGCTGTGCCGAACAGAATTGCAGTGCTAATTTCTATGGCCTGTTACATATTCAATTCTTGTAGTTTTTGTGATTTCTTTATAAAATAGAAAGCTCAGGAAGAGAGGATCACGTGAGCGCAAAAATCACTCAATTCGGAGGTCGGATGTGAAAGTTATACGCGAAACGGAGAGACTGCGCAAATCGGTTCGACCTGCTTGAGGTCGAACCGAGGTCGAACCCAACGGAAAAATGCTGGTTCGACCACGACATGCTGGTTCGACCTATTGGCTGGTCGAACCATGCACTTGGGACGTCCAGAAGGATGGTTCACCATGGTTCGACCTGTAGGGGTTGGTTCACCTGTTTAGGAGGTCGAACCGAGCTTCGGGAACTTACCAAATCCGTATTTTCGAGGCCTAAACGCGTGTGATCACTTGAAAAGCCCATTCCAAGCCTAGGAGATGTGATTACAAGTATAAAAGGAGGTCTATACAGTCCCAAAAAGAGAGGAACACAACACAACAACAAGAGAGGAGAAGAGAGGCCACAACATACAACACCCCACAAGGGGGGATCACCCCCCAACCATCATTCTTTCCTCCATCCATCCATCACTTTGAAGATTCGTTTGTGGAATCAAGAGGAGAACCAAGAGGAGGATTCAAGAGCGAGAAGGACGCGATGACGCCACATCTAGGGTTTATTCATTTTCTAATTTATCTTGTATTTTCCGGACATTCGAGTAAGATCTATCCAACACCCATGTGTGTTTCCTACAACACCATGGGCTAGAGCCTTTTTGGTAGAACTAGGGTTGTGAAGGTTTTATCTAGTTAATTGAACTTCCATGTGTATACTCCGTACAACACTACTTGTGGTTTATTTTATATAAGATTATGCCTTTTTAATCCATACTCATAGTCATTTTGTGCATCAATAATCGTTGTGTAGAGTCTGAATATATAACATGGTTATTGGTTGAGTGCGTTCACTGTTGAGCAGGGTTTTAAGTTATAATTCTAAGTGAAGGGATTCCGAAGTCTTATTAGAACTATCTTATATGAATACTTATTAATTGAATTGAATTCGGGTTAATAATTAGGATAAAAAGGATAATTTTATAGTACCTATAAAGGGAGATCATATCGGGTTAGAGTATCAATCCTAGGGGAAAATAATTGATACTGATAGTACCTAGAAAGGGGGGTGAAATTATATCTCTTGCTCCGAGGTTATTCACACGTGTTACACGCATGTTTACTTGTGTCTATAGAGTAGATATGCATGGTTTAGTGATGCGTCTATATTCTACAAGGCAGAGTCGGACATTGACACATGGAAGGGAAGTTAATGAGTAAAACTGGATTATCCTAGAGCTTCCTATTCTCCTACTTGATCCACTTTCGTATTCTTCGAGTGGTACTTTATTTTATTTGTTATTTTAATTTTTTGTTTAGTAGTTGTTAATTAAATCCATCAAATCTTATTGCGTTGTCTTAATTAATTTAGATAATAATTAAATTAATAATACGCCATCCCTTGGGTTCGATATTCACTTGGTCACCTTTCGAGACTACAATTGATATCCTTCATACTTGGGGATTAATTGTGTGTTGAGAAAACGCTCATCAGCCTGCTAACTCGACCTTTGCCAGTAGAGAGGCTGAAAAACTGGCCACGAAGAGAGCCCGTGAGCATGGAAAGGGAGTAGCGAAGGAGCTTGATTTCCATGAGTTGGGAAATCTGGGCTTTGTTCAGGGTGTCACGTATCCATTTAACCAGCGTACTCCGCTAATCATTGATCCAAGTTCGCTCCCTCGCAACTCTTCTAGTCTAACTACTATGGCCGGGGCTGCTGCTGCCTCTCTTTCTACCTCCATGCACGTTTTGGATCAGTATCGTCTGCCAATCAAGTGGTTCATGTTTCCAAGGCTCCTCGGTTGATCTGAAAGAGAGATTAACTGTTTTAGAGGTTGAAAATGCTGAGTTGGCCTCCATTGTTGACGATCAGAAAAGACGTTTGGAGAGTATGGACTTTGATCTGGCGATGGAACAAGCTACTTTGGATTCAATTAGGATTAGCCTGGTGGAGGCGGAAACTATAAGAGACGTTGCTTTAGCCGAACCTGCTGAGGCTCGAGCCAGGTTTGTAGAAATGGAGGCTCGTGTTAGAACTTTGGAGGAGCATGTTATCCATCCCTGATATGCTGAAGTGAGGGCTACCCGTGCCAAGGCACATCTTAAGGAGATGGAGAATGAGATGGCCGGTATCTTCAAATACCTTAACAATCTGAAGAAAGATTGATATTCATTCCACGGTTTCTGCAGGTTGATTTTTTTATCTTGTCTTAGTCCCCTGTGTGGGCGAAAACATTACTCACATTGATGTTTAGTAACTTGAATTCTGAATTTCTCCTTCTTTCTTTCCTGTTCTTGTTGAATGTTTGTCTCGTACAACTCTCTATGCATGTATATCTTGATGAATTACTGATTTGCCAGTCAACTAAGCTGTGTTTGTTGATATTTGTTGATTTGTGTTTTCTCATTGCTGTGTAGTTACTTTTTTTGTGCTGATACATGTGTATTTGCGCTCCTGTCTGAGATCCTTATTTTCCATTTGTAGATGTCGACATCTCGATTTCCCAATGCTTAAGTTATACTATTCCGATACCATTCGTTCCCAGCCTACAACCTGTTTATTTTTATCCCCGATATTTTTTTCGAGTCCTATTACCTTATTTTCTAATAGCCCCGGATTTTTTATCTCGATATTAATTCCGATACCTTCATTTTCTCAAAAATTCCTAGGTGTTTCTCCGATGACTTTGTTCTCCTTTTTCGATATCGACATCCATCCTGAGTATATTTCTTTATTCCGATACCGATACTCATCCCGAACATATTCTTTTGTTCCAATGTTATTCCCATACTCCAATGTATTCTTTCCAAATTATTCTGTTATTCCGATACTGATATTCCTTCCAAATTTATACACCCCCTAGTTCATGATGTTTCGATCTTTCCTTCCGACCTTTCCTTTCCTAGTTCATGATGTTTGATTAGAGTGAAAATAAGCGTGTTTTAATATCCAATTTAATACCTTTTTGATGGATATTGTAGTCTTATATGAGCACAAGTGTCTTATATTCGATATATGTAAGAATCATGTGCACTTGAGGTGTTTTATTGTGTTTTAGGTGGAAAAAGGATGAAAAGTGCAAAGTTGGAGAAAAGGTGCAATTTGTGCAAGAATGCTGAAAATGCACATCTAAATTTCATAATTATTCTGTATTGTTGTGGAGCTCGAAACTATTGGTGTGATATATTCTTTGAAAGCCACTGAAGAGAGGGTCGTTTTGGCGTAAAGAACACCATCATTGAAGTCCGAACGAGGAAGTTATGAGCAAAGTGGTGACGCCGCGCGAGCTGTGCCGAACAAAATTACAGTGCAACTTTCCATGGCCTGTAACATATACAATTCTTAGAGTTTTCTGATTTATTTATATTGAAAGAAAGCCAAGGAAGAGAGGATCGCGTGAGCGCAAAAAATACTCAATTCGGTGGTCGGATGTGAAAGTTATACACGAAACGGAGAGACAGCGCAAATCGGTTCGACCTGCTTGAGGTCGAACTGAGGTCGAACCCAACGGAAAAAATGCTGGTTTGACCACGACATGCTGGTTCGACCTATTGGCTGGTCGAACCATGCACCTGGGACGTCTAGAAGGGTGGTTCGACCATGGTTCGACCTGTAGGGGGTCGGTTCGACCTGTTTGGGAGGTCGAACCGCGCTTCGGGAACTTACCAAATCCGTATTTTCGAGGCCTAAACGCGTGTGATCACTTGAAAAGCCCATTCCAAGCCTAGGAGACGTGATTACAAGTATAAAAGGAGGTCTATACAGCCCCAAAAAGAGGAGGAACACAACACAATACAAGAGAGGAGAAGAGAGGCCACAACATACAACACCCCACAAGGGGGGATCACCCCCCAACCATCATCCTTTTCTCCATCCATCCATCACTTTGAAGATTCGTTTATGGAATCAAGGGGAGAACTAAGAGGAGAATTCAAGATCGAGAAGGACGCGATGACGCCACATCTAGGGTTTATTCATTTCCTAATTTATCTTGTATTTTCTAGACATCCGAGTAAGATCTATCCAACACCCATGATTGTTCTTCGCAACATCATGGGCTAGAGCTTTTTTGGTAGAACTAGGGTTGTGAAGGTTTTATCTAGTTAATTGAACTTCCATGTGTACACTCCGTACAACACTACTTGTGGATTTATTTTATATATGATTGTGCCTTTTTAATTCATACTCACGGTCATTTTGTGCATTATTAACTGTTATGTAGAGTCTGAATACATATCTTGGTTATTGATTGAGTGTGTTCACTGCTGAGTAGGATTCCATGTTATGATTCTGAGTGAGGGGACTCCGAAGCTTTATTAGAACTATCATATATGAATACTTATTAATTGAATTGAATTCGGGTTAATAAGTAGGATAAAGAAGATAATTTCATAGTACCTATAAAGGGGGATCATATCGGGTTAGAGTACCAATCCTAGGGGGAAATAATTAATACTGATAGTACCTAGAAAAGGGGGTGAAATTATATCTCTTGCTCCGAGGTTATTCACACGTGTTACACGCATATTTACTTGTGTCTATAGAGTAGATATGAATGGTTTAGTGATGCGTCCATATTCCACAAGGCAGAGTCGAACATTGATACATGGAAGGGAAGTTAATTAGTGAAACTGGATTATCCTAGAGCTACCTATTCTCCTACTTGATCCACTTTCGTATCCTTCGAGTGATAGTTTATTTTATTTGTTATTTAATTTCCAGCATATTAGTTGTTAGATAACCATTAAAACGTAATTGACTTGTCATAATTAATTTAGATAATAATTAAATTGATAATACGCCGTCCCTTGGGTTCGATATTCACTTGGTCACCTTTCGAGACTACAATTGATATCCTTCATACTTGGGGATTAATTGTGTGTTGAGAAAACGCTCATCAAGTTCTTGGCGCCGTTGCCGGGGACGGATGTTATTATTGATTTTATTATTTCTAGTTTGATTAAGATATTTTTTTTTCTTTCATTTGTGATTATTTATTTATATCTAACCTTGAATTTTTTCGAGTTACTTGTGCGCTTGAAAAAAGGAGAGGAAGGAAAAGAAGGAATAACACATTGATCTAAACATGGCCGGAGCAAAGCAGAATCCAGATAATGTTGCCATACGTGAAATTTTCACGAACTTTGGGAATGTCAACATGGGGTTGATAGGAGCAAGGGGGAAGATGATGATTTTGACATAAATCCCGCTCTTATTAACATGGTAGAGAAGAATTCCTTTTCTGGAGGTTGTTTTGAAGATCCATATTAGCATCTCTGAAAATTTCTTGGTTATGCAAACACTCAGAAGGGAGCTGGAGCTAATTATAATGCTAGGCGGATCGCCTTATTCAAGTTCTCTTTGATTGATAAGGCGGAAGCTTGGTATGAGACTCTTGATGCCACAGATTGCACTACATGGGACCAACTACAGCAGAAGTTCTTGGAGAGATACATGCCACCCTCAAGGATCTTAAGGATGAGGCAAGAGATCACCCGATTTGGTATGAATCAGGGTGAGAAATTTGATGAGGCATGGGATAGGTTTAAAGACATGCTCAGGAGGTGTCCACAGCATGGAATGTCTAAAGCTGAATACATAAGCATCTTCTACTATGGATTGGATTGTGAATCGCGTATTTTTATTGATGCATCATCAGGAGGAGCGCTGTTATCAAAGACAATACTTGAAGCAGAAAAGTTATTTGAAGACATCTCTATGAATTTACGTGACTGGACAGTAGAGAGAGATAGAGGATCATATGTACTTGGCAAGGTGGCGCAGGTTGAATATCAAGTGAAGCCGAATAGGGATGATGAGATCGTCTCTAGTCTAGCTAACATCAACAAGCTACTAGAGTCCCAGCAGAGGCAGATTACAGAGTTGACACTAAGGGGGCCTAGTATGAAGTAGCACGAAGTGAAGAGTGATGAAGATACCTTCAATCGATACATGGCTGAGAACGATGCAAGGGTTGACCACATCGAAGCTAGAATGAATGTTGATCATGCAGATTTATCTAAGCAGATGAAGGAGCTTACTTTGATTATGGGGCAGATGACCGCGAACGTGAATCAATTGACACAAAAATTGGAAGATAAAGCCATCATGTTAAGGTCTGGAACACATTATGAAGGAACGACGGAGCCAAAATCAAAATCTGAAGCCAAAGGAGCCCGATTCGACCCTGATTCGACCAACACAAGAGGTCGAACCATGCAGGGTAGGTTGAATCGGAACACTGGACACGATCAGGAGAAGACTCAGCATTGGTTCGACCAAGCTCCATTTGATTCGACCTGGCTAACAGGTCGAACCTTGGTCGAACCCGACCATTCCGAGCACTCTGTTTTTCCAGAAGACCGGTTTGATCACAGCCTTATTGGTTTGACCTGGATACCAAGTCGAACCCTGGTCAAACCGCATCAAGCGAAATACTCTATTTCAGATCATCATCGGTTCGACCACATCACTCATGGTTCGGCCACACCTACTGGTCGAACCCAGGTCGAACCGAAGGCCAAAGACCATGCAGAAAGCAGATTCGACTTGGGGGAAAGTGGTTCGACCTGGTCACAAGGTTGAACCCAGGTCGAATCACATAATCAGAGAGAGAATCAAGTTTCATAAGAGTGGTTCGACCACTACGTGCCTGGTTCAACCTGTCGAACAGGTCGAACCCAGGTCGAACCCAAACTGAAAAGTGAGAATGGACTTCCAGGAGCTTGGTTCGACCACTATGTACCTGGTTCGACCAGTACCCCTGGTCGAACCCAGGTCGAATCCTCTCAGAACGCACCCGTTTCTACGCCGAATGGTCCGTATGATGTTGATGCTACTCCAGTACCATTACATGAGCAGAATACTGAGCTTACAATGGAGAAGAAGTAGGAAAGAGCAAAGAAGTTGAGAGCGGAGAAGCTTAGACTGCAGATGAATAATGAAGATGTGGTTTTCTCTCTTGATCATGCAATGAAGATGCCCATGGAGACTCAATCGTGCAAGAGCATTGATATGGTTTCTAACTTGTTTAATCTTGATTTTTCTAAGACAGGTGATTCTGAATTTAAGTGGAAGGTTGACAAGGAGGAGTCTAGACAGCCATGAGAGGAAGGAAATTTCAATGATCATATTTTTGTGACCAAGAAAGGTGAGGTGTTGAGTGTAGACAAGAAGAGGGAAAGAAAGTATTTGAAGGTGAGGATGCGAGAAGACCGTCCTCTACCGTCGTGACTCTACAACGTTAAACATGAGCGCTTGTTAGGGGCTTGCCCTTCCGTTTTATTGCTTTATTTCTTTCGTGTGAGTAAGAAATTTTTATATTTAAGGTGCTTATTATTCGGAAATTACATCTTTGCAAACTTAGTTTCAACTTACGTTTTTACTAAGTTTGGGGGGTGTGATGTTATTACCTCATTGAAGCACCAAGAATATAATATTTTCTTTGTAATGTTTGCTATGGGAGTTGATTTTTTGCGGTATATTGAAACTTTAATCAGTTTTGATGTGTCGATTTTTTGCAATTTGCCTAGTGTTCAGTGGTGTTTCTAGTGTGTGGAGTCGATTACATAGTCAATTAATTCTTTCTTATAGTTCTCTTATTTTATTATTGATGAATCCTGTGATGATGAGTTTGTTTGAGCTTTGATGATAGAAAAAGGTAAAAGAGTGGCAAGACGAGTTCTACATTGAGGCTTTGACACGAGGAGCTCGTGCGTACGTTGAAGAAAAACCAGGTGCCCTCGTTTCCTTTATCTAATTTTATATGTGCTTTTAATTCATAGGAGTGGAAGGATTGTGTTTATGGTGGTGATCCATGTGAGCTTATTTTTAAATTGTCTTGGAATTCATATGCTCTTGAAATTGATGAAGGAAGTGTACTTTAGTTATATTGTGATATGAAGTTCTATGTGTACTTGTGGGATATTACCTACCATGAAAAGTGCTCTGTTACTTGTTAAAAATTCATGTGATATTTTGAGCCTCGTTGATCATGTACATAATCACATGATATTTCTTTTTTGGTGAGTATCGTTCTTGTGTATGTATTCTAGAACTTGCCTCTTGTCTTACTTGAAACTATATGTGTGTTAGATGATGGGAGATGATTTTAGGCAATCCTTGAATTTATGAGTCACTTAGCCAAATAATTCCCTACCAAATAATTATATATCCGTAGTTAGCCCTGTTGAGCCTAAAAGCCTTATTTCTTTGGCAACCTACGAAGATAGCCACTTTGATATCCTATTTAAGCCTTAAATTCCTATATTTAGTGGAGAATTAAATGTTGTCAAAGTGTGTTAATGGTGTTTGATAACAATTTGGGATGGAATGAAATTGGTGTTGAAATTAATAGTGATGGATTATGATAATGCATCTAAGGAGAAGCATGGAGTAGTGCTTAAATCTAGTACTCCATGGAATCAAAAACCCTAGGGTAGTGCTTAAATCTAGTACCCTATGGAGGATGCGTGAGGTAGTGCCCGAAACTGGTACCTCAAGAGAAAAAGGATGTGCTTGAGACAAGAAAAAGTATGTTGAGCTTGAAGGAAATGAGAGAAAAGAAAATTAAAAGAGCATGAAGCTGGATAGCCTTGAAGTGTAAAAATCTGCAGTACATAAGATCTTCGATTTTAATTCTCTACTAATTGAGTCACTTTATCCATATGTTTCCTACCCTTACCAAAGAGCCAACATTACATCCAAAAGAAAAGTCCTTTTTGATCCCATTGTCGAATCATACTTTTAGTGGTGAAGAGCTTGAGACGTTTGGCAAGCTTATGGTTACGCATGCACTTGAATTGAATCTGAGCGTAAACACCTTAACCCATAAGTGTACATCTTTTACACTTGAGTACGAGTGATATATACTTTCCGTGAGAACATGTCAATGGAGCATTTGAATTGGTGGTGATTGTCTTAACTTGTATGCTTTGAATTGATTATTACACGTGATAAGAGTTGCATGACCTAAGTTGATGACAATTGTATTTTGAATGGGGTATTGGTCATAGACCTTGTTTCCCCACTAATTTTCTTACTCTTTCTCTTTATCTTTATTTTGTTGCATCGGGACGAGCAACGGGTAAGTTTGGAGGATTGATGAGAGTGAAAATAAGCATGTTTTAATATCCAATTTAACACCTTTTTGATTGATATTGTTGTCTTATATGAGCACAAGTGTCTTATATTCGATATATATGAGAATCATGTGCACTTGAGGTGTTTTATTATGTTTTAGGTGGAAAAAGGATGAAAAGTGCAAAGTTGGAGAAAAAGTGCAATTTGTGCAAGAATGCTGAAAACGCACATCCAACTTTCATAAATATTCTGTATTGTTTTGGAGCTTGAAACTATTGGTGCGATATATGGTTGGAAAGCCACTGAAGAGAGGGTCATTTTAGCATAAAGAACACCATCATTGAAGTCCGAACGTGGAAGTTATGAGCAAACTGGTGATGCCACGCGAGCTATGTCGAATAGAATTACAGTGCTACTTTCCATGGCCTGCTACATATTCAATTCTTGGATTTTTGTGATTTCTTTATGTGGATAGAAAGCCAAGGAAGAGAGGATCACGTGAGCGTAAAAATCACTCAATTTGGAGATCGGATGTGAAAGTTATACGCTAAACGGAGAGACTGCGCAAATCGGTTCGACCTGCTTGAGGTTGAACCGAGGTCGAACCCAACGGAAAAAATGCTGGTTCGACCACGACATGCTGGTTCGACCTGTTGGCTGGTCGAACCATGCACATGGGACGTCCAGAAGGGTGGTTCGACCATGGTTCGACCTGTAGGGGTTGGTTCGACCTGTTTGGGAGGTCGAACCGCGATTCGGGAACTTACCAAATCCGTATTTTCGAGGCCTAAACGCGTGTGAACACTTGAAAAGCCCTTTCCAAGCCTAGGAGACGAGATTACAAGTATAAAAGGAGGTCTATACAGCTCCAAAAAGAGGAGGAACACAACACAATACAAGAGAGGAGAAGAGAGGCCACAACATACAACACCCCATAAGGGAGGATCACCCCCCAACCATCATCCTTTTCTCCATCCATTCATCACTTTGAAGATTCGTTTGTGGAATCAAGGGGAGAACTAAGATGAGAATTCAAGAGCGAGAAGGACGTGATGACGCCACATCTAGGGTTTATTCATTTTCTAATTTATCTTGTATTTTTTGGACATCCGGGTAAGATCTATCCAACACCCATGATTGTTCTTCGCAACATCATGGGCTAGAGCCTTTTTGGTAGAACTAGGGTTGTGAAGGTTTTATCTAGTTAATTGAACTTCCATGTGTACACTCCGTACAACACTACTTGTGGATTTATTTTATATATGATTGTGCCTTTTTAATTCATACTCACGGTCGTTTTGTGCATCATTAACTGTTATGTAGAGTCTGAATACATATCTTGGTTAATGATTGAGTGCGTTCACTGCTGAGTAGGATTCCATGTTATGATTCTAAGTGAGGGGACTCCGAAGCTTCATTAGAACTATCATATATGAATACTTATTAATTGAATTGAATTCGGGTTAATAAATAGGATAAAGAAAATAATTTCATAGTACCTATAAGGGAGATCATATCGGGTTAGAGTATCAATCCTAGGGGGAAATAAATGATACTGATAGTACCTAGAAAGGGGGGTGAAATTATATCTCTTGCTCCGAGGTTATTCATACGTGTTACACGCATATTTACTTGTGTCTATAGAGTAGATATGCATGGTTTAGTGATGCGTCCATATTCCATAAGGCAGAGTCGGACATTGACACATGGAAGGGAAGTTAATTATGAAACTGGATTATCCTAGAGCTACCTATTCTCCTACTTGATCCACTTTCGTATCATTCGAGTGATAGTTTATTTTATTTGTTATTTAATTTTTAGCATATTAGTTGTTAGATAACCATTAAAACGTAATTGCCTTGTCTTAATTAATTTAGATAATAATTAAATTGATAATACGCCGTCCCTTGGATTCGATATTCACTTGGTCACCTTTCGAGACTACAATTGATATCCTTCATACTTGGGGATTAATTGTGTGTTGAGAAAATGCTCATCAATGTTTCCACCATTAGTATCCCTTATTCTCCATGTCTGCATTTTATGTTATGACATTCCTTCCTTAAGTGTTCCCATTTATATTGCGCCAAGTTTCCATATTATTCGAATTCATGTTTGATGACTCGTATTCTATGAAGTAAATATTCATAACCGCATAAGATGAATTTCCATACAATTTCCACCATGGGTTTAGTTAACAAATCCGCTTCTTGACTGGCCTATTGTCTTCATTTTCTTCAAGTATGGTCTATTGCCTTGATTATAAGTAGTAAGAGGCGGTGTCACCAACCTCGTTTGTTATCTTTTCTGGCTCATTGGTAGTACTTCTTCAAATGCTGGATGTTCCATAGATATGGCACCCTCTTTCCATCAATTTCCTCCATCTCGTATGCCCCTTTTTCTAGGATTCTTCTAATTCGTTAAAGACCTTCCCAGTTCTGCCCGCTACCTTGTACAGCTGGCCCTAACACTTTCCGTAGTACCAGGTCGCCTCCCTTGAATTGTCTTAGCTTCACCCTTGAGTTATAGAACCGCTCGGCCCTCTGCTTGTATATCGCATTATGCATTTCTGCACTCAGTCTTTTTTTCTTCCAATAGGTCCAGCCTCTCCTACACGAGTTTGTCGTTTCCTTCTTCTTCATGGAATGTAGTCCTTGGGCTAGGTTCTCCAATCTTTATGTGAATCACCGCTTCCGTGCTGAAGGCTATCTAGAAGGGTGTCTCATTGCTACAGGTCCTCGTCGTCATCCTGTACAATCACAGAACTCTCGGCAATTCTTCCGGCCAACTCACGTCTAGTTTCTCCAGCCTGGCTTTCAAGGTATGCTTGATTATCTTGTTTATTGCTTCGACTTGGCCATTGGACTGGGGGTGGTAAGGTGTGGAGGACCATTTTTTGATGTTGTAGTCCTCACAGAACTTTCTTAGCTTTGTGTTATCAAATTGCTTGCCGTTATCTGCGACGATGTCATAGGGTATACCGAAATGACACACGATATTCTGCTAGATGAATTTCTCTAATCGAGCTTTAGTGAATGTTGCCAAGGCTTCGGCCTCTGCCCCACTTCGTGAAGTAATCCACATCTACTATGGCAAATTTAACTCCCCATTTTCCGACAGGTAGTGGACTTATCAGGTCAATACCCTATTTGGCAAAAGGCCAAGGACTAAAAACTGAGGTTAATTGCTCCGATGGCATTCTCGTGATCGGTGCCAACCTTTGGTGGGTAGCGCAAGCTTGTGCGTGCTGAGTAGTGATTGTTGTCATTTTCACCTAGATTTTAGTATCTTTCTTTGTGAATTTTTGGATGTTTTAGCCGTATTTGTTTAACTTTGGTGGAGTTTTGTGTTAATTAGAAGAGATGTGTACAGGTTTATAAATGTGTGATAATGAGCTTAAATATATGTAAAACAGGTCAAAAACGGAGCAAAATAGAGTTGGGAGCTGAAACGATAAAGCTAGACAGGACTCGACCATGCTCGAGTCGAGCTGCGTGGTCGAGCTCGGGTTGTGCATTGCGCACGGGCCTGTAAGTTGAGGCCATGTGCAAGCATCAAAAAATACTACGCGCCCATAACTGAGGGCGTGTACAGAACTCGAGTTGTGCTCCGACACACACAGAAAACGCCGAGAAAGTACAAGAACTCGAGTCGAGCTCTGCAGCTCGAGTCGAGTCGTGTAAGAATTCAGTGATTAAGTAAGAAAATTCCAGAAGCTTCTAGAAGGTTTCTAAGAGGTTTAAATACACAATTGGTATGAGAATACAGGGAGAGATCAGAATTATAGCAGTTACACATACTCCACACCATATTTTTACACACTAGATCATTTTATTCATCTCCATACATTCGATCCATCAATTCCACTTGATCTTCAACAATCCATCCATCAATCCATCCTTCTACCACTTGAGAAGAGGAAAGCATCAATGATTGAAGAAAGCATTTTGAAAAGAATGAAGGTTATCTCCACAAAAGGGAAGCCAATCTACTTTTCAATTTCTTCTTATTTTGGGTCAAATGGAGCAAGCCTTCGAATGTATTGATCTAAAAATAATGTGTAGTGGCTAGTCCTATAGTAGGGCTAATCATTTGATTAATTGAGAAGAATGCTAGATATGTAGGATTTGAGATGTTGAATTGAGTTAATTTTGGACTTCCTTTTATGATTAATGAATCATGTTTCATTTCAATACTTATGTGATTAGATTATCTAATCTTAGTGTTAGGATGGACATTCCAATATTATGATTAGGTGTTTAATTGAATCATATATTAAGATGAGCATGTATGTTAGTGTGAGGGGAGGTAAGCCATACCCTTCTTATGCTTAGAACATTTATAGGGGGACACTTAAGAAATTGAGTGAAATGAACCAAACTTATGATCATAGTACCTTAAAGAAATTGAGAGTAAGCACAATCCTAGGAGATTTAGACTTGCCAAAGAGTCAAGAACCTAATTGTCTTGGCCATAGGGATTAGGGGTAAAAACGTGATTGCTTTTAGTCCATAATTAATTAAGTTCAGTATCAAGAGTTATGCATATCTAGCTAGATTCTTAACCATGAGTATGATTAGCCTTGCTCTCTTCTTAAGTGAATTCTATCCACATTCCATTCATCTTGTTACTTGTTTGATATTTGATACATTTAGTTGTTAGTTGAATTCTTAGTTAATTGATTAGAGTAATAAGTAGTCTAACTACCAAACCTTCAATCTTGTCACTCTTACAAAGTATAAATCAATGATAAATCCGGATACAATCTTGAGTTTACTTTCCCTTGGGATGACATACTTATAATTTTTTTTGCTTGGTCACACGTGTACAACAACGATAGAGTCTCTTACTCTCAAACATTTTACAAGAAATGTGACTAAGAACATGGTGTCGCTTGACGGGGAAATGTTAAACTTTTAGTTGTAACGAGTTTGAATTTGATTAGTTTTGATAAGAGTATTTCTTTTATTTGTTTACTTGTCTTGGTTACTTGAGAATTAATTTGAAAATTCTTATAGGTACATGCAAACGCGTTCAAGGTCTCAATCTATTGAACCTTTGAACTTGGAATTATAAGTTACCTTAAGGAGACAAAGAAGAGGAGTGTTAGAGTCTACGGAGGAAATCATGGAAGACGCAAATGATAATGCGAATATGATTGATAAAGGAGGTAATTTTCAACAAGGGGGTGAGTAATTTTCAACAAGGGGGTGATAATGCTATAGGAGGATATGTGAATCCGGAGTTTGTGCCACAAGCTAATGCTCAATAAGTTAACTTGCATAATCAACAATTGCAAGCAATCATACAACACTTGATGGCACAACAAGAAGCAAGGAATAATCCTCCGATGATGTAAAATCAATCCCGTGGTAATGGAAATAATGGAGAGGGAATGAATATCCGTGATCACTTCCAACTGCAATATGGGAATTATGGAATGGGCCCGCCATTGAATGCGAATAATTTGGAGATAAAGATGGGGTTAATCAACATGGTGCAAGCAAATCAATTTGGTGGTGGTGCAATGGAGGATCTGAATGCTCACTTATCCCAATTTACGGAGTTAGCCAACACAATCAAGATAAATGGGGTAAGTGAGGATATTGTTAAAATGAAGCTTTTCTCATTTTCATTGAGAGATAGAGCTAAAGCTTGGTATCAAACTATGCCACCGGGATCCTACACCACATGGAGAGAGTTAGCTCAAAGATTCTTGAGCAAATATTTTTTCCCTTCAAAGATGTTGCATCTCAAAGGACAAATCTTTCAATTCAAGCAAATGCAGCTTGAGACATTTAGTGAAGTATGTGACCAATTTAAAGGGATGCTAAGGAGGTGTCCACAACACAGATTCCCCGAAGAACAATAAATAGGAGTTTTCTATGCCGGTTTACATGGAAGTGAGAGGATGCTCATTGATACTTCGGTGGGAGGTTTGATTTTGGGGCAAACTCCGGAAAGAGCAATTGCCATATGTGAGGAAGTAGCTTTGAATATGGTTCAATGGCCTATGAATCGTGCACTGGGAATGTATGAAAGGGAGAGAATTGCTAAGATGGAAGAAGTGTGCGTGCAACAAGTGAAAAAGGTGGAGGTGCATAAGGAAGATATGACCGACAAGGCAATAACAGAGATACTTAAGAGGATGAATTCTAACTTGCAAGTGTCTCCAAACTCTACACCTATGGTGAATCAACAAATGCTTGCGAATCCTCAACAAGGTGTGTCCTTATCTTTAATAAATCAACAAGTGTTTTCTAATCCTCAACAAGGTGTGTCTATGCCTAATATGGGTCAATCTTCTCAAAGTTGTAAAATGCCTACATCTATGCCTCAACAAGGTAGTTCTCTAATTTTGGAATTCAAGATACTTGGTGCTCACCCGAGATGTCAGTTGAGGAAGTTGCCTTCATGCAAGGAAGGAACTTTCAAGGAAATTATGATGGTAACTTTGGTAATCATGGAGGGGATATCCACAAAGGCAAGGAGGATGGGGGCAAGGTAATTTTCAAGGAAATTTCAATAACATCATAGGTATGAAAATTTGTCATATAAAAATCAAAGGAATGCCCTTACTCTTCCACCGGGCATTAATCCAGGGAGAAAGCTCCAAATAGGGAAGGAAAGTCTATAATGGAGGATCAAATGACCAAGATGTTTGACTATATGAAGCAAAGAGATGAAGTGATTGATAATAGATTCAAAGCTTTGAAAACACAAATGAATCAAATGGCAACCGAGCAAGGTGAAATGCATCGAAAGGTTAAGTTTCCCTCCACTACCGTTACTAATCCTAATGAGCAATGTTTGTATATTACCATGTGCAACATGAAAAGTAAGGTGGAGAAAGGGTTGGTGGAAACAACAAACATCATTTCAAGGGTTGAAGAAGTACCTTGTGATGAAATCGTGTCAAGAGTGGAGGAGGAAGTTTCCATTGATAAAAAATTGTCTTTTGATAATGAGAAGATAATTGGTGAATTTTTGTCTTTGTTTGATGATGAGAGTAATTGTGGTAAAAATTTGGTGTTGAAACAAGATCATGAAATAGTTAAAGTTGATTCTTCATTGAAGGTGGAGGACCCCGGTAAATTCGTTGTTACTTGTAAAATTGGAAATGGGGAATATTTTAATGCTATATGTGATCTTGGTTCAAGCATTAATGTGATGCCTTTGGAAATTTTTAAAAAACTTGTCATTGGGAGGTTAAAGGAAACATATGTGGAAATTGGAATAATGGATGGTTCAAAAATAAATCCACATTGAATTGTGGAGGATATGCTTGTGAAAATAGAGGATTTTGTCTTTCCGATGGATTTTATGATAGTTGAGAAGCAAGCGGATCCTTTGATCCTATTGATTTTTGGAAGGCCATTTTTTGGCAACCGGAAGAGCAAAATTTAACATGGATAAGAAGGAACTCACACTACATTCAAATGAAAGAGAATTAGTGTTATCAAGTAAGAATTTAAAAGGGGGAGATCTTCATTTGAAGCCACCCATTAAGCCTCCGGATGATCGAGATCAAGTGGTAAGTGAAATTTTAAAAGATGAAGATTTAACTAACTTTTTACTTGAATTTGCAGGAAATTTTTCTTCGAGGAGGAACAAGTTCGGGGGTAATCCACGTATTGATTGGAAGATTGATAAAGGGCCTCCGGTATTTGAAAACATGAGAAAAGAAGGCAATGGATTGAGTTCATGTAGCAAAGAAGCAAGAAGTGTGGATAAGAAGATTGTTAAAGAAATGTTTAAAGTGAAGATGAGGCCAGATGGAGTCTTGGATTTTTCAAATTGTTAGAAGCTTAAAGGCGTCTAGCTCGACAAGGTTAAATCAAGCGCTTAATGGGAGGCAAACCATTTTAATAAGTTTGCTTGTTTAGTGGTATTCTTCTTGTATTGTTGGTGTGTAGGTAGAATGTGCTCATGGAGAAAATACTTATGGAGGAGACGAGATGTGCTAGATTTAGAATGAAGATGTATATTGCACCACTCTTTACAAACTTAAATTTAACACTTGTGTTAATTTAAGTTTGGGGGAAGAGGGTGTGGTGGCCATGCTTGAATGTTGGAATGCACATACGTCATCACAAGGTAATTTTATGATGATCAATGGTGGAAACTACAAGGGTAAGACTCACCACTTTTGTAAACTTAATTCTTAACTTATTTCGATTTAAGTTTGAGGGGATAGTGCGTGGTATGCCTTACCACTTTTGTATGCTTGATGGATCATGTTGATAGAGTGATTATCTTGAATGTCTTGTGTAAAATTGGGTTAATTTTAAAATTTTTCTAAAAAAATTTAGTTCGTTTTGGTTTGTTTGGTGGTGTCTAAGTGCATGATAATCCGTTTTATTTGTCGTAAATGTGGAGATAATTGGTTTTGAATGGTTTTTGAGCATGCATATATTGCATTGGAAGCGAACGAGCAGGGGAAAATAGGGCTCGGAGTTCAAAAAAGTGAAAAAATATGGTACAGAGATCAACCCGTGTGTAGAACTCGAGCCTATACACGAGGTCGAGCTCCAACATCAGAAGCAGCAACACGTCCAAGTCGGAGGCCGAGTTTAGAACTCGACTCGAGTCAAGTAAGGAACTCGAGTCGAGCTACATAGCTCGAGTTGAGCAGATCGTGAAAGTCAGAATAAAAACGCGATTTCAGGCTCATTTCTACAGAACCATTCATCCAATCCGAAGCTCGAGTCGTGCTTAGTTCGTCCGTACAGTCTCTGAAATCCTTCTCAATCCTTCAAAACTCATGTGAATTGGTTAGTGTAGTGTCTATTCTTCACTTTAATCCATCCACATCTCCCAAAAAGTTAGAATTCTCTACAGTTTTGTAAGGTATGAACTCTCTACCCTAATACTTTGAATTCGAGTGTACTTCTTTAAATTAAAGCATGGGCTTTGATTATTATGATGATTAGAGCATGGGTATGAAGTTTAAACTTGAAATTTCAACACGAATTTGTGAATTGATTGATAATCTGAATTAAGGTTCATGAATTTTGAATTTGGGGATAATTTGTGGAATGCTTAAATTGAATTGATATGTGTGTTCCAAGTGATGAATTGGCATGAGAATGAAATGAAAAATGCAAATTTGACTTGGAATTGTGAGGTATATTGGTGAATTTTGATATTTCAATTGTCAAGTTGGTTTTCATGGAGATTAAAATTTGGAATTTGTGACCATTGAATAAAATTTAATTTCTTGTTATGCATGATGGGAATTATAATGGTTTGAAGGATTGAAACTTGGAATGAAGTGTGGAATTGAGCTTTTGAATGTGAAAATTGAAAGTGTGCATACCATTTTTAATTAAATGCTTATTTGGTGTAAATTGAGGTCAAAATTGGATTAGTTGGTTGCATGATGATCATTGTTGATTGGATGAAAGTTTAGGAAGTCATGAGGTTGAATTTTTTTTATTGATGTATGATGCTAACTAGACAAATGAAGTATGAGCTTAAAAGTATAAATTGTTCAATTCTTGTGATGAGATAATGCTTGTTGGAATCACTCAGTATTATTATGAGCTTAGTGGACTGAATTGGGAATAATGTACGTAGATGTGACTTAATTGTTGAAATTTTTCTATATAGATGGCTCGAAGAGAAAGGGGACAAGACTTTATTGTACTTAATGAAGAGGAGTTGGAACTTTGTAATGCAAATTTAAGTATAGAAAGGTTTCATCCATTTGATATGGATGTGGACTTGGTGGATTAGTGGCCAAAGTATGCTTCAAGGTGGGAGGCAATTTGTCTAAAAGTTCATGCAACTAGATTCCAAGATCAACATACTATGGTGAATCTTGGACTTGAAGATGATTTGAGGACGATGTTTAGGAATGTCCACATGGAGGATTTCTTTGACAAGAGGCTACCCATATACCGAAGCCTCACAGTGGAATTCTTGAGTACTCTAGAGGTCGTGAAGAATCACAATAAATATCCTACTTCCATCAAGTTCCAGTTAGGAGATGAGTGGCATGAACTTGAAACTCATGATCTGAATGAATACTTTGGATGCCCCAGAGATGAGGATCGAGCCATCTATTCATATGTGGAGAGATATAACAAAAAGCGGCGGTGGCGCAGATTGATTAATGATGGAGCGGAGCAACAGTCAGAGTATCGAGCTAGTTCGTCAAAAGGAACGGCTATATGAAACCCAGTTATGAGGTACTTGGAAAAGATTTTGTCAAACACCGTGTTCGGAAGATCGGAGAGTGGTTCCATAGTAGAGAGGGAGCTGCATATGATGTATTGTATGTATCATGGGAAAGAGTTCAATATGGCTGCAGAATTCATCCAACATGCAGAGAGGATAGCTAAGAGACGAGCTCATCAGTGAGTAATGATTGGAGTTACGATTACCATGATCGCTGAGGGGCTCAGAGTTGATTTTGGTGAGAGAATTCAGATGGTGAGTGAGGGGTTGAATGCTCATGCACTAATGAGGATCGGTTTCTTAGCACGTGTTGGAGATATGTATTGTTTTAAACAAGATCGAGGTAGTCTGTTCCCTCTTCCTACTCCTATATTGACGATGATCTTTGGTCGTAGGGCAGCTGAAAACTTGAGTATGGCTAGTGCTCAATACTCTGAGATAGTACGAGCATTCTATCGAGCCAATAGTGAAGGTGTTGAAGAAGTGCTACAAGGAATGAAAAATGTAGCAGATGCAGATTTAGAGGAGCTTAGAGCTGAGGCTGAGCATATGGATTTAGGAGATGAAGAAGTAGAGGAAGAAGAGCATCAGGTGGAGTTTGAGGAGCACGCTCCGGAGCTACCAAACTTTGAGGAGGCACAGATGGGAGGTCACGGAGATCAGTTTTGGTGGAATATCCTCGAGGGTGATGTTCGTGATATTAGACAAGCTCAGCAGGAGCATGGAATACAGATCCAAGATCTCCAGGCTAGACAGTTTAGGATGGATCATAACTTTGAAGAAGCTCGTCATCACATTAACAACATTGAGGAGATGACGACCATGATGTTCAACATGTAGTTTCCTGGAGCAAAGCACGCCTACATGCCCTGGAATCCATATCAGCCACCTCCACCTCCACCTCCAGAGCCATGAAGGGAGTTATTTTAGTGCTTATCACTTCTAGTAGATCATTTGAAGAATGTAAGACATTTGATTTGATATTGATGGATTGAATTATACTTAAATTATTTTGTTTTGGGAGGTTTTATTTTGGGATTTTGTTTCAGTTTTATATGATTTTATTTCCTTTTGATTTTGGTTTGATTTTTATAATTTGGATGAGATGGGAATTTGATCTTACTTATTATGGATATGAATTGATGTGCTTTGATATCTTGAGATGGATGATTTTGTTCATGCATGTTATGTGTTTTTGTTATGTTTCTAGTTTGGTGAGTCTTTGTTATTGTGTTATGTTTGTTGTTTTTATTTTTGTAGGGATGGTTTAGTTGTATGTTTTGGGAATGTGTTGAGTGTTTTTGAATGTGAGCTATGATGCATTGTTTGTGATAAGTGATGGCAAGCATGTTAATGTTTTCTAATAATTAAAATTATGACATGGATTACATAAGTTGTTCAATTTTGAGAAGTATGGAGGGTAATTTTATTTCTTTTGATCCAAGCAAAAGCTTGTAAGAGTTGAGCCTCAACCGTGCCTCCATGATTAATTATTGATGAGAGGACCGGTTGAACTTAGACAAACTAGAACTTGCTCATGGACTATAGGAACAAAGCCCGAATGGTTGAAATTTGTGATATGATTTTAGGTCATCCTTGTCAAATGAAGTCATAGCCATAAAATTCCTTACCTAAACATTATCCCTAGTTAACCAATTTGAGCCTATAAGTCTTTTCTTTGTGATTTAAGCACAATATAAGCCTTGAAAACCCACTTGAGCCGTATAAATGTAACTTATGTGTGGATAATTGAGGATGCTGATGGTTTACAAGGGAAGATGTGAAAAAATGAGCAAATAAATGGGAAAAAGGTTGGCTCAAGAAAAATGATGAAAGAGTTCAAGTTAAAAGCAAATGCAACTTCAATAAAAAGTGGAAAATGAGCAAAATCATAAAATATGCTCAAGGAATACAAAAGTCAAAAGAAAAGAAGTATGTCATTCCAAAGAAGCTCAATGAATCCATGGTAAGTTGATATTTAGTGCTTTTGAATTATTGACAAAGGGAGGCAGTTTGAAAGTGAAGAAGTTGGAGAAAAGAATCATCTCTTCGATTATCTACACTTGAATAGTTACTATTATCCAAAGTTTCATACCCTACCAAAGAGCCTAAACATTACATCCTAAGATATAGACCTATTTGATCACTTATTAAAACTAGGGTGGCTTGTGAACATAGTCCATGAGCAAGCCTATGGTGAGTCGGTTCTAACCAGTTGATGAGTATTGTTTAAAACCCTATTCCATAGAACGTTTAGTGAATTTGATATCCTATGAGATGCTTGGATTGAAAGGGATTTGATTATTCTTTTGTCATCTTAAGATTGAACTTGTTAATTTTTCATGTTATAAGTTTGATGAAGTAGAAATACTTAATGTGATTTTGTAGTCCTTATTACTTGTGATGTGTTGTGGTTTATGTTCGTTAGGTGTTTTTCTAGGTGAAAATTACTCCTATTGTTTATCATTTTTCGTTATTCGAGGACGAACAACACTTTAAGTTTGGGGATTGATTGTTGTCATTTTCACCTAGATTTTAGTGTCTTTATTTGTGAATTTTTGGATGTTTTTAGCCGTATTTGTGTAACTTTTGGTGGAATTTTGTGTTAATTAAGAGAGATGTGTACAGGTTGATAAATGTGTAGAAATGAGCTTAAATATATGTAAAACAGGTCAAAAATGGAGCAAAATTGAGTTGGGAGCTAAAACGAAGAAGCTGGACAGGACTCGACCATGCTCGAGTCAAACTCTAAAGCTTGAGTCGAGCTGCATGGTCGAGCTCGGGTCGTGCGTTGCACACGGTCCTGTAAGTTGAGGCCATGTGCGAGCGTCAAAAAATGCTACACACCCATAACTGAGGGCATGTGTAGAACTCGAGTCGTGCTCCGACACACACAGAAACACGTCGAGAAAAGTGCAGGAACTCGAGTCGAGCTCTGCAGCTCGAGTCGAGTCATGTAAGAATTCAATGATTAAGTAAAAAAATTCCAGAAGCTACTAGAAAGTTCCTAAGAGGTTTAAATACCCATTTGGTGCGAGAATACAGGGAGAGATCAGAATTAGAGCAGTTATACACACTCCACACCATATTTTCACACACTAGATCTATTTTATTCATCTCCATACATTCAATCCATCAATTCCACTTGATCTTCAACAATCCATCCATCAATCCATCCTTCCACCACTTGAGAAGAGGAAAGCATCAATGATTGAAGAAGATAGCATTTTGAAGAGAAGGAAAGTTATCTCCACAAAAGGGAAGCCAATCTACTTTTAAATTATTGATTTTCTTCTTATTTTGGGTCAAATGGAGCAAGCCTTTGAATGTATTTATCTAAACACTATGTGTAGTGGCTAGTCCTATAGTAGGGCTAATCATATGATTGATTGAGAAGAATGCTAGATATGTAGGATTTGAGATGTTGAATTGAGTTAACATTGGACTTCCTTTTATGATTAATGAATCATGTTTCATTTCAATACTTGTGTGATTAGATTCTCTAATCTTAGTGTTAGGATGGTCATTCCAATATTATGATTAGGTGTTTAATTGAATCATATATTAAGATAAGCATGTATGTTAGTGTGAGGGGAGGTAAGTCATACCATTCTTATGATTAGAACATTCATAGGGGGACACTTAAGAAATTAAGTGAAAAGAACCAAACTTATGATCATAGTACCTTAAGAGAATTGGGAGTAAGAACAATCTTAGGAGATTTAGACTTGTCAAAGAGTCGAGAACCTAATTGCCTTGGCCATAGGGATTAGGGGTAAAAACGTGATTGCTTTTAGTCCACAATTAATGAAGTTCAATATCAAGAGTTATGCATATCTAACTAGATTCTTAACCATGAGTATGATTAGCCTTGCTCTCTTCTTAAGTGAATTATATCCACATTCCATTCATCTTGTTACTTGTTCAATATTTGATACATTTAGTTGTTAGTTGAATTCTTAGTTAATTGAATAGAGTAATAAGTAGTCTAAATACCAAACCTTCAATCTTGTCACTCTTACAAAGCATAAATCAATGACAAATTCGGATACAACCTAGAGTTTATTTTCCCTTGGGACGACATAGTTATAAATTTTGTTGCTTGGTCATACATGTACAACAATGATAGATTCTCTCACTCTCAAACATTTTACAAGAAATGTGACTAAGAACAAGTAGCATCCCTTTTCAGTGTCGGCCAGAAATATCCTTGTCTAATCACCTTGTGGGCTAAGGCGATTCCGCCAGTGTGATTCTCACATATACCTTCTTGTATTTCGGCAAGTACGTAACTTGCGTCATCTGGGTTTAGACACTTCAGGAGTGGGGATGAATACCCTCTTTTGTATAGTTTTCTTTCGATCAGCACATACCTTGCCGATCTGAGTCTTATCTGCCAGGCTTTGTTCTTGTCTGATGGAGTTTCACAGATTTCCAGATACTTCTTGATCGGAGTCATCCATGACTCCTCGGGGGATTGGTCGCTCAAGACCCATACGCTGGTATCTGATGGCCTTTCTTGCTTCACAATATTGATGTTGTTGAGGTCTTCCGCATTTGATGCCATGGCCAGTTTGGCTAACGCATCTGCCCCCATGTTCTCCCTCCTATCAATGCACTCTAGGAATACATGTTTGAACCACTGTAGCATACCTGCTGCTAATCCTCTGTAGTGGCTCATCTGATCATTCTTGGCTTCGTACTCCTCTCGTACCTGATTCACCACCAATTGAGAGTCGCTATACACCAGCAACTTGTCGGCGCCCATGGCTAACACCATCCTTAACCCATTAAGTAGGGCTTCGCACTCGCTTCGTTGTTGGTTGCCTGGAAACTGAACCTTACTATGGTTGAGAAGGTCTCTCCAGATGGGGTTTGGATGATGATTCCAGCTCCCGATGCCGATGTGGTAGCGGACCCGTCCACATGCATGGTCCAAGGCTTTCTCCTTTCTTCATTAGTTGGCATGGGGAATGTTAGTTCCACTGTGAAATCTGCCATGACTTGGCCTTTGACTGTGTTCCTCGATAGGAATGTGATATCAAATTGTCCTAACTCTACAAACCACTTGACTAGTCTCCCAACTGCATCCTACCTTTGGAGTACTTGTCTCAAGGAGAACGTCATCAGCACTTCTATGATATGCTCCATGAAGTAAGGTCTTAGTTTTCTCGAGCTCATAACAAGAATATACGCCACTTTTTTCATTACCGAATACCTGAGTTACGCATCCCTTAGAGATTGGCTCATGAAATACACTGGTTTTTGGTTATTCTCCTCTGTTTTGACCTATACTGAACTGATCGCCGTCTCCGAAACAGCTAAGTATATCTGTAGTATTTCATTTAGAGAGGGTTTAGAGAGAATTCTGGGATCCGACAGCTCTTTTTTTATTTCAGCAAATGCCTTTCCGCACTCCTCGGTCCACTCAAACTTGACCTTTTTTATGACGTCAAAGAATGGTTCGCATTTGTCTGATGCTTTCGACATAAATCTATTCAAGGCTGCCAGTCTTCCAGTCAGATTCTGGATTTCTTTTATGTGTCTTAGTGGCTCCATTCTTATGATTGCTTCCACTTTCTCTGGGTTCATTTTGATTCCTCTTGAGCTAAGCAGGTATCCTAGGAAGCTCCATTTGCTTACTCCGAAGGTGCACTTCTTTGGATTTAGTTTCATTCCATAATGTCGGAATATCCTGAATACCCTCTTCAAATGACCAAAATGATCCATCTTCTTCCGACTTTTTACGATGATATTATCCACATATACCTCAACTATCCTTTCAATCCCACCCTCGAATATTTCATTTACCAACCTCTGATAAGTCGTCCCTGCATTCCTCAGACTGAATGGCATGTTGTTCCATTCGTAGACTCCACTTCCCACGAAGAAAGCTGTATTCGCCTTGTCCTCCGGATGCATCGGGATCTGGTGATATCCCAAGAATGCATCCATGAAGCTCATAATTTCATGCTCTGCAGTGGCGTCTACCATCTAATCGATTGATGGGAGGGGATAACTATCCTTCAGGAATGCCTTGTTCATATCAGTGAAGTATTTGTATAACCTCCACGATCCCTCTTTCTTTTTAACCATGACTGGATTTTGTACCCTTATGGGGTATTTGCATTCCTTGATCTGCCCTCTTGCCAACAGCTTGTGAACTTCTGGCTCCATGGCCGCATTCTTCTCTAGGCTGAACTTCCTTTTCTTCTGATGGAAGGGTGAAATAGCGGGATCGATGTTCAGTCTGTGACAACCATATTTTGGGTGCACTCCCGCATTTCATTCAGATTCAAAGCAAAAATGTCCAAGTTTTCCTTCAATAGTTGGATTAGTTCTGCCTTGAATTTCTCTTCCCGTTCAGTCTCGACGTTTACTTTGACTTCAGCATTTTACGGATCCAGCTGAACTGCTTCTATTTTTCTTGCCTTCAAGGCTCCTTCTCGTATCTTCATCCTCGGATCCTTATCAGGTGTCAACGGTTTCCGCTTTGGCTCATTCGCCGCTTTCTCTTCTCTTTCAGTTTCTTGGTCTATCAAATTAGGCTGGATCTCGTTACCACCGGAGGTTTGTTCTCTCTCTGTTCCTCTTCTAGTTCCCCTTCTTCAACCTCCATGACTATATCTGATTCATTCTCCCTCTATTCTCCTTCTTGTCGTCCACCCATTTCCTTTGGTACTTGATGTGCATTTTCTCAATACACAATTAATCCCTAAGTATAAAGGATATTATTGTAGATTAGATAAGCGACCAACTTAAATATCGAACCCAAAGGACAGCATATTATCAATTTAATTATTTACTAAATTAATTTAGACGAAAGGCAATAACATTTGAGGATTGAATTATTAACTAATAAACAATTAATTTAAAATATAAATAAAATAAATAACACTGGAAGAATATAAAAGTGGCTAAAGAATGGAGAATAGGTAGCTCTAAGGTAATCCAGTTTTACTAGTTAACTTCCCTCTCAAGTGCAGGCCGACTCTGCCTTGTGGACTATGGACGCATCACTAAACCATGCAAATCTACTCTATAGACACAAGTAAATATGCGTGTAACACGTAAGAATAACCTTGGAGCAAGAGACATAATTTTACCCCCCTTTCTAAGTACTATCAGTATAAATTATTTTCTCCTAGGATTGGTACTCAAACCCGATATGATCTCCCCTTATAGATACTATAAAATTACCCTCTTTATCCTACTTATTAACCCAAATTCAATTCAATTAACAAGTATTCATATATGATAGTTCTAATGAAGTTTCGGAGTCCCCTCACTTAGAATCATAACATGGAATCCTGTTCAGTAGTGAACGCGCTCAATCAATAACCAAGATATATATTCAGACTCTATATAATAGTTGAAGATGCACAAAACGACCATGAATATGGATTAAGAAAGCAGAATCATATATAAAATCAATCCACAAATAGTGTTGTACGGAGGACACACAAGATAGTTTAATTAATTCATAGAACCTTCAAAATCCTAGATCTACCAAATTGGTTCTAGCCCATGATGTTGCGAAAAACAATAATGGGGGTTGGATAGATCTTACCCATATGTCTGAAAATTTCATGATAATTAGGAAACAATAAAGATCATAGATGTGGGAATCGTCGCGTCCTTTTCCATCTTGAATTCTCTTCTTGGTTCCTTCTTGATTCCACAGACAAACCTTCAAAGTGATGGATGGATGCAGGGAAGGATGCGGATGATGGTTGGGGGTGATCCCCCCTTGTGGGGTCTAGGATGATTGTGTTGCGGTTCTCCTCTTGGTGTGATTTACATTCCCTTTTATACTTGTAAGCTCTCCTTATGGATCTTGGATGAACTTTTTCTTGGAAAACACGAAAATACATGCACCGGGGGTGTAAAACTACGAATCTGGAGCTGTCCTGCAGGGATTTAACACAGTCTTAGACATTTGGTTCGACCATGGTTCGACCTTCATGGATGGTCAAACTATGTCATCAAGGTCGAACCAGCTTATGCAGTCTCACCGTTTTGCATATAACTTCCACATCCAAGCTTCGATTTGAGTGATTCTCACGCTCACGCGATTCTCTCTTCCATGGATTTCTATAAATATACTCGTAGGTCTCCTTGATGAGAGAACAAGCACAAGGCCTATTATGAACTTGGAGCTGCAAAATCCCAAATAAAAGTAGTTCTCCACTCAGCAGTTGAGGTTTTAGACATTTTCTTTTTGAAACAGAGTTCGAAAAGCATGGAAAAAATGCCTCTTGGCAATGGCACTTGATCAGAATTTGGTTTAGCAGTTTCACTTGCTAGCAACGTGGAGAGCTTATTCCAATAAGGAGGAGAATAGAAGGCTTGGCATACACACTTTCATTTTGAGACTACATTCGCTTCGCAACAACCAAAAAATGGAAAACGATTATAGCCAGTTTATTGGAAACTCCACTTCTTAAGAGCTTCTTTGGACATACTCACATCAATTTAATGTCTAACAAGTCATGCAAAGTGGCACAGCCTTTCTGTTCGGCACAGCTTGCGCGACATCATCATTTTTATCATAAATTTCTCATTTGGACTCTGATTGAAGTGTTCCTTATGCCAAAACTATCCTCTCTTCTGTGGCTTTCCAACCATGTATCATACTTCCATTTTTAAGCTCCATAAAAATACAGAAAATTTATACAAGTTGGACGTGCATTTTTCACCATTCTTGCACAAGTTGCAACTTTTCTCCAACTTTGCATTTTTGATCATTTTTTCACCTAAAATATAATAAAACACCTCAAATGCGCCTTTTTCTCACATATATCAAATATAAGATACTTGTGCTAATATATGACAACAATTCTCATCAAAAAGGTATTAAATTGAACACTAAAACACGCTTATTTTCACTCTCAATAATTTCCCAAACTTACCCGTTGCTCGTCCCGGGGCAACAAAATAAAAATAAAGAGAGAGAGAGTAAGAAAATTAGCGGGAAAATAAGGACTATGACAAATACTCCAATCACAATACAATTGTTCTGAACTTAGGTCATGCAACTTTCATTACATATAATAATCAATTCATAGCATACAAGATAAGACAATCACCACCAATTCATATGATCCACTAACATGTTTTCACGGGAAGTATATATCACTCGCGCTCAAGTGTAAAAGATGTACATTTATGGGTTAAGGTGTTTACACTCATATTCAATTCAAGTGCATGCGTAACCAAAAGCTTGCCAAAAGTCTCAAACTCTCCACCATTGAAAGTATAATTCGATAATAGGATCAAAAAGAAATTTTCTTTTGGATGTAATGTTGGCTCTTTGGTTAAGGTAGGAAATATATGGATAAATGACTCAAAACTCAGATCAATCAAGCCTACAGTCTCTCTCGATCTTTCATTCTTCTTACTCACTTCAATTAAGCGCAGTATCCTCCTCAACTCTTTCACTTTTTCTTTTCTTTCAAGCACAACATTTTTTCCTTCTCTTTTTTTCCTTCTCTCCTTCCTCTCGAGGTACCAGTTTCGGGCACTACCTTGCGCATCCTCCATAAGGTACTAGATTTAAGCACCCTAGGGTGTTTTATTCTATGAAGTAATAGATATAAGCACTACTCCATGATTTTTCTTTGATGCATTTTCAAGCTAAATCTATGTTTCAACATCAATTTCATTCCTTCCCAAGCTATTATAAAACTTCATCAACACACTTTGAAAAGCCATTAATTCTTGTCATGGTAGAATCAAGGCTCAAAAAATTCAGATGCTCTAAGTGGTAATTTCTCGAAGGCTGCCAAAGAATGAGGTTTTTAGGCTCAACTGGGCTAACTACGGATAAACATCATTTGGTAGGAAATTATTTGGCTAAGTGACTTATAAATTCAAGGATGGCCTAAAATCATCTCCCATCATCTAACACACATGTAGTTTTAAGTAAGACAAGAAGCAAGTTCTAGAATAAACACACAAGAATGATACTCATCAGAAAAGAAATATCATATGATTATGTAACGAACTACAGGATCAGATGGTGGTCTTCTCGCATCCTCACCTTCAAGTACTTTGTTTTTCTCTTCTTGTCTACACTCAGCACCTCACCTTTCTTGGTCACAAAAATATGATCCTCAAAATTTTCTTTCTCCCATGGCTGACTAGACTCCTCCTTGTCAATCTTCCATTCAAATTCAGAATCATCTTTCTTAGTAAAATCAAGATTAAACAAGTTAGAAACCATATCTATGCTCTTGCATGATTGAGTCTCCATGGGCATTATCATTGTTTTATCAAGAGAGAAACCATATCTTCATTATCCATCTGCAGTCTAAGCTTCTCGGCTCTCAACATCTTTACTCTTTCCTATTTCTTTTCCACTATAAGCTCAGTATTCTGACCTTGGGATGGCAATAGAGTAACATCAACATCAGGTAAGGCATTCTGTGCTAAAAAGTTGCTGGATGAGGTGGTTCGACCTTGGGTACTGGTCGAACCAGGTGTATAGTGATCGAACCGAGCATCAGAAAGTTCGGCATCCCTCGTACAAGATGGTTTGACCTTCAGGGTTGGTCAAACCATGGCTGGGTTGGTCGAACCCGACATTAGAGAATTCCGAGTCTCGTGGATAGGCTGGTTCGACCGTGGTTTGACCTTCAGGTTGGTCGAACCAGGTCGGTGTTAGTCGAACTGACCATTTGAACGCTCCGGAGGATGCCCAAGTGCTTGGTTCGACTTAGGTGATGTGGTTTGACCTGTTGTCTTAGTCGAACCCTGGTCAAATCGAGCTCCTGGAGCTCCAAAATTCATTTTCGGCATTATTGGTCCATCATACTATGTTTTAGATCTCAATGTGATGGCTTTGCATTCTTTTGGGTTCGTTATACCTTGAGATGGGAACATTCCTTTCTTTAATGTTTGCGTCAATTGATTTATGTTTTCGGCCATCTGCCCCATCATTAAAGTAAGATTCTTCAACTGCTTAGATAAATCTGCATGATTAGCATTCAAAGTAGCCTCAATGCGGTCAACCCTTGCATCATTCCTTGCCATGTATCGATTGAAGGTATCTTCAACACTCTTCACTTTTTGCTGCAGGATACTAGGCCTCCTTTGTGTCAACTCTGTAATATGCTTCTGCTCGAACTCTAGTAGCTTGTTGATATTAGCTAGACTAGAGACGATCTCATCATCTCTATTGGGCTTCACCACTTGATGTTCAACTTGAGCCACCTTACCAAGTACATAAGATCCTCTTACTCTTTCCATAGGCCAGTCACATGAATTCATATAGATGTCTTCAAATAACTTTTCTGCTTCAAGTACTATTTTAGATAACAGCGCTCTACCTGATGATGCATCAATAAGAATACCCGACTAACAATCCAATTCATAGTAGAAGATACTAATGTATTGAGCCTTAGACATCCCATGCTGTGGGCACCTCCTGAGCATATCTTTAAACATATCACACGCCTCATGAAATTCCTCACCTTGATTCATAACAAATTTGGTGATCTCTTGCTTCATTCTTAAGATCTTTGAGGGTGACAAGTATCTCTCCAAGAACTTCTACTGCAGTTGGTCCCATGTAGTGCAATCTGTAGCATCAAGAGTCTCATACCAAGCTTCTGCCCCATCAATCAAAGAAAACTTGAATAAGTTGATCCGCCTAGCATTATCATTAGCTCTAGCACCTTTCTGAGTGTTTGTATAATCAAGGAATCTTTTGAGATGCTGATATGGATCTTCAAAACAATCTCCAGAAAAGGGATTCTTCTCCACCATGTTGATAAGAGCGGGATGTATCTCAAAATTATTATCTTTCCCCCTTGATACTATCAACCCCATGTTGCGAATATCATTGTACTTGAGAATTTCACGTATGGCAACATTATTCGGATTATGCTCTACTCCGGCCATGTTTAGCTTAGTGTGTTACTCCTTTCTTTCCTTCCTCTTCATTTTCTAGCGCACAAGTACCTCAGAAAAATTTAAGGTCAGATAGAAATAAATAATCACAAATAAAGGTCTTAATCAACTAGAAATAATAAATCAATAATAACTGCCGTCCTCGACAACGGCGCCAAAGAACTTGATGTTGATACCATAGTTCATAGAATCCAAAGGACAGCGTATTATAAATTTAATTATTTAATAAATTAATTTAGATGAAAGGCATTAACGTTTGAGGATTGAATTATTAACTAATAAATAATTAATTTAAAATAATAAATAAAATAAATAACACTGGAAGAATACGAAAGTGGCTCAAGAATGGAGAATATGTAGCTCTAAGTTAATCAAGTTTTACTACTCAACTTCCCTCTCAAGTGCAGGCCGATCCTGCCTTGTGAACTATGGACGCATCACTAAACCATACAAATCTACTCTTTAGACATAAGTAAATATGCGTGTAACACGTGTGAATAATGTTAGAGCAAGAGATGTAATTTCACCCCCCTTTCTAGGTACTATCAGCATCAATTATTTTCCCCTAAGATTGGTACTCTAACCCGATATGATCTCCCTTTATAGGTACTATAAAATTACCCTCTTTATCCTACTTATTAACTCGAATTCAATTCAATTAACAAGTATTCATATATGATAGTTCTAATGAAGCTTCAGAGTCCCTCACTAAGAATCATAACATGGAATCCTGTTCAACAATGAACGCGCTCAATCAACAACCAAGATATATATTCAGACTCTATATAACAGTTGAAGATGCACAAATGACCGTGAATATTGATTAAGAAAGCACAATCATATATAAAATTAATCCACAAGTAGTGTTGTACGGAGGATACATAAGAGAGTTTAAGTAATTCATAAAACCTTCAAAACCCAAGATCTACCAAAATGGTTCTAGCCCAAATGTTGCGAAGAACAATCATGGGGGTTGGATAGATCTTACACATATGTCTGAAAATACAAGATAAATTAGGAAATGATAAAAAAACCCTAGATGTGGGCGTCGTCGCGTCCTTCCTCATCTTGAATCCTCCTCTTGGTTCTCTTCTTGATTCTATAGACAAAACTTCAAAGTGATGGATGGATGGAAAGAAGGATGTGGATGATGGTTGGGGGGTGATCCCCCCTTGTGGGGTTGATGAGAGTGGAAATTTACGTCTTTTTGATCTCACAATATATTGTTTTTATTAGAAAAAGGCTACATAATCGTGTGGGATTGTGTGGTTTACGTATTTTGCGTGATTATGGTGCTACTAAGATATTTTTTGGTGTTTTGATAGGAATAAGGGATAAAAAATACAAAGTTGGAATGAAGGATGAACTTGTGCTACTTGCAAGCAAACAGACATCCACTTTCCATAATTTTCTGTGTTTCTATGGAAGTGAAAACTGGTCATATGATATATAGTTGGAAAGCCACGAAAGAGAGGAATGCGTGGCCGCAAGAATCACCTTAATCGGAGTTATAATAAAGAAGTTATTGCCAAAACGGTGAGGCTGCGCAGCTGTTGACGAAATTTTCGAAACTTGTCAAATGTTGGCCCAAAATAAGACGTCATGCCACGTCATCAGCAAATTCGAACATGCAATTGTGGGCTACGAATTAGAATTAATTAAAGAGGTGGATTGGGTCATGGTAAATAGATTTATACAGAAAATTCATTTATGGGACCATATTAGCTTTGGAGTGGTGAAAAGTGTTATACCATGTTGGATTGCAGAAAGTAAATTAATGAGTTGATAAAAATTGTGGGGCCAGCTAGTAATTGGATACATTCTATTTATGAAGGATTGCTACTTACTTACTATGCAGGCCCATTATTTACGTTAAAACCAATGCACACACTACTTACTCTCGGTTCTGGGCCCAAAAAAGAGGGGAAAAAGCACGAAGAGGCAGATTGACGCGACGAACAAAACACGCTTAACCCCTGTACTTCGTGAAGAGCAGAACACGCTGAGAACATCAAAATCGCACCCTCCACCTATTCCAATTTTTACTCCAACCATCCATCATCCTGCGTATGTCAAGTACAGTTGAGAGAGCCAATTCAATCGGAGGGACAGAGGAAGAACCTAAACCAGGTAACACTATGGTTTTTTATCTTTCTCTTTAATCTTCTTTTGTTGATTTTGTTATGGAATTATTAGCCTTGACGGTTGTGTGTAATCTCATGGGCTATAAACCTTTTACAGTTCTAAGGATTGAAGGTTAGGGTAGTTGATTTCGAACCCTCGACAAATATTGTGAATTTATGATATTGTTGATTCTTGTTTATTTAATTTATTCAGATTATGTTAAATGTTTGTAACATCTTCATAACATGCTATTGATGTTGCCCGTGATGCTTGGTATATTGTGTTAGCTTGTATGCATACGTACTTAATATTGTCTATTTGCTAGGGATTATAATAGTTTGCCCGTGAACACGATAATCCTAAGGGCTGGTAAAAGATACTTGATATTCTTAGTGGAATAATGTAATTAGGAAATCAAGTAGGAAGTGAATAAGTTTGAGTAGTACTTTCAGAGAATATATGTTAGTCGAACTGGCCATCCGGAGGTTTATTAAGTTTGCCTTATTAGTATCTAGGAAGGAGGTTCAAAACTATTCACGCGTCATCTTGTGATGTATTTCCATTAAAATAGCATGAATGAACAATAGGACGTCTAGGAAACCAAATCAATTGTACTATACCTGAAACCTTAGAGCTGTTACTTCTCTCTTAATTCAATCTTGAATATTCCTTGCTTTTATTTATTTTGTTATTTATTATTTCAAAACTTTAGATATTAATTCAATTCAAACACTTGGAAATTGGTTACAATAGTTCTAGTTAAAGAGTAATATAAAATAAATAAATAGTTAGTTGTATCAGTGTGAATGATATAATTTTAATTGGGGTACTTGCCATTACAATTAACATCCCTACACTTGCGGATTGGAAATTGGAGTGCGCAATTAATGCCTAACAAGGTTTTGGCGTCATTGCCGGGAACAATTTTAATTATTTATTTACTTTTATTACTTATTTAATTAGAATATTTCCTTTGAGATTTAATTGTCTTTACCTTGAATTTTTCTTGAAGTTGCATGCACACCAGGTCAAAGAAGGAAACGCAAGATCTCGAATTCGATCCGAAAGTTGAAGCATCTGCGAGGAGACGGAGAGGAGCTGCGAAAAATATCAAAGCACCTCCTAAGGCTGCTAAGGTACCAATTCAGAAAAAGAAAGCTAGTACACTCCGAAGCCTAAAGCAGTTGTAGAGGAGGAAGAAGAGCAGATTGACAATCAGGTTATCCAAGAAGAGGCCGAATCAGAAACAGAAGAAGAAACAATAGTGATGGGAGATAGAACTCATGAAGATGACATCATCATCAGGGAGACTTTCAAGTCCACCAACTTAGGAGGTTCAGGTGTAGTTGGGGCCGTTCAAGATGATGAGGTGAACGACATAAGGCCAGCCCTGATAAATATGGTGCAAAAAAATCCTTTTACCGGAGGCTTCTTCGATAAACCCTATGGACATTTGAAGCGCTTCAATAGCTACATGGATACAGTTAAAGCCGCTGATGCTATAAATGACAGATGTAAGATGAGGCTTTTTTCAGTTTTCATTGGTTGACAAGGGGAGGGAGTGGTATGACAAGCTGGCATGAGACAGTTGCTCGAATTGAACTGAGCTGCAGTAGCTATTCGTATATCGTTTTATGTCACCTGGCAAGATTCTTGCACTGAAGCAAGAAATCAATCAATTCAAACAATTGTAAATTGGTTACAATAGTTCTGGTTAAAGAGTAATATAAAATAAATAAATAGTTAGCTGTCTTTGTGGGAACGATATAATTTTACCTGGGGTACTTTCCATTACAATTGACATCCTTACACTTGGGGATTGTAAATTAGAGTATGCAATTAATGCCTAACAAGTTTTTGGCACCGTTCAAACAGAGGAGACATGAATCATTCGGAGTAGCCTGGGAAAGGTTCACTGATGCATCGAGGAGATGTCCACAGCATGGTTTTAAAAAAACCCAGCTAATCAGTGTTTTCTACAATGGCCTCGACAATGAATCCAGAGTATTAGTTGAGGCATCTGCTAGAGGAACGATTTTTGGCAAGACATCAAATGTCGTAGAGAAGCTATTCGATGATATCTCTATGAAATCTAGAGATTGGCCATGTGAAAGAATCTGTGGGACTTACATACTTGGTAAAGTAGTAAAAATTGAAGAGAAGTTCTTCGAGACCGATAGAAATGATAAAGTTATCTCTCAGTTAGAGCAAATGAACAAACATCTGGTTACATTGATATCAGGTAATAGTGGTGGAGGCAACCAAGGGCCAACAAGTGATGATGTGGTAATGAATGTTCAAGGGGTTGAGGACACAAATTGGGCTATGGGACAGTCTCTAGGGTTCAAGAGTGCCTCAAAATTGGCATGGGAACAGGTACCCGGAAGGAAATTCCAACCAAAGGAATAACCAAAGGGGAGGACCTAGCAATCAAGAAGGTTGGCAGAATCAGAAGAGGCATGAGATCTTTGCCTATTTCAATCCAAATGATGAAGTTCCATATCGTCCAAACTTTGACCATGGAGCGAAGCCTGATGAAGGGAAGCTTAGTATTGATGATGTGTTGGCAAAATATATGCAGAAGAATGATACTGACATCAACAAAATCAACAACTGTATAGTACTCATGAACTCAAACATGACAAAACAGAATGAGGAAGTGAATAGGCAGTTGTAGAGTCTCACATATTCTATGGGGTAGATCTCGACTATGGTAAATCAGTAGCAGTAGCAGATTCGGAAGGGAAAGTTTCCTTCAGATACAGAAATCAACCCGAAGGAGAGTGCAAATGCTATACTTTGAGATTCGAGAAGTAGTGTAAAGGTCAAGAACTGATGCAGGACATGACAGAAATGAGGCAGGATGGAATCGAAAAAGAGCAAGTTCACGTGGCCACTAGTTCAGCACCTGTGCAAGCCAAGCCAGGATTGGGGGATGACCAAGTCAAGTCAAGTAGTGATCGTGCATATCAGGCAGAGCTTCAGGGTGAAATTCAGCCCCAGCTCGATACAAGTTCACCTCCAGGGTTCCCTGCACGTCCAAGTTCTGTAGTGAACCAATCTGATCAAGCTATTGCATATAAAAAATGGCAGCAAGCGAAGAGGTTGAGAGAAATGGAAGAGATATTCGAGAAAGACAGTTTGGGACTTTCAAAAACAAAGGTACCACTTCCGTTTCCTCAGAGACAGTTGTCGAAGAGCCTTGATGAGAAGTTCAGAAAGTTTGCTATGGTTATGAGGGATGTCCAAGTTACTATTCCCTTTTCAGAGGCCTTGGATCAGATGCCACATTATGCAAGGTTCATCAAGGAGCTCATCTCTTGGAAAAGAAAGTTGAACAGTGTGGAGACAGTGAGTTTGACAGAGAACTACAATTCTATTATACAGAGAAAGTTACCTGAAAAGCTGAAGGATCTTGGTAGCTTCATAATTCCTTGTGAGATAGGAAAAGGACCGTTTAGAAGAGCATTGTGTGATCTGGGAGCCAGCATAAACTTGATGTCCTTATCAGTGTACAAGAAGCTTGGTATGGGTAGGTTAAAACCCTCCTCTATGGCCCTACAGTTAGCAGATAGGTCATTGACATACCCCGAGGGGGTTGTTGAAGATGTGCTGGTCAAGGTTTTGGAGATGGTTTTTCCAGTTGACTTCCTAGTACTTGATATGGAGGATGATAAGGATGGCACGCCTCTGATCTTAGGGCATCCATTTCTCGCTACTGGAAGAGCTCTCATAGATGTGTTCAAAGGAGAATTGAGGCTAAGGGAAATAACAAGGAAATTATCTTTTCTTTGAATAAGAAGATGCAGTGGCCTACGACTCGGCAACAATGCAAGTCTCTGGAAGTAGTGGACACAGAGTGTGATGAGAACTTTACCCTGTCTGATGCAGAGTTCGAGAGTTTGTCCAATGATGCATGTATTGACTATCTTGAGAAGTTACTTGCATTAGGTGATGCAATGGATAAACAGAAAAAGAAGGGTATTGTTAATGAGGCGAGGAAACATGTGGCCGAAGAGGTCAAATATGAGGATAAAGGAGTTGAAGTAGTAGAAGAGATCGATAAAGGAAGCGGATCTTTTACTTTTCCTATTACTAACTCTGCTATTATGTTTGATAATGTTTTGGTTGCAGGAATCATGGATGTTCCATATTTGAAGCCTCCGGATTTTCCTTCTTATATGGGTGTTGAAGATTCTAACTTATTCAGTCCGTATTTTGACATGGAGGATCCTGTATCGGTGATAAGTAAAGGTGAGGTGGTTGGAGTTAATAATGATAGAAGAAGGACATACTTGAAGGTATGAATGTGAGAGGACTGTGCTCCGAGTCAGTAGTCAGTAAGAGGTATTCGTCGTGACTCTTCGACGTTAAACATGAGCGTCTGTTGGGGGCCGACCCTCCCATTTTATTTGCTTTATTGAGTCTGTATCTATATAGAAATTTTATTAGGTGTTGCTCTACTATGGTATACACTTCTTTACAAACTTATGCTCTCATTTCGTTTGATCTAAGTTTGGGGGGATACGTGTATACATGCGTCTTGCTGCACCAAAGTAAAGTTGCTTCATTATTTTGTGTGCTTGGATGATTAATTTTTTGCAATTTTTTGGTATTTTTGATTCATTTGATTATATTGAGAGGTCAATTTTTTATGATTGTCTAGGTGTGTGTCATTTTATTTGTTTTTATTGCATGTTTATCCTAGTTTCAACTTGGTTAATTTTTGGGTACTTGAGGATGATTGTTGGATCTTTCTAAGCACTTGATTGAATTGAATTTGTGATTAATTGATAATGTGGTGTTGTGAAATAATTGTGATAATCCAGCTAGAGATGTATTTGAATGTTGGAATGCTTGATATTGTTGCATTTATTAAAATTGGTTCATAGACCTATGTAGGAGTGCTCATTATTCTATTACCCATGTGAGATTTGCTTCAATGAATCATGAGAATTACACATGATTGATTTATTTCTTGAGAGCATCGTTTACATGCATGTATTCCAGAATTTGACTTTTAATCTACTTGAGGCTAGATGATTGATTAGATGATGGGAAATGATCTTAGTCCATTTTGTTCTTATTTGAGTCACTAGCCAAATGTTTATCCTACCTTGTTATATTATCCATAGCTTCCCGTTTGAGCCTGAAAGCCTTATTCATTGGAAGCCTATAAACACAACCAATTTAATCCTTTAAAAGCTTTTAAATACCTATCCTAGTAGAGAATGAAGGTGTCGGATTGGTGATGTGTAAAAATCTGGAAAGATGAATGTTGGCGGAAAGTGATTAAAGTTGTAGGATGGTTAAAACTTGTAAAAAGGGGTAGTGCCTGATACTGGTACCCCTATTATAGGGTAGTGCCTGAAACTGGTACCCTAGTTATTTAGAAGAAAAAGAAATGAAAAGTGGACGTTGATCTTTTATGTTAAGGGTGGATTGAATTATGAAAAGAGATGAAAAGAGAAAAAAGAGAAGGAGATTGATTTGTCTGGTATATGTGTTGAAAATGTATCTCTATTGTTGATTTTCTACTAGTGATCGAGTTACTCAACCCATATTTTCCTACCCTTGTCCAAAGAGCCAACGTTACAACCTTAAGCAAGTCCTTTCTGATCCCATCATTAAGTCTTTCAAGTTAGTAGAGAGTCTAGATATTTGTCAAGCTTATGGTAACGCGTGCATGTGAATTGATTTGAGTGAATATATTTCAGTCATGAGAGTGTACATCTCACACTTGAGCGATGAGTGATACTTACTGTGAGAGGATGATGCGCATTCTGAAATGGGGAGTGACTACTTTGAAGTACATGTTTCGATTGATAAAATTTTGGCATTGAGAATATTATCTTAGTTTGGATGTATGTGATCCCTTATTTGCTGTAGAATTTCAACTCTCATTTCTCTCTTGTTTTGAATTCGTTGTTCGGGGACGAACAACATGGTAGTTTGGGAGGTTGATGAGAGTAGAAATTTACGTCTTTTCGATCTCATAATATACTGTTTTTATTAGAAAAAGGCCACATATTCGTGTGGGATTGTGTGGTTTACGTATTTTGCGTGATTATGGTGCTACTAAGGTATTTTGTGGTGTTTTGATAGGAATAAGGGATAAAAAATGCAAAGTTAGAATAAAGGGTGAACTTGTGCTACTTGTAGCCAAACAGACGTCCACTTTTCATAATTTTTCTAAGTTTTTGTGGAAGTCAAAACTGATCGTATGAAACAATGTTAGAAAGTCACAGGAGAGAGGAACGCGTGGCCGCAAGAATCACCTTAATTGGATTTATAATGAATAGGTTATGGGCAAAATGGTGGGGCTGCACAACTGTTGAAGTTTTCGAAACTTGTCAAATTTTGGCCCAAAATAAGACCTCATGCCACGTCATCAGCAAATTCGAACATGCAATTGTGGGCTACGAATTAGAATTAATTAAAGAGGTGGATTGGATCATGGTTAATAGATTTATGCAGAAAATTCATTTATGGGACCCCTATTAGATTTGGAGTGGTTAAAAGTGTTATACCATGTTGGATTACAGAACGTAAATTCATGAATTGATCAAAATTGTGGGGCCCAGCTAGTAAGTGGATACATTCTATTTGTGAAGGATTGTTACTTACTTACTATTCAGGCCCATTATTTGAAGAAGAAAGAGAATGGCTTTTACGTTAAAGCCCAATGCACACACTACTTACTCTCGGTTCTGGGGGCCAAAAAAGAGGGGAAAAAAGTGCGAAGAGGCAGATTGACGCGACAAACATAACACGTTTAACCCCTGTACTTCGTGAAGAGCAGAACACGTTGAGAACATCAAATTGCACCCTCCACCTATTCCATTTTTTTACTCCAACCATCCATCATCCCGCGTATGTCAAGTGCAGTTGAGAGAGCCAATTCAATTGGAGGTACGTAGAAAGAACCTAAACCACGTGACACTAGGGTTTTGTATCTTACTCTTTAATCTTCTATTATTGATTTTGGTATGAAATTATTAGCCTTGCCGGTTGTGTGTAATCTCATGGGCTAGAAACCTTTTACAGTTCTAAGGATTGAAGGTTAGGGTAGTTGATTTGGAACCCTCGACAAATATTATGAATTTATATTATTGTTGATTCTTGTTTATTCGATTTATTCAGATTATGTTAAACGTTTATAACGTCTTCCTAGCATGCTATTGATGTTGCCCGTGTTGCTTGGTATGTTGTGTTTGCTTGTGTACATACGTACTTAATATTGTCTGTTTGCTAGGGATTATAGTAGTTTGCCCGTGAACACGATAATCCTAAGGGCTGGTAAATAAGATACTTGATATTCTTAGTGGAACAATGCAATTAGAAAATTAAGTAGGAAGTGAATAAGTTTGAGTAGTACTTTCAGAGAAGATATGTTAGTCGAACTGGCCATCCGGAGGTTTATTAAGTTTGTCTTATTAGTATCTAGGAAGGAGGTTCAAAACTGTTCACGCATCATCTTGTGAAGTATTTCTATTAAAATAGCATGAATGAACAATAGGACGTCTAGGAGACCAAATCAATTGCACTACACCTGAAACCTTAGGGCTATTACTTCTCTCTTTGATTCAATCTTGAATATTCCTTGCTTTTATTTATTTTATTATTTATTATTTCAAAACATTAGATATTATTCAATTCAAACAATTTGAAATTGGTTACAATAGTTCTAGTGAAAGAGTAATATAAAATAAATAAATAGTTAGATGTCTCAGTGGGAATGATATAATTTTAACTGGGGTACTTGCCATTACAATTGACATCCCTACACTTGAGGATTGTAAATTGGAGTGCGCAATTAATGCCTAATAGGGGTGTAGGATGATTGTGTTGCGGTTCTCCTCTTGGTGTGATCTACATCCCATTTTATACTTGTAAGCTCTCTTTATGGACCTTGGATGGGCTTTTTCTTGGAAAACACAAAATAAACACATCGGGGGTGTAAAAATACAAATCTGGAGCTATCCCACATGGATTTAACACAATCTTAGGCATTTGGTTTGACCTTCATGGATGGTCGAACTATGTCATCGAGGTCGAACCAGCATGCGCAGTCTCACCGTTTCGCGTATAACTTCCACATCCAAGCTCTGATTTGAGTGATTCTCACGCACACGTGATCCTCTCTTCCTTGGATTTCTATAAATATAAAGAATTCACAGAAAGTTTAGCAATTTATTGTGTAAAAAGTCATGCAAATTGACACAGCCGTTCTGTTCGATACAGCTTGCGCGACGTCACCATTTTGATCATAACTTTCTCGTTTGGACTCCGATTGAAGTGTTCCACAAATATTGAAAAATTACAAAAGTTGAACGTGCGTTTTCACCATTCTTGCACAAGTTGCACCTTTTCTCCAACTTTGCACTTTTGATCCTTTTGTTGGATTGTATACTAAAAGTTTAGCTTTAGTATGAACAATGTTATAACAATTTATTTGAATGAGAATCATATGATCAAATGATTGTGTTGTATAATTTATTTATATGACGATACAATAGTCCACTTACTTTATACTGTAGATAATATGTTGTGCGACAACATGCGGAAGATCATATTATTAGTTTCCTTATGAAGAATAAACAGATGCTCACAACCGAGATAGACAGGGACTCTCTATCGTGAAGGTTGTAGTGGTTTGGTATTAGCTTGTTTTGGCTATAGAATCACATTAGTGCACTTGTGTGTATTGAGCAGGACTGCATGAGATCTTTCGACTTATACTGACTTATAGGAGAACTTGATCTCTGTTATTATAGATGTTCATGCTCTTAATCCCTATACAATAAGTTCAACACGTAGGGCAGTATGTATTTCTTTGATTCATCAATAGGTAAGATTTATATGTAAATAAATCAACGAACTCGGTGAGTTGGGAAGTAGTGCTATCTCTATGGTGTACTGTTGATTGTAGAAGGAATCCGTGTCCGTCATAGGTTGATGATGTCCCCTTGAGGAGCTCATAAGGATTATCATGTAAACCCTGCAGGTGGATTTATTCCGGCATGATAATGAGGTTGAGTGGTACTACTTTTGGATGAGATATTAATTAATGGAGTTGTCAGTAACTTAATTAATTAATGGGCATTGTATATCTTAAACATGGGGAGACTAACGGGATCATAATAAGAAGGAGCCCAAAATGTAATTTTGGGATTGTAACGGTAGTGTAGTAATAATATTTCAGTGGTATATATTATTATTATTGGACTTAAGTAAAAGCTTTGGGCTAAGCTTAGATACTTAAGCCCAATGGAGGCCCAACTCTAATTTCTCCTCCTGGTCCCTGCTGTAGCCCATATATAAGTCATCTCAGCTATTCTAAACCTAATTCTCTATGCCTAACATATGTGTGATAGAGAGTGAACAGCAGATTGAGAGGATCTCGAGGATCGTCGCCCACACGACATCGAGATTGGAATTAGGAATACAGCAGAAGACAGGAAGGTCGTTTGCTGCTGTTGTCCACCACATTGCACAATTTTTATAAAATCGTACAGACCTTAGAATCGAATGTGTGATATACTAGCGCGTAGATCACTCAAATCCAACATCGAATAAGAGAGTTATGCCCAAAACAGTGACGCTGCGCAGGCTAGTGGTGAGAATTCTTCGTCTTCAATATACCCTGGTGAAAGGTAATATGTTTCTTATTTACTTGCTTCCGCATCTTGTTAGAAATGTATGGAACTCTAATGGGTCATGTTAACCAAACGATTAAACGCCAACAATTGTTATCAGAGCTTCGATTTTATGGTGAAGCGTGAAACATTAGTCTAGGGTTTAAGTGTTCAATGTGATTAGGGATTAGAAATAATTTTCTTATTGAATACTCTAATTGGACATGAGCACATGATCACCGCGAAATGGATTGACGACAGGCTTGAGTGAAAGGCCGACGACAGACTAGCAGGTATGGGTTTTCGGCGCACGGCAAAGCTATAAGCAGGCAACGGCGTTGTCAGCATGCGCGGCTGGACGTCGTGATGCATAGCTACGGTTGTAGGATCTCCAATGGCTGGTGAAAGATCATCATTGACGTTGATGACCCGACAGCAGCATGAACACTAGACGACTGTGATCATTCGCTATTTTTGCTGGGGCACGGTAGAAGCATTGTTGCGTCGAGCCTAGGGCACATGATGTAGAGACGGGGCTGGCCGGCGGCGTGAAGGCAAGGAAGGCATGAAGTTTAGCCGGTGTGGGCAGGCGTGGTACGCTGAAGGCTCACTGATGGTGCGCAGGCAGCGCGGTGGATGCACACGCATGATGGCTGGGCGGCTCTCTTCAGATTTACAGGCGTATTGATGCATCATAAAGGCTGTTCACTGTTGGGCCTAGGGCATGAGTCCATGGGCTGTGCGTGGCCGGCGATAGGGTCCAGGGATGGTCGACAAGTAGCATGAGTCACAAGTTAGTTGGAAGGCAGCGATTTTGATTGAACTTGGTTTGTTTTCCAAGCGGGGCACACTACTTTTAGAGCAGGTCTGAAAGGACCCGGGCGAGACCTATGGGTGTCTGGGCGAGTCCATCACATTTCTAGTCAGGTCAGCATGGATTTCTAATTGAGTCAGTAGCATTTTTCCTAGCGAGTCTATTTGCATGTGTTAAAGCAGGGGCTTTGGTCCCTTCGGAGATGGCATAGCGTGAATAGATGGGTGCTGGAAGCAGATGACATGTCTGGAAAATTATGGCTCTGGGGTGACTGACTAGCTAGATCGGCAGACAACAGCAGAGGGCTTGCAGCATGCGCAGCTGATGTCGATCAACGGCGTGCAGATTGATGGCGGATGGCACAAGTCATGCTGGCATCGTGCAGGTGGCTGTCGGAGGATGCAGTCCATGTTGTCGGCTGCGGGGCATCAGCGACCAGCGTGTGAGAGAAGCTTGCAGCTGGGAACGGTTGCATGTTTTTCGGTGCACTTGCACCTATAGGAATCGACATGGGTGATGCTGGCTACGCACAGAGGGGCTCTCGTCTGGACACTCGATGGCATGCTGGACACCCGTCTGCGTTGCCCACGTTCGTGCTTGGTAGCGAACAATCGAATTCACTGATATACAACTGTTATAATTAATTTAATTATTTAATTATTGTTATATATACTATGCATGATTCTCTTTGATATACTGCCTAATGTGTCATAATAGGAGCATGCTAGGTTGCGTATTTTATTGTAAATATTATATGCATGTAAAAACCCTCGGTGTTAAATAACTAAGTGGGAGAGGGGATTGATAATTAATACCCGTGGCCTCTATTATTGGTTTGTAAGTGATGTGAGTAAACTTGCGTGTTGGCAATAGGCCTTCCTCCCTAACGGATGAGTTTATTCACGGATAACTGGTACAGACTTCATTAAATATTTATTGTTTGTAATGTGGCAGATGAACTTGCATGTTGGCATAGACCTTCCTCCCTAACGGATGAGTTTATGTGCGGTTCACTGGTACAAACATATAATTGATGATTGTAGGAAGTTAACCGAGCGCATGTATACTTCTCCAACTGTAAGGCACACAAGCTCGCGCAATGGACTTGGGATCAAATAATGGTGTACACTTAGGTGTAAATAATTAGTATCCTCTCCAACGGAGTCACTGCTATTATTTGCATGGCTAAAGAGGAACCAACTATTAATTATTTTGTCATGAGGTTAGGTTGACGAATGAAATTAATGGGTAAAACCTTCTCTTGTCAATGTTCGAGTTTGTAAACGTCCACACTAACGTGGCTTGCAGACTCACGGTGCTTGAGATGTGGGTGAATTTTAATTTTATATTATTTTTAGGGAATCAATATAAATGGATAAAATTTGAAGTTTTGATCGGTGTATTTATTTGTGATTCTCTGTAATTTCGAATGGTTTATTTCACTTATTATTTACTAAAAGAAACATATTTACTGGTCCAAAATTAGATGATTAGAAAAGAATCTTGATTTTGAATTTTATTGCTTGGAAAAATATAAGTGTGTTCTCACTAAGGATGTCCCATGATGCCTATTAAAGCCTCTAGTGAAGAGGTGAGAGGTTCATAGAAATATGATGGTCTCATGCTACTCTTCGGATACTTGAGTGAGGTTAATAAGCAAGAGGTCATGGTTAACTTGATGAATGAATTGGAAATACTTGGAATAGAAATTGAAGGGGAAACATTGGTAAATTTATTCTTCATTGTTTGCCTAGATGTTTTGAGCAAGTTCCACCTGAATTACAAGAGGTTGTATATTTGTGGGGAACTTCTGACAAAACATGTGGCAAAGGAAATCCAATTTCATCAAGATGTGAACAAGGTTAGTATCTCATTCACTAGTCATTGAAGCATGATTAGTGATGGCATTTACTGACAAATACATTTTCATAAAAAGAATTTCATTTCAGTTTCTATGCATTTACGGAATGATACTCCATTTTATTTAAATGACATGGTCATAGTAATGAAGGATAGAGCTATAATCTATTGTTGTACGTTGGCGACAATTTGTACACTCCTAAATCATGTTTATCACACGGATGCAATAAATAGTAATTAATAACACATACCCTAATCCTAATAAGAGTAAGACTCTTATGGAAATGGTTAGATAGATAATAAGTTATTTGAAATTATTAAATTCATTATAAGGATTATCATATAAACCCTGCAGGTGAATTTATTCCGGCATGATAATGAGATTGAGTGATACTACTCTTGGATGATATATTAATTAATGGAGTTGTCAGTAACTTAATTAATTAATGGGCATTGTATATCTTAAACATAGGAAGACTAACGGGCTCATAATAAGAAGGAGCCCAAAATATAATTTTGAGATTAGAATGGTAGTGTAGTAATAATATTTTAGTGGTATATATTATTATTATTTGACTTAAGTAAAATCTTTGGGCTAAACATGGATACTTAAGCCCAATGGAGGCCCAACTCTAATTTCTCCTCTTGGTCCCTACTGTAGGCCATATATAAGCCATCTCAGCTATTCTAAATATAATGCTATGTGCCTAACATACATGAGATAGAGAGTGAATAGCAGATTGAGAGGATCTCGAGGATCGTCGCCCACACGACGTCGAGATTGGACTTGGGAATATAGCAGAAGACCAGAAGGTCCTGTGCTGCTGCTGTCCACCATGATGTACAACCTCAGAATCAAACGTGTGATATACTGACAGAAAGGCATAGAAGAGAGGATCGTTTTGGCATGTAGATCACTCAAATCCAATATTGGATAAGAGAGTTATGCCCAAAATGGTGATGCTGCGTAGGCTGGTGGCTAGAATTCATCGTCTTCAAAATACCCTGGTGAAAGGTAATACGTTAACCAAACAATTGAACGCCAACACCTTTTTCCACCTAAAATACAATAAACACCTCAAACGCACCTTTTTCTCACATATATCAAATATAAGACACTTGTGCTAATATATGACAACAATTCTTATCAAAAAGGTGTTAAATTGAATACTAAAACTTGCTTATTTTAACTCTCATCAGTACTTCAACTTCCTCTTCGCCTTCCATAATGTCCTCAAAGACCAACATCTCATAATCTACGTCGTGGTTCCCCCTTCTCTAATAATGAACACTCTCTCGCCTTTCTTTAGTTCCCTATAACTTTTGCTACCCTTCCATCCACCTTGACAAATTTAAGGCATTGATGTAAGGTAGATGGAATGGCTCCAAACGTGTGAATCAACAGGCGTCCCAGAATACAGTTATATGTGGAGGTTTGATCCACCACCTTAAAGGTCAGTTGTTTCTGCATTCAGATCTTTCCGTTTGAGCCTTCTAGCTATACAGACAGATCTACTTCCATGGTTGACCTGGTTAAAGCATTGCCAAAACCTTTAATTTTATCGCCACAAGGTCTCACCTTGTGATGACTTTCTCCTCCCAGGTTTTTTAATATATCCTTGAAGATTATGTTGGTATATGCACCAGTGTCTACCAGGCACCTATGTACTTTCACTCCCGATAATACATGTGAAATGACCAAAGGATCTGAGTATGGGGTACTTACCCCATAGAAATCCGCCTCTGTGAAGACTATGTCGGCCTCCGTCACTCATTTTGTTTTCGATGTCAGCGACTAGACTTGAGGGATTTGTTGGCTTAAATCCCTCAGCTCCGCTTTCCTCCTCCTTTCCGAGGCTGTGGTGAGCACTTGTGGGTTCCATCATATGTATTTCTCCCGGTCTATCACCTCTTGGGCCTTGTCCTCTGATCCTGTCGAATACTAGTGGTCTGCCTGGAGGCGAAGGGGGTAGAGGTATCGCTCCTTCATTCCTCCCTCTGTCCGGGGACCTCTGTTTACCCGGAGGAGGAGGAAGATTAGCGTCTCTCCGATACACCCTCATCCTAGGCGTCTGTAGTATTCCTCTCAGTCTCCCTTCTTTGAACAACTTCCATAACTCTGTGATCAAGTCTCAGCATTGGTCAGTGATATGACCGTGCATTAATTGATACATGTAGTACTTCCGAGGGTTAATGAAAGTGCGAGGATAATCCTCAACGGCCGAAGGACCTGTTGATCCTTCACATAGTAAAAGACCTCAGCTATATTCAGGTTGGCGCCCGACTTCAACTCTTCGTACATCTGTTGTACTTTAGTGTCCTCTGTGAAGGGTTTGAATGTGGTGGGTGCTTTATACTCTTTTGTTCCTCCAGTTTTTACCTTCTTTCTGCTCGGTTCTGCTGAAGCACTTTGGTCACTTGCCTTTTTGGCCATTCTGGAGATGTCCTCGGCCTGAATTTATTCGTTTGACATCACTGTGAAAGCTACATAAGACGCTAGCAGTTTGAGTTGCACAGCCTTCTGTAGACTGGTTTTCAAATGTAGTGCTCCTATTACCATGATGAGGCACGCCTCGTCTCCCATGACTTCCTCTATAGATCTTTGTTCGTTGAACCTTTTTAGGAAATCTCTCCAGCTTTCCATAGACCCTTGACGAATGTTGGCCAGTTTGTGCTTTGGCTCCTTAGGGGCTCCAAGATAAGAGTATTGCATCAGGAATGCTTCTATCAACTCTGCCCAACCTTTAATGGACGCAGTCGGAATCGCCCTGAACCACGCGTGAGCTTTTTTTTCGAGGGTCAAAAGAAACATTTGGCATAACGTGACCGCATTGTCTCCCTAAGCTCTCATCCACATCAGGTATTTTTCAATATGGGAGTAAGGATCATAATAGCAATCGAAGACCAAACTTGGTGAGAATTTGACCCCATGTTGTCTAGGTGTGTTACTGATTTTTGCTGAAAAAGGCGATGGGGCCACCGCCTGCTGGAGAGCTCCACCCGTTCCTAACATTTTCCTCTTCAAATTGGCTAAAGGTTTACTTACTTCGTCATTCACCTGGGCTTGTGGGTTCCTCACTGGGACGTTTGGAAATGCTCCAACATTCTCTGACCAGTCCTCCGAAAAGGTCTCTGCTTCTCTCGTCCTTCTTTGGGAAGAAGATTTCCTGCTCCTCTTATTTTTTGGTCGGAATTGTTCCGTTGTAAAAAGACTTCCCCATGTGAGATCTTGGCTCTCCTGTCAGTATTGTGTTGGTGATGCATAAGAACCTTGATCATATTGTCTCCGACCCTGATCGTGCCTTCTCTGACCATTCCTCTGATGCACAAGAGATGGTGAGGGATTCGGGTAACAGTGCCTTCTTTGTGAAAGGGATGGTGTCGTCCGGGGACCTTCCTCTTCCATTGGTACTTCTCGGGTCGATGGGAAACCTATCCTTTGATTTTTTGGGTGATTTTAAGGGGCTTCTTCCTCTCCAGATACCTCCCTAGGTGGGGAATGACCTGCCTCCTGACCCCTCCTGGATCTCGGTGGTCTTCGAGCTTCCTCTTCTCTGGGTACCTCTCTAGTTAGGGGGGGTTTCTCGCATTTTGACTCATTTTAGGCTGTGGTTGCCTCTGAGCTTCCACCTCCGATCGATGGAAGTACTCGCTATGTCCTTCTTGCTGTGGAGTTTCATTCACACTTTCCTCTGCCCTTGTGTTCCTCTTTCGTATGAAGTTAATAGTTTTTCTAGCATCATTTCCACTGTTCACCGTACGCTTTTCCCTCCTTGCATCTCTCCTTCTTTCCAGATCTTTCCTCAAATCGCCCTGGCTTTCCCTACTAATGCCACTAAAGCTAAACCTTGTCGGCTGAATCGGGGGAGCTTTTGTGGCGTATTCATCGATTATCCTTCTTATCTTTTCATTTATTTCCTTTATTTTCTCCGTATCCCCTAGATCAGGGATGGGGATGGATCTCCCTAGGTTGTCGTTCTTATAGCTGGTGCACTAATTTGGACGTTGTTACCGCTTCTCGTTATGTTCCTTTAGGCCCTGGAACACTCTCTCATTTCTTTATTACTAGGAGTTGTCAAAACTTCTTTTCCCATCTCTCAACAAGAAAACAGAGTAGGAAACATGGAATGTTGCGATTCCCATAGACGGTGACAACGATTGATGTGTGTTCTTAGCTAGTTAATTTTAGGATTAAGGAAGAATATAAAGTGGTATAACTGAGCTAAGAACGATCACAATCAAACACCATAAACCAATAAGTGAGAGATGGAAAATCCGACCAAGAACCTTGACCAATTTTATTACTCTCCTCAAGAACAACACTTATAAAATCCTCCCAATTATAAGTGTAATGTCTAGTATGAGAATGAGTAACCTACTTCTCTCTTGTGAGAGAAGCATTTATACTACCGACAAACCCTAACGACTGTCCAATCTGGTGATGCCACTTGGTTGAAGACAAATAGTCATAAATGGTGCTGGTCGGTATATCGACGACTTTGGGGCTGGTGCAGGGAGCTACCAGATGTCTTGCAGAATGCAGTAGGTCTCCTTTTATCTTTTGTTTGCATCCCATTGGTGGATCATGAGGGATGTACCTGTTGTGTGTTGTCTTCTAGTTTGGAGTGTTGCCCAAGACATCATTTCTTACTATTATTCTTGTCCTCTAGCTTGCCAACACTAGCCATTCTCGCAGCAGTTTCTGTACTTTGCCCCGCAAGTCTGATAATCCCTTCAGCCATCAGATAGACAGGTTTCCGAGACTATGTTATCCATCTGAGTCCCTGATCATGTACTTTGGCTTCGGAGTCGAGATATCTCGGCCGCCTATTCCTTGGGTGGGTTTCCTGCCTCTCGGCCCTCTTCTGGTTTCACCTCCCTGGGTTCTTCAGCCCTAGATGATGGGCTGGTTTCTAGGCTTCTTCTTGGTTGACCCTCGGGTGCCTCTTGGGCCATTCTTTGGCCGTTGTCGTCCCATAAGTTATCATTTATTTATGTTCTTGGGCTTCTCCGTAGTTGGGCCTTTTGTTCGAGGTGGGCTAGTTTGTTGGGCTTCTGGCTCGTTTGGCATGGGGGATATAATACCGATAACATTAATAATAATAATAATAATATTAGTAATAATTCGATTGTTAAAAAAGAAAAAAAGTCAAACGAGTTATCACTTTCTGACCGTCTCATACAAGTCTATGCCTTATAATTTTACGAGTGGATTAAGATTTATTTTGTTTCAAGATTTAATTTATTTTTTAGGATTTAGTGTTAATTTTTATGGTAACTATAATTCATAATAATAAATTAATAAATAATAAAGAATGATGATGTGTAGATCATTTACCATAAATTTATGATCATTAGCGTCAAAATGAAATCCTGATAATTTCATTTTGAAAATTTGAAATTAAAAATTAATTATAAACGGTTTAGATTTAAGGAAGTTTAGGAAAGATCCGGATCCCAAAACCACATATCACGCTGAGAGAAATAAAATCTTAATTTACAATCCGAGAGAAAAGTTGAACATTAATTCCATGCCACGCCTCCATTCATCCGCCGGCAAAATCGAGCGTCCTAGTCGTGCTCAGTGGAAGGATCTGACATCGTTAATCGAGAAGAAGCGATAATACGAAGAAGAAAGAGTTGCATCCAGCAAAAGAGCATTCAATTCGATATACATGTTCCAAGAAAATTGCATGATGCATTATAACCTCGATCGTGCAGATAAGAAAGTTAAAACGAAGGAATACATGAAGGATTTGAAATGTAAAGCTGTTGAGTCGGTGAAGGAGGCGATTAGTGGCATTCATAGAGCGTGTAAAGAGTACATCCCTGATAAAAGAATAAGGTTAAATCAGCTGGCCACTGAGATTTCTAAGTTGCAGATTGTGGTCAAATGTGAAGAAGATTTGGAAACGATGTCGTATTTGAAAGTGCACTTTGGATACTCAATTCCTGTGAAGATCAAAGGAATACGTAGACGTCAAAATCTAATAGCCTAGGCTAATTCTAAGGGAGTGGAAGTGGTGGCCGAAACCTAGGTTTTCCATTTTCCTTTTAAAATCCATCCTTTATTCTGCATTATTCCTTACTTTATTACTTTATTTTATTTTTCGAATTGATCGATCATGCATTCACATGAAAACTGCTATATCTATGTGATAGGTTATTTTATTTTAGAGACGTCACCATGTTAGACAATTGTGACAAGTTATTTATGTGAGATAGTTTACTAGACGTATTAAAGTATATATGACTATAATATAAATAAAATATGCTTAAAAGTCGACATATCTCACAAAAACTCCTTTCACAAAGGAGAGTGTTTCTTTATTTTATTTTTCGAATTGAATCAATCATGTGAACGCAGATATCGTTCAGATTTTTCCAATTTGTAATTGGAGATGGCTTATTTTTGCCAAAACTAATTGGAATTTTCACTCTATTTGTTTACAACCCAACATACACCACAAAGATACTATTTTAACATACACAACAATTACATAGGCATTTTAACCACTCCAAAACATTAACATTCCGGAACACCAGCAACTTAGATGAGAGCCATGAGCAAGATCTTTCTTTACCCTCATACACAATTTTCTTTAAATTTAATGGGTGTCCATTGAAAATTAAATTATTTCTATGACTCCACATTGTCCTTGTCACTGCTATCAATATTGTTGAGGCTATGAGAACTCCTTTTCTACCGTCCAAGTTTTCACCAAGTTTAATCCTCTCCATTTGTAACTTCTTTTGACAAACGTTTGGTTTTTTCTAAGGGGGCGGGCCACTATTCGCACCCTCGAAATTGCTATTCATACCCCAAAAAATATAAATATAAATTTATTTTAATTAATATGACAAAAATACCCATATTTACTAAACATACCCCTTCTCTCTTTTTCATCGCGAACTGTTGAAACTCTTCTCCTTAATTACAAAATTTGGCAGCACCAAAATTTTTGGCTCTTGGATACCAAGTATAATCACTTCAAGAGTAAGGTATAATTTCTTGTTGATTTTAACATTTGATTCGTAACCACCAAAATCAAATTAGATTAGCAGATTACTTATGCTCAAATTTTTTTCGAATTCTTTTTTTTTTATTTTAGGAGTTTGGGATTGGATTTCAGGGTCCCAGGAACTTGAAATGTGCTTTAAACTTGAATTAGTTAAACGAGAACCATGGAAATAATTTGAATTATTATTGATTTTTATAGCCATTATTGTTCTGCAAATTAGTGGTTGCTTATGTGAAACTCAAATTCAAGTTCTGTGAATATAATTTAGTGTAATTAGGGTTATTGGATTGTATGATGATATGCAAATGGTTAATCAGCGGTTGCTTATATGAAATTCAAATTCAAGTTCTGTTAATATAATTTAGTATAATTAGGGTTATTGTTTGATTGTATGATGATATGCGGATGGTTTTCCGAATAACTGCCCCCTTATCTAAAAAATTCAAAATAATTTCATCCTACATTTGTTTACTCTTCGATTGCTTATCGATCAAAATTAGGTGATCGTGTGATGTCAATCTTAGTACTTTAATAATTTCATAAATATAGTAACCCATCTCCTTTTAAGTTAAAAACTAGTATATACCCGTCGCGCGTTGCGCGGACAAGGACATTTTTGAAATATTTTAATATGTAAACTTTTATTTTGTTATGACGTTAATAATATTTCCTTGAAATTGAAGAGTAATATATTTTAATCTAAAATCGCAACTATCTCATGCATGACTTTATTGTGATTCTTAAACCGCTGTCATTAACCATTTTGAGTGATAAGTCATATTTTAGTATGATTATTTGGTAGTAATTAAAGTCTATTTAATTTAATTATATATTTTTATGTGCTAATATTGACTTATATTATTTTTGTGAGATAATTATTTTAATTATATGAATTGATGTGGAAATAGGATAAATTAGGAAACAAATTAGCCACAACCAAATTTCCTCCAAATCTGTGAGGTTGGTCGATCAAGAGGAGAAGAAAAGGAGAAAATAAAATATCATGGAGATATTTTTGGAAGAAGTAAATTAGGAAAGAGATCAAGCAAAAGAAGACAAGGATATTTTATTTTTGGAGAGGGCTTCACACGCTAATATTGGTAACAGAACACGGTTATTTTGGCAGGAGGATTAGTGTAAATTGGAGAAGCAGAACACGGTTTTGGGGGAGATTAAGGTGAAGTGAAGCATCAGTCCATACGAGGGAGCAATTTTGCGTGAAGTTCAGGATTGCAATCAAGACACAATCGGTTCTTTATTTTTAATTATATCTTATATTTTGCTATGAACATGCGGGGCTAATCCCCTTCTCTAATTCAGGATTCGTGAACCTCCCGTAGAATTATTAATTTAATTATTAAGTATTTTTCATTGAATCTTGTGTGCAAGTTTATTTTATTACATGCTTTGATGTTCCTTATAGTAATTTAATAATTATTTTGGCCTGATCAACTAAATTAATTATTTAATTGCTAACTATTATTCTATGAACTACAATCCGTAATTATTGTAGGAATTGGATTAAGTAACAAATAGAGATTATTCCCTCTAGGTGTAATAGAATGTAGGTTGTATGATATCTATTCGGATTTTGTAGCATAGTAATCCTATGTTTAGAGTTTTAATGCGTTTATGAGTTCGAATCCATAGGGTCACTCATAGATAGTTCAACTTAGTGGTCGTACCCTAATTGATAAACTTAAGAACATTCGGGTTGATTGGTCGTATCATCAATCTAGGGATTTGAGTTCGCACATTAGGCTAGATATTTAATTCCTAATTGGTTAATTTAGTAAATGGGAGGGGATCGATATCCTAAACTAGGCTTTTATCACTCTATTAATTTCATAATAAATTTTCATCTACTTTGTTAATTAAATATTGCGTTAATTTGTCATATGTGTTATTTACAATTTTCGTATCTTCACAATCAAAACCCCCCTATATTTATTTTGTATGTTTGAAACACGAAAATTTAATTAAAAATTCATTAGGGTTCGACCTGTACTTTCTACTATTCTAAGTATAAGTGTGAGTAGGAATTAAATTATATTTTGGTAGGCAGGCGACATCCTATCAAATTTGGCGCCATTTGCTTGGGGAGTAAAATTAAATTTTATTAAAATTTTGTGTTTCTGACATTTTTCTGCATTTATACAGGTTTTGGAATTTTTTCGAATTTTTCTGGAATTTTTAAAATTTCAAGTTACACTGACACTGACCCCATCAGTGTCAGAAGGCCCCTATTTTTGAATTTTTTTTGTTAATGATTACTCGATCTTCAGGTCAAAAATAGCTTGAATACATTCCAAAAATTGAGATAACTGCCCGGAGGTTGAGAAAAGAGTCCCGGAAGAGGAAAGAAATAAGTTCTTCCACTGACGGAACCGCCAAAAATCTTACTGAACTTGAACTTGCAGCTGGCCCACTTCATCTTGGAGAGGAAAATTCTGATTTCTCTGATTTAGAGGAGGAGGATGCTGCAGACTCTGAGTCGGGAGAGGAAAACATGGCTGGAAATTAGGAAAAAACTTTGAATGAATTGGCAAATCCAGACGTAGTCTATCAGCTATTATGCATTAACTTTCCTACAATTACTGATAATACTATATTTGAATTGAAATCGGGATTGATTCACTTACTTCCTGCTTTTCATGGTCTTTCAGGTGAAAATCCTCACAAGTTCTTGAAGGAGTTTTCGGTTGTATGCATGAGCATGAAACTAACCGGAGTGACGGATGAAATGGTCAACCTTAGTGCATTTCCCTTTGCAGTGAAGGACATGGTGAAGGATTGGTTATATTATCTCCCTCCCGGATCGATAAATACATGGGCCGAGATGGAGAAACTTTTTCTCCAAACTTACTTTCCGGCCATTGGAGTTGCTGTCTTGCACAAGGAGATATCTGGAGCTCATCAGATGTAAGGGAAGAGTTTACATGAGTATTGGGAGAGGTTTAAACGCCTCATATCAGCATGCCTCCAGCATCAAATAAGCGATCAGTTGCTATTGCAGTACTTCTATGAAGGGTTGTCGATCATGGATCGAAACATGCTTGATACTGCTGCTAGAGACTTAATTGCTAGCATGGCTGCTGTAAGCAATTAAAATTCACGGTCCAATCAAATGACGACACGTGGATTTTATTGATTAAATATCAATTTTAATTTATTATATTTTATTTTTGGGATTTAATAAATTAATTCCTAAAATAGATTAATAAATAATTGATAATTAATTTAATACCCAGCAAATTAAGTAGGGTTTAAATTAAGTAAAGCTTGACCCATAAGTTAAGTAAAGCATGGAAGGTTCCAGAATCAGGTCAAAATAAGCAATGACCAATCAGTCTGTGATATATTTGGAACGGCCCAAGCCCGCAGAACCAGGCCAAATCTGTCATAGACCAATCAGATTGCAAGTTATATATGGGGCATGCTCATTCCTTCACCTATATAAGGAGTCCTCTTCCATTCATCATACACACTCAAGTACTTGAAGACATAAACGCTCTGAAGAGATCAAGAACACGAGCAGTGCTCCCTTGAGATCTTCAAGCATCTTCAAGTCAAGAACAGCAAACGATTCGGGATTAAGGTGCGGAGCCCCCCAAATCAAGCGTTCTTCATAAACTGAGTTCTTCGGTGTTCTTCGCGCCAAGAACAACATACGACCCGGGATTAAGGTGCTAAGCCCCCCCAGATTGAGTGTTCTTCGGATCAAGTACGTTTAATCCAAATAAAGGCTCGACGCCTCTGGATTAACGTTATAAAATCCAAATCCGAGTTCGGACAATCTTCAACTGAAGATCCGACTCAACACACACAGTCAACACGATCAACGCAGTCAAAGTCAAAGTCAAAGTCAAGCCAAATTGGTTCGAGAGAAGAATCAGAGGATTGATAGAGATTGTTTCCGTAATCATCAAGTTTAATCCTTCTGGATTATTATTGTAATTCTCTTGTGTTTATTTTATTATAAATACAATATTTGTTGTTACAAATTTTGGCACGCCCGGTGGGACAGTCTCTACCTCTCATCTCTTCTCTCTACAAGCTCGAAAGTACGATATGACTCCTGTCAGGATTACTGTAGGTAGGACTGCTGCTTCTAAGCTCTCAGAGGCATTGACTGAATATGTTGCTGTTGTTACAAGGAGCATGTCGGAAAAAGCTCGTTCGGAAGCCTCATCTGGATCAAACCCTTCGGTTGAGGAGGCTTCGAGAAAACAACTACCTATGAAAGATGATAGTGATGAAGATTCTGCATCTTCAAACTCTTCATCTGACTCCGTTACAGCTCCAGTAATGATGGCAGGCGCCACGACTGTTGATGAACAATTAGCAAACATGATGAAAGCTATCGAGGGGCTCACGAAACACATAGAAGCGCAAGACACAAAGATCTCCCAATTGATGAAAAGAGACATTGCGGAGACTAGCCATGCAAACGGAAAAGGAGTCATGGACGATAGTGAAGTGGAAGAGGTCACAAGGCGCCAGACTATTGAAAAGGAGCAAACTCAAGGAACGTTGCCACTTTCAGCTGATGGAATGCTCCAAGTAGATCAACTCAAGGATATTATACTTGGAACAATAAAAGAAAGGTTTGAGGAGAATTCCAAGCCTACTGTTACTTATGTCAAGCCATACACGAAAAGAGTGGACAACTTGAAGTTGCCAGCAGGCTACCAGCCTCCCAAGTTCCAACAGTTTGATGGCAAAGGAAATCCGAGGCAGCATTTTTCTTCAAGCTCAACATTTTTTCCTTCTTTTCTCTCGAGGTACCAGTTTCCGGCACTACCTCTAACATCTTGGGGTACCAGTTTTGGGCACTACCCCTAAGCAACTTATTTTCCAAACTCCATCAAAATCAACTTCACACACTTTGACAGCATTTAATTCTCCACTAGATATAGGAATTTAAGGCTCAAATAGGATATCAAAGTGGTTATCTTCGTAGGTTGCCAAAAAAAATAACGTTTTTAGGCTCAAAAGGGCTAACTACGGATATAAAATTATTTGGTAGGAAATTATTTGGCAAAGTGACTCATAATTTCAAAGATAGCCTAAAATCATCTCCCATTATCTAACATAACATGCGGTCTCAAGTAAAATAAGAGGCAAGTTCTAGAATACATACACAAAAACGATACTCACCAGAAAAAAAATATCATGTGATTATGTAACATGAATAAGGCTCAAAATCTCACATGGGTTTTCAACACGTAATAAAGAACTTTTCATGGTAAGTAATATCCCATAAGTACACATAGAACTTCATATCACAATATAATTCAAGTACACTTCCTTCATCAATTTCAAGAGCATATGAATTTCAGACACAATGTAAACATTTACGCTCACATGGATCACAAGACCAAGATCTCAATCCTTCCACTCCATAAATTAAAAGCACACATAAAAATTAGAATAAGAAAACGAGGGCACCAGATTTTTTTCTCCTTCAAAACGATCATGAGCTCCTCGAGTTGTTCAACCTCTGTCAGGTCAAAGCCTCAGTGTAGAACTCGTCTTTCCCCCTCTTTTACCTTTTCTATCATCAAGAACTCAAGCACACCTTATCATCACAGATTCATCAATAATAAAATAGGAGAACTATAAGAAATAATTAATTGACTATCTAATTGACTCCACACACTAGAAACACCACAGAACACTAGGTAAATTACAAAAAATTGACCTATCAAAACCGATTAAAGTTTCAACATACCGCAAAAAATCAATTCCCCTAGCAAACATTACAAAGAAAAGATTATACTCTTGGTGCTTCAATGAGGTAAGATAGCAAACATTACAAAGAAAAGATTATACTCTTGGTGCTTCAATGAGGTAAGAACATCACACCCCCCCAAACTTAGTAAAAACATAAGTTGAAACTAAGTTTGCAAAGAGATGTAATTGCCGATTAGTAAGCACCATAAATATAAAAATTTCTCACTCACACAAAAGAAATAAAGCAATAAAATGGAAGGGCAAGCCCTAACAGGCACTCATGTTTAACGTCGGAGAGTCACGACAGAATACCACTTTGTAGACTACTGGATCAGAGGACGGTCTTCTCGCATCCTTACCTTCAAGTACTTTCTCTCCCTCTTCTTGTCTATACTCAATACCTCACCTTTCTTTGTCACAAAAGTATGATCCTCAGAATCACCTTCCTCCCATGGCTGTCTAAACTCCTCCTTGTCAATCTTCCAATCATATTCAGAATTATCTGTCTTAGAAAAATCAAGATTAAACAAGTTAGAAATCACATCTATGCTCTTGCACGATTGAGTCTCCACGGGCATCTTCATTGCTTAAAGGTTCGACTCAAACAGTTGGTCGAACGGCTTTCTTGGGCATAATTACGCAGTCTCACGGTTTTGAGCATAACTTTCACATCCGACCTCCGATTGAGGGGATTCACGTGCGAAAACGATCTTCTCTTTCATGGCTTTTTGATGGACTATCTTTGGAGCTGATTCGACCAGGATTCGACCTGTAGGTATGGTCAAATTGAAGTCCTCCTAGTCAAATTGACCTTCTGTATGAATTTTATCCTCCGATTCGACCTCGATTCAACTTGAGGACCAAGTTGAATTGAAGAGATCTTGGTCGAATCGAGATTCTGATGAAACATGGTGCTCCGGAGGGTTCGACCTTAATTTGACTAGAGGGTCTGGTCGAATTGAAGTGTTTCTGATCGAATCGAGTCTTTATTACTTCCAAATCACGTCCAGGTGCCTCATTCGACCTCTCCTATTGAATTCGACCTGATGTGTTGGTCGAATTGGGGTCGAATTAAGCTCCTGACATCTCTAATTTCAATTCAGGCCTCATCGGTCCCTCGTACTGTATTCCAGACCTCAATATGATGGCATTATTCTTCAATGTTTGTGTCAAGTGATTCATATTTATGGCCATCTGCCCCATCATCAAGGTAAGGTCCTTCAACTGCTTAGATAAATCTGTATGGTTTACCTCAGTTTTCGCCTCTAGCTTGGCCTTTAGACGATCAACCCTTGCATCATTCTCAGCCATGTATTGATAGAAGGTATCTTCAACACTCTTCACTTCTTACTGCTGCTTCATACTAGGCCCCCTTTGTGTCAACTTTGTAATCTGTCTTTGCTGGGATTCTAGTAGCTTGTTAATGTAAGCTAAACTAGAGACAATCTCATCATCCTTATTTGGCTTCACCACTTGATGTTCAACCTGCGCTACCTTTCCAAGTACATATAATCCTCTATCTCCCTCTACAGGCCAGTCACGTGAATTCATAGAGATGGCTTCAAACAACTTTTCTGCTCCAAGTGCTATTTTAGATAACATCGCTCCTCCTGATGATGCATCAATAAAAATACGCGACTCACAATCCAATCCATAGTAGAAGATGCTTATGTACTCAGCCTTAGACATTTCATGCTGTGAACACCTCTTGAGCATGTCTTTAAACCTATCCCACGCCTCATAAAATTGTTCACCCTGATTTATAACAAATTGGGTGATCTCTTGCCTAATTCTTAAGATCCTTGAGGGTGGCATGTATCTTTCCAAGAACTTCTGTTGCAGTTGGTCCCATGTGGTGCATTCAGCTGCATCAAGAGTGTCATACCAAGCTTTCACCTTATCAATCAAAGAGAACTTGAATAAGGTGATCTGCCTAGCATTATCATTAGCTCCAGCTCCTTTTTGAGTGTTTGCATAACCAAAAAATCTTCGGAGATATTGATAGGGATCTTCAAAACAACCTCCAGAAAAGGGATTCTTCTCCACCATGTTAATAAGAGCGGGATATATCTCCAAATCATCATCTTCCCCCCTTGCTCCTATCAATCCCATGTTGCCAATACCACAATTCATGAAAATATCACGTACGACAACATTATCCAGATTTTGTCTTGCTCTGGTCATGTTTAGCTCTGTGTGTTACTTCTTCCTTTCCTTCCTTTCCTTTTCCTAGTGTACAAGTACCTCAGAAAAATTCAAGGTTAGTAAGAAATAAATAATCACAAATAAAAGTTTTAATCAAATTAAAAATAATAAACTAATAATAACAGCCGTCCCCGGCAACGGCGCCAAGAACTTGATGCGTGTTTTCTTTGCATGCAAAATTAATCCCCAAGTGTTAAAGATATCAGTTGCAGCTTAAGCAAGCGACCAAGTGATTATCGAACCCAAAGGACGGCGTATTATCAATTTAATTATTTACTAAATTAATTAAGACATAAGGCAATAACTTTTGAGGATTGAATGATTAACTAATAAATAATTAATTAAAATAACAAATTAAATAAAATATCACTCAAAGAATACGAAAGTGGATCAAGTAGGAGAATAGGTAGCCCTAGGATAATCCAGTTTCACGCATTAATTTTTCTTCCGTGTGTTGATGTCCGACTCTGCCTTGTGGAATATGGACGTATCACTAAACCATGCATATCTACTCTATAGACACAAGTAAACATGCGTGTAACACATGTGAATAACCTCGGAGCAAGAGATATAATTCCACCCCACCTTTCTAGGTACTATCAGTATTAATTATTTCCCTGGCCAATTGGTACTCTAACCCGATATGATCTCCCTTTATAGGTACTATAAAATTATCCTCTTTATCCTAATTAATAACCCGAATTCAATTCAATTAATAAGTATTCATATATGATAGTTTTAATGAAGCTTCAGAGTCCCCTCACTTAGGATCATAATATGGAATCCTGCTCAGCAGTGAACGCACTCAATCAATAACCAAGATATGTATTCAGACCCTACATAATAGTTAATGATGCACAAAACAACCATGAGTATGAATTAAAAAGGCACAATCATATAAAAAATAAATTCGCAAGTAGTGTTGTACGTAGTTTACAAACGAAACTTCAATTAATTGGTAAAAACCTTCACAACCCTAGTTCTACCAAAAGGCTTTAGCCCATAATGTTACGAAGAACAATCATGGGTGTTGGATAGATCTTACCCGGATGTCTGGAAAATTACAAGATAAATTAGAAAATGAAATAAATCCTAGATGTGGGAGTCGTCGCATCCTTCTCCATCTTGAATCCTCCTCTTGGTTCTTCTCTTGATTCCATATACGAATCTTCAAAGTGATGGATGGATGGAGGAAAGGAAGTGGATGATGGTTGGGGGTGATCCCCCCTTGTGGGGTGTGGTATGGTTGTGGCCTCTCTTATGGCTCTCTTCTTGTTCCAATCTATTGTATTCTTTCCCCAATTTATGAATAATGATGTGAAATATATATAGGTATGAGAATATAATTAAATAATAAAAGAAATATATATGGGTGAATCATGGAAGATTATGTGATAAGGAGATAAATTAGGTAATTTTCGAAAATTTTCGGAAATTCTCGGAAATTCTCGCTGGCAGCTGCGCGACTCCACAATTTTAAGCATAACTTCCTCGTCCCATCTCTGATTTGAGTGATTCTTGCACTCACGCGATGCTCTCTTCCTTGGCTTTCTCTGAATATAAAGAACTCACAGAAACTCTAAGATTTTTTGGTTTAACAAGACATGCAATATAACACAGCTGTTCTATTCAGCACAGCTCGTGTGATGTTACCACTTTGATCATATATCTCTCGTTTGGATTCCGATTGGGGTGTTCTTGATGCCAAAAAGATTCGCTTTTCAGTGGCTTTCCAACCATATATCAGACTTTCCGTTCAGATCTCCACACGAATACAGAAAAATTATGAAAATTGGATGTGCGTTTTCAGCATTCTTGCACAAATTGCACCTTTTCTCCAACTTTGCACTTTTAATCCTTTTTCCACCTAAAACACAATAAATAATAAATATAAAACACTTGTGCTAATATATAACAAGAATTTCTATCAAAAAGGTGTTCAATTGGACACTAAAACACGCTAATTTCCACTCTCAACAACACTTCGCCAAGAAATCGAAGCTCTAATACCAATTTTTGGCATTCAATCATTTGATTAACGTGAACTGTTAGGGTTCTATATGATTTTATATCAGCAAAAGCAAGAACATAAAACCATATTACCTTTCACCTGGGTATGTTGAAGAAGAGAATGAATTCTCGTCGACACCATGCGCAGCCTCACGATTTTGGGCATAACTTCCTCATACAATCTCCGAATTGAGTGATCTACACGCCAAAACGATTCTCTCTTCCTTTTCTTTCCAAAAGTGTATCACAAAATAGTTTTGGGTTACATAAGATTTTATAAAAATAGTGGAAGTTGATAAACAGCAGCAGCGAACAACCTATTGATCTTCTATTGTATTCCTAAGTCCAATCTTGACGCCGTGTGGGCGATGAACATCAAGATCCTCTCAATCAGTTATTTTCTCTACCCCACTCACGGTTAGGCGTCTATTTTTATTAGGGTTTTCGGACAGCTGAGATGACTTATATATGGGCTACAACAGGAACCAGGAGGAGAAATTAGAGTTGGGCCTCCATTGGGTTTAAGTATCCAAGTTTAGCCCAAAACTTATACTTTAATCCAATTATAATAATATATTCCACTAAAATATTATTATTGCACTGCCTCTCTAATCCCATAAATATGTTATGGCTCCTTCTTATTATGAGCCCGTTAGTCTCCCCGCATTTAAGAGATACAATGCCCATTAATTAATTAAGTTACTGACAACTCCATTAATTAATATCTCCTCCGAGATTAGTACCACTCAACCTCATTATCATGCAAGAATAAATCTAACAGCTGGGTTTATATGATAATCCTTATGAGCTCCTCAAGGGGACATCATCAACCTATTTAATAGGACACGGATTTCTTTTACAATCAACAGCACACCATAGAGACAGCACTATTTCCCAACTCACCAAGTTTGTTGATTTAATTAAAAGTAAATCTCACCATCTCACCCATTGATGAATGATGCACGTTTTCTTTGCACACAAAATTAATCACCAAGTGTTAAGGATATCAATTGCAGCTTAAGCAAGCGACCAAGTGATTATCGAACCCAAAGGACGACGTATTATCAATTTAATTATTTATTAAATTAATTAAGACGTAAGGCAATAATGTTTGAGGATTGAATAATTAACTAATAGACAATTAATTAAAATAAAAAATAAAATAAAATATAACTTGAAAAATACGAAAGTGGATCAAGTAAGAGAATAGGTAGCACTAGGATAATCTAGTTTCACGCATTAATTTTTCTTCCGTGTGTTGATGTCCGACTCTGCCTTGTGAAATATAGACGCATCACTAAACCATGCATATCTACTCTATAGGCACAAGTAAACATGCGTGTAACACGTGTGAATAACCTCGGAGCAAGAGATATAATTCCACCCTCCTTTCTAGGTACTATCAGTATCAATTATTTCCCTGGCCAATTGATACTCTAACCTGATATGATCTTCCTTTATAAGTACTATAAAATTATCCTCTTTATCCTACTTATTAACCCGAATAATATTCAATTAACAAGCATTCATATATGATTGTTCTAATGAAGTTTCGGAGTCCCCTCACTCAGAATCATAACCTGGAATCCTGTTCAGCAGTGAACGAAGTCAATCTACAACCAAGATATATATTCAGACTCTACATACCAATTGAAGATGCACAAAACGACCATGAATATGGATTAAGAATGTACCATCATATATAAAAAATCCACAAGTAGTGTTATACGGAGTTTACACACGAAAGTTCAATTAATTCATAAAAACCTTCACAACCCTAGTTCTACCAAAAAGGATCTAGCCCATGATTTACGAAGAACAATCATGGGCGTTGGATAGATCTCACCCGGATGTCTGGAAATACAAGATAAATTAAGAAACAAATAAAACCCTAGATGTGAGAGTCGTCGCGTCCTTCTCCATCTTGAATCCTCCTCTTGGTTCTCCTCTTGATTCAGTAGACGAATCTTTAAAGTGATGGATGGATGGAGGAAAGGATGTGGATGATGGTTGGGGGGTGAACCCCCCTTGTGGGGTGTAGGATGATTGTGTTGTGTTGTATCCAATCCGTATGCCTTCTTGGTGTGATCTACATCCCCTTTTATACTTGCAAGCTCTCCTGATGGACCTAGGATAAGCTTTTTCTTGGAAAATATGCAAAAATATGCACTAGGGGTGTAAAAATCGGATTCGGACGCGTCCCAGGCATGTGGTTCGACCTAGGGTTTGACCTAGGGCTTGGTCGAACCATGGTCGAATTGAAATTGGTAATTTTTCGTACTTCAGGCTTCTGGTTCGACCAAAATGGCTGTGGGTTCGACCACAACATCTGGTCGAACTAAACTATCGTGGTCGAATCACACTTGCGCCGTCTCACTGTATCGCCTATAACTTCCACATCTGGACTCCGATTTGAGTGATTCTTGTGCTCACATGATCTTCTCTTCCTTATCTTTCTATCCATATATAGAACTCATAAAAACTCTAAGAGATAAAGGTGTAAAGCCATGGAAAGTGACATAGACATTCTGTTCGGCATAGCTCACGCGACGTCACCACTTTGATAATAACTATTTCGTTTGGATTCAAATTGGGGTGTTCTTTATGCCAAAACTATTCTCTCATCTGTGGCTTTCCAACCATATATCACACTTCCCATTCAGAGCTCCACACGAACACAGAAAAATTACACAATTTGGATGTTTGTTTTTCAGCATTCTTGCACAAATTGCACCTTTTCTCCAACTTTGCACTTTTGATCCTTTTTCCACCTAAAACACAATAAAACACCTCAAGTGCACCTTTTTCTCATATATATTGAATATAAGACACTTATGCTAATATATGAAAACAATTCCAATCAAGAAAGTGTTAAATTGGACACTATAACGCGCTTATTTTCACTCTCAATAATCCCCCAAACTTACCCATTGCTCGTCCCGAGGCAACAAAATAAAAATAAAGAGAAAGAGAGTAAGAAGATTATTGGGGAAACAAAGACTATGACCAATACCCCATTCAAAATACAATTGTCCTCAACTTAGATCATGCAACTCTCATTACATGTAATAATCAATTCATAGCATACAAGATAAGACAATCACCACCAATTCAAATGTTGCATTGACATGTTATCAAGGGAATTATATATCACTTGCACTCAAGTGTAAAAGATGTACACTTATAGGATAAGGTGTTACGCTCAGATTCAATTCAAGTGCATGGTAACCATAAGCTTGTCAAATATCTCAAACTCTCTACCACTAAAAATATGATTCGACAATTGGATCAAAAAGGACTTTTCTTTTGGATGTAATGTTGGCTCTTTGGTAAGGGTAGAAAACATATGGATAAAGTGACTCAATTTGTAGAGAATTAAACCAGAGATCTTTTGTACTGCAGATTTTTACACTTCAAGGCTATCCAGCTCATGCTCTTCTAATTTTCTTTTCTCTCCTTTCCTTCAAGCTCAACATACTTTTTCTTTCCTTCCTTTATTCTCGAGGTACCAGTTTCAGGCAATACCTCTAACATCTCGGGGTACCAGTTTCAGGCACTACCCCTAAGTAACTTATTTTTCAGCTTATATTTTTTAGCTCATAATCACTTGTATAGCTCCAAATATTCTATTACTTCCAAACTCCATGAAAATCAATTCACACACTTTGACAACATTTAATTCTCCACCAAATATAGGAATTTAAGACTCAAATAGGATATCAAAGTGGCTATCTTCGTAGGTTGCCAAAGAAATAAGGCTTTTAGGCTCAAAAGGGCTAACTACGGATATAAAATTATTTGGTAGGAAATTATTTGGCAAAGTGACTCATAATTATCAAAGATGGCCTAAAATCATCTCCTATTATCTAACATAACATGCGGTCTCAAGTAAAATAAGAGACAAATTCTAGAATACACACATAAGAACGATACTCACCAGAAAGAAATATCATGTGATTATGTAACATGATCAACGAGGTTCAAAATCTTACATGGGTTTTTAACAAGTAACAGAGAAATTTTCATAGTAAGTAATATCCCACAAGTACGCATAGAACTTCAAATCGCAATATAACTCAAGTACACTTACTTCATCAATTTCAAAAGTATATGAATTTCAAGCACAGTTCTAAAAATATAAGCTCATGTGGATCACCAAAAATATAAACTCAATCCTTCCACTCCATGAATTTAAAGCACACATAAAATTAGAATTAGGAAACAAGGGCACTTGATTTTTTTCAACGTATGCACGAGTTCCTCGAGTTGTTCAACTCGATCAGGTCAAAGCCTCATTGTAGAACTCATCTTGCCACTCTTTTACCTGTTCTTTCATCAAAACTCAAACATACTCATTATCACAGATTCATCAATAATAAAATAAGAGAACTATAAGAAAGACTCAATTGACTATCTAATCGACTCCACACACTAGAAACACCACTGAACACTAGATAAATTATAAAAAATTGACACATTAAAACCGATTAAAGTTTCAACATACCGCAAAAAATAAACTCCCCTAGCAAACATTCCAAAGAAAAGATTATACTCTTAGTGCTTCAATGAGGTGATAACATCACACCCTCCCAAACTTAGTAAAAACGTAAGTTGAAACTAAGTTTGCAAAGAGATGTAATTGTCGATTAGTAAGCACCTTAAATATAAAAATTTCTTACTCACATGAAAGAAATAAAGCAATAAAACGAAAGGGCAAGCCCCCAATAGGCGCTCATATTTAACATCAGAGAGTCACGACGGATGTAACCTTTGTAGGCTACTGGATCAGAGGACGGTCTTCTCGCATCCTCACCTTCAAATACTTTCTTTTCCTCTTCTTGTCTACACTCAACACCTCACCTTTCTTGGTCACTAAAATATGATCCTCAGAATTTCCTTCCTCCCATGGCTGTCTAGACACTTCCTTGTCAATCTTCCACTCAAATTCAGAATCATCTGTCCTATTAAAATCAAGATTAAACAAGTTAAAAATCACATATATGCTCTTGCATGATTGAGTCTCCATGGGCATCTTCATTGCATGATCAAAAGAGAAAACCACATCTTCATTATCCATCTGCAGTCTAAGCTTCTCGGCTCCCAACCTGTTTGCTCTTTCTCACTTCTTTTCCACTATAAGCTCAGTATTCTGCTCATGCGATGGCACTGGAGTATCTCGAACATTAGGTATAGCATTCTGTGCGAAAAAGGGTACGGGATGAGATGGTTCAACCATGGTTCGACCATGAGTGTTGGTCAAACCAGGTGTGTAGTGGTCGAACTGAGCTTTAGAAAGTGCGTTCTCCACTGGACAGGTCGGTTCGACCACGGTTCGACCAATAGGGTTAGTCGAACCATGGTGATCATGGTCGAACCGTGCTTTAGACAAAATAGAGAGCTCCTCACAGGGTGGTTCGACTACGGTTCGACCAACAGGATTGGTCGAACCATGCTTGACGTGGTCGAATCGCATGTTGAGAATGAAAATTAGTGTGTTTTAGTGTCCAATTGAACACTTTTTGAAGGAAATTCTTGTTATATATTAGCACAAGTACTTTATATTTATTATATTTGATAAAATAGTGCACTTGAGGTGTTTTATTGTGTTTTAGGTGGAAAAATGATCAAAAGTACAAAGTTGGAGAAAAGGTGCAACTTGTGAAAGAATGCTTGAAAAACGCACGTCCAAATTTCATAATTTTTCTGTGTTGTTGTGGAGATATGTGATACATGGTTGGAAAGCCACTGAAATGAGGGTAGATTTAGCGTAAAGAACACCTCAATCGGATTCCAAATGAGGAAGTTATGATCGAAATAGTGACGTCGCGCGAGCTGTGCTGAACAGAATTACTATGCTAATTTCTGAGGCTTGTTTCACATTCAATTCTTTGATTTTTCTCGATTTCTTTATATGGATAGAAAACCAAGGAAAAGAAGATCGCATGAACAAAAGAATCACTCAAATTGGAGTTCGAATGTGGAAGTTATACTCGAAACGGTGAGACTGCACAAGATAATTCGACCACAACATTTGAATTCGACCTGACCATATGGTCGAATCCTGGTCGAATTGGATGGCAAAAGAAGCAATTCGACCACGACACCTCAATTCGACCTACTGTGCTAGTCGAATCCAGCACCTGAAGCTCGAATCCGATGTCTGAAGCTTCCAGTAGGGTGATTCAACCTTCAATTAAACTAGGGTAGGTGAATTCGACCTAGCTTCATGGTCGAATTGACGTACGAAAACTTACCATATCCATATTTTTATACCCTCAATGCGTGTGATCACTCAAAAAGCCCATTCCAAGGCCTATAAGAAGAGCTTACAAGTATAAAAGGGGGTGTAGATCACACCATCAAGATAGAGAAAACAACAAGAGAGCCATAAGAGAGGCCACAACCATACCACACCCCACAAGGGGGGATCACCCCCCAACCATCATCCACTTCCTTTCCTCCATCCATCCATCACTTTGAAGATTCGTATGTGGAATCAAGAGGAGAACCAAGAGTAGGATTCAAAATGGAGAAGGACGCGACGATGCCCACATCTAAGGTTTTATTCGTTTCATAATTTATCTTGTATTTTCCAAACATCCGGGTAAGATCTATCCAACACCCATGATTGTTCTTCGTAACACCATGTGCTAGAGCCTTTTTGGTAGAACTAGGGTTGTGAAGGTTTTTACCAATTAATTAAACTTTCGTGTGTAAACTCCATACAATACTACTTGTGGATTTATTTTATATATGATTGTGCCTTTTTAATTCATACTCACGGTCGTTGTGTGCATCATTAACTGTTATGTAGAGTCTGAATACATATCTTGTTATTGATTGAGTGCATTCACTGCTGAGCAGGATTACATGATATGATTCTAAGTGAGGGGACTCCGAAACTTTATTAGAACTATATCATATACGAATACTTATTAATTGAATTGAATTCGGGTTATTAAGTAGGATGAAGAGGATAATTTTATAATACCTATAAAGGGAGATCATATCAGGTTAGAGTGGGAAATAATTGATACTGATAGTACCTAGAAAGGGGATAGAATTATATCTCTTGCTCCGAGGTTATTCACACGTGTTACACGCATGTTTACTTATGTCTATAGAGTAGATATGCATGGTTTAGTGATGCATCCATATTTCACAAGGTAGAGTTGGATATCAGCACATGAAAAGGAGATTAATGAGTGAAACTAGATTATCCTAGAACTACCTATTCTCATACTTGATCCACTTTCGTATTCTTCGAGTGATATTTTATTTTATTTGTTATTTTAATTATTTGTTTATTAGTTATTAGATTAAAATCCCAACTTTTATTTTTATTTATCTTAATTAATTTAGTAAATAATTAAATTGATAATACGCCGTCCTTTAGGTTCGATATTCACTTGGTCGCTTGCTAAGCTGCAATTGATATCCTTAATACTTGAGGATTAATTTTGCGTGCAAAGAAAACGCGCATCAAGTTCTTGGCGCCGTTGCTGGGGACGGCTGTTATTATTAGTTTATTATTTCTAGTTTGATTAAGACTTTTATTTGTGATTATTTATTTCTATCTAACCTTAAATTTTTCTGAGGTACTTGTGTACTAGGAAAAGAAGAGAAAAAAAAATAAGGAATAACACACAGTGTTAAGCAAGGCCAGAGCAATGCAGAATCTGGATAATGTTGCCATACGTAAAATTTTCACGAACTATGGAGTTGGTAACATGGGGTTAATAGGAGCGAGGGGGGAAGATGATGATTTTGAGATAAATCTCGCTCTTATTAAAATGGTAGAGAAGAATCCCTTTTCTGGAGGTTGCTTTGAAGATCCATATCAGCACCTCAAAAATTTTCTGGTTATGCAAACACTCAAAAGAGAGCTGGAGCTAATGATAATACTAGGCGGATTGCCCTATTCAAGTTCTCTTTGATTGATAAGGCGGAAGCTTGGTATGAGACTCTTGATGCTACAGATTGCAAATGGGACCAGCTGCAGCAAAAGTTCTTAGAGAGATACATGCCACCCTCGGGGATCTTGAGAATGAAGCAAGAGATCACCCAATTTGTTCTGAATCAGTGTGAGAAATTTCATAAGGCATGGGATAGGTTTAAAGACATGCTCAGGAGATGTTTACAGCATGGAATGTCTAAGGCTGAATACATAAGTATCTTTTACTATGGATTGGATTGTGAGTCGCGTGTTTTTATTAATGCGTCATCAGGAGGAGCACTGTTATCTAAGACAGCACTTGAAGCAGAAAAATTGTTTGAAGACATCTCTATGAATTCACATGACTGGCCTATGGAAAGAGTAAGAGGATCATATGCATTTTGTAAGGTAGCGCATGTTGAACATCAAACGGTGAAGCCGAATAGGGATTATAAGATTGTCTCTAGTCTAGCTAATATCAACAAGCTACTAGAATCCCAACAAAAGCAGATTATAGAGTTGACACTAAGGGGGCCTAGTATGAAGTAGCACGAAGTGAAGAGTGTTGAAGATACCTTCAATCGATACATAGCTGAGAACGATACAAGGGTTGACCACATCGAAGCTAGAATGAATGTTGATTATACAGATTTATCTAAGCAGTTGAAGGACATTACTTTGATTATGGGGCAAATGACCGCGAATGTGAATCAATTTACACAAAAATTAGAATATAAATCCATCACGTTAAGGTCTGGAACACAGTTTGAGGGACCAATGAGGCTGGGATCAAAATTGGAGATGTTAAGAGCTCAATTCGACCTCAATTCAACCAAAACCATAGGTCGAATTCAGCATTAGAGGTCGAATGAGTCTACTGGACGTGGTTCGGAAGCAATAGGGCCTCAATTCGACAAGGGAGAATTCAATTTGACCAGACTATCTGGTCGATCCAGGTCGAATTGCACCCTCCGGAGCACTCTATTTCATCAGAAGCTCAATTCGACCTGGGGAAATTCAATTCGACAGACCATCTGGTCGAATCCAGGTCGAATTGAACCCTCAGGAGCACTCTATTTCATTAGAAGCCCAATTCAACTAGCAGCCATTCAATTCGACCAGATCTTCTGGTCGAATTGAGGTTAAATTGGAGGGCAGAAATCATACAGAAGCTTAATTCGATCAGGAGCACTTCAATTCGACCAGACCTACAGGTCGAATCAAGGTTGAATCCAGCAGACAGGGAGAGAATGGACTTCTAGGTGCACAATTCGACCACTACATACCAAATTCGACCAGCAGCCCTAGTCGAATCCAGGTCGAACCCAACTGTTCTGCACCATTTTTCGTGCCGAATGCTCCACATGATATTAATGTTACTCCAGTACTATTACATGAGCAGAATACTGAGCTTACAATGGAGAAGAAGTGGGGAAGAGCAAAGAAGTTGAGAGCCGAGAAGCTTAGACTGCAGATGGATAATGAAGATGTGGTATTCTCTCTTGATCAAGCAATGAAGATGCCAATGGAGACTCAATCGTGCAAGAGCATTGATGTGGTTTCTAACTTGTTTAATCTTAATTTTTATAAGGCAGATGATTTTAAATTTAAGTGGAAGATTAACAAGGAGGAGTCTAGACAGCCATGGGAGGAAGGAAATTCTGATGATCATATTCTTACGACCAAGAAAGGTGAGGTGTTGAGTGTAGACAAGAAGAGTGAAAGAAAGTATTTGAAGGTGAGGATACGAGAAGACCGTCCTTTGATCCAGTAGTTTAAAAGGTTACATCCGTCGTGACTCTCTGACGTTAAACATGAGCGTCTGTTAGGGACTTGTCCCTTCTGTTTTATTGCTTTATTTTTTTCGTGTGAGTAAGAAATTTTTATATTTAAGGTGCTTACTATTCGGCAATTACATCTCTTTTCAAACTTAGTTTCAACTTACGTTTTTACTATGTTTGGGGGGTGTAATGTTCTTACCTCATTGAAGCACCAAGAGCATTATCTTTTCTTTGTAATGTTTGCTATGGGAGTTGATTTTTTGCGGTATATTGAAACTTTAATCGGTTTTGGTGTGTCGATTTTTTACAATTTGCCTAGTGTTCAGTGGTGTGTCTAGTGTGTAGAGTCGATATGATAGTCAGTTGATTCTTTTATCTAGTTCTCCTATTTTATTATTGATGAATCCTGTGATGATGCGTGTGCTTGAGCTTTGATGATAGAAAAAGGTAACTAGGGTGGCAAGACGAGTTCTACATTAATGCTTTGACTCGAGGAGCTCGTGCATTTCGAAGGAGAAACCATGTGCCCTCGTTTTTTTATTCTAATTTTTATGTGTTCTTTTAATTCATAGGAGTGGAAGGATTAAGTTTAAGATGGTGATCCATGTGTGCTATATTTTTAAATTGTGCCTAAAATTCATATGCTCTTGAAATTGATGAAGAAGTATACTTAAGTTATATTGTGGTATGAAGTTCTATGTGTACTTGTGGGATAATGCTTACCATTAAGAGTGCTTTGTTACATGTTAAAAACCCATGTGAGATTTTGAGCCTTCTTCGTGTACATAATCACATGGTTTTTTTTCTTTTCTGGTGAGTATCGTTCTTGTTTGTGTATTCTAGAACTTGCCTCTTGGCTTACTTGAAACTATATGTGTGTTAGATGATGGGAGATGATTTAAGGCCATCCTTGAAATTATGAGTCACTTAACCAAATAATTTCCTACCGAATGATGTTTATCCGTAGTTAGCCTCGTTGAGCCTAAAAGCATTATTTCTTTGGCAACCTACGAAGATAATCACTTTGATATCCTATTTGAGCCTTAAATTCCTATATTTAGTGGAGAATTAAATGCTGTCAAAATGTGTGAAGTTGATTTTGATGGAGTTTGGAAGGAATAAAATATTTGGAGCTGTACAAGTGATTATGAGCTTGAAAATAAGTTACTTAGGGGTAGTGCCCAAAACTGGTACCCCGAGATGTTAGAGGTAGTGCCCGAAACTGGTACCTCAGAAGAGAAAAAATAAGAAAATAAAGGGAAGAAAAAGAAAGAAAAAATGTTATGCTTGAAGAAAAAAAGTTGAAGAGTTGAGGAAGATGTGCTTAATTAAAGTGAATAAGAAGAATGGAAGATCATGATGGAGTGCACGCTTGATTGATCCAAAATTTTGAGTCACTTGTCCATATATTTCCTACATTAACCAAAGAGCCAACATTACATCCAAAAGAAAAGTCCTTTTTGATCTCATTATCGAGTCATACCTTTTAGTGGTGGAGAGTTTGAGACTTTTGGCAAGCTTATGGTTACGCATGCACTTGAATTGAATATGAGTAAACACTTTTATACTTGAGTGCGAGTGATATATACTTCCCGTGAGAACATGTTAATGGAGCATTTGAATTGGTGGTGATTGTCTTAACTTGTATGCTACGAATTGATTATTACATGTAATGAGAGTTGCATGAACTAAGTTGAGGACAATTGTATTTTGAATGGGGTATTGGTCATAGTCTTTATTTCTCCGCTAATTTTCTCTCTCTCGCTCTTTATTTTTATTTTGTTACCTCGGGACGAGCAATGGGTAAGTTTAGGGGATTGTTGAGAGTGAAAATTAGCGTGTTTTAGTGTCCAATTGAACACTTTTTGATGGAAATTCTTATTATATATTAGCACAAGTGTTTTATATTTATTATATATGATAAAAAGGTGCACTTGAGGTATTTTATTGTGTTTTGGTGGAAAAAGGATCAAAAGTGCAAAGTTGGAGAAAAGGTGCAACTTGTGCTAGAATGCTTGAAAAACGCACATCCAATTTTTGTAATTTTTCTGTATTGTTGTGGAGATCAAAACTGTTGATGTGATAAATGGTTGGAAAGCCACTGAAATGAGAGTAGATTTGGCATAAAGAACATCTCAATCGGATTTTAAATGAGGAAATTATGATCGAAATGGTGACGTCGTGCGAGCTGTGCCGAACTGAATTACTGTGCTATTTTCCATGGCTTGTTTCACATTCAAATCTTGAATTTTTCTTTTGTTCTTTATATGGATAGAAAGCCAAGGAAGAGAGGATTGCGTGAGCACAAGAATCACTCAAATTAGAGCTCGGATGTGGAAGTTATACGCGAAACAGAGAGACTGCGCAAGACAATTTGACCACAACATTTGAATTCGACCTGACCATGTGGTCGAATCCTGGTCGAATTGGAAGGCAAAGAAGCAATTCGACCACGACATCTCAATTCGACCTGCTGTGCTGGTCGAATCCAGCACCTGAAGCTCGAATCTGGTGTCTGAAGCTTTCAGTAGGGTGATTCGACCTTCAATTCGACCTAGCTTTGTGGTCGAATTGACGTTCAGAAACTTACCATATCTATATTTTTACACCCTCAATGCATGTGATCACTCAAAAAGCCCATTTCAAGGCCTATAAGGAGAGCTTACAAGTATAAAAGGGGGTGTAGATCACACTATCAAGACAGAGAAAACAACAAGAGAGCCATAAGAGAGGCCACAACCATACCACACCCCATAAGGGGGGATCACCCCCCAACCATCATCCACTTCCTTTCCTCCATCCATCCATCACTTTGAAGATTCGTATGTGGAATCAAGAGGAGAACAAAGAGGAGGATTCAAGATGGAGAAGGACGAGACTACGCCCACATCTAGGGTTTTATTCATTTTCTAATTTATCTTGTATTTTTCGAACATCCGGGTAAGATCTATCCAACACCCATGATTGTTCTTCATAACACCATACGCTAGAGCCTTTTTGGTAAAACTAGGGTTGTGAAGGTTTTTACCAATTAATTGAACTTTCGTGTGTAAACTCCATACAACACTACTTGTGAATTTATTTTATATATGATTATGCTTTTTTAATTCATACTCACAGTTGTTTTGTGCATCATTAACTATTATGTAGAGTCTGAATACATATCTTGGTTATTGATTGAGTGCGTTCACTGCTAAGCAGGATTACATGTTATGATTCTAAGTGAGGGGACTCCGAAGCTTCATTAGAACTATCATATATGATTACTTATTAATTGAATTGAATTCGGGTTATTAAGTAGGATGAAGAGGATAATTTTATAGTACCTATAAAGGGAGATCATATCGGGTTAGAGTACAAATTGGCCAGGAAAATAATTAATATTGATAGTACCTAGAAATGTGGGTGGAATTATATCTCTTGCTCTGAGATTATTCACACGTGTTACACGCATGTTTACTTGTGTCTATAGAGTAGATATGCATGGTTTAGTGATGCGTCCATATTCCACAAGCAGAGTCGGACATCAACACACGAAAGGGAGATTAATGAGTGAAACTGGATTATCCTAGAACTACCTATTCTCCTACTTAATCCACTTTTGTATTCTTCGAGTGATATTTTATTTTATTTATTATTTTAATTAATTGTTTATTAGTTATTAGATTAAAATCCTAACTTTTATTTCCATTCGTCTTAATTAATTTAGTCAATATTTAATTTGATAATACGCCGTCCTTTGGGTTCGATATTCACTTGGTTGCTTGCTAAGCTGTAATTGATATCCTTAATACTTCGGGATTAATTTTGCGTGCAAAAAAAAACATGCATCATCGCACTTCAGATAAAATAGGGGTTCGCGAATAAGCTGGTTTGACCACAGTTCGACCAACTGGGTTGGTCGAACCATGATTGTCGTGGTCGAACCAGATGTCTGGATGCTCCGAAGGTTGCTTAGGTGCTTGGTTCGACCTTCATGATGTGATTTGACCTATTGGCTTGGTCGAATCGAGGTCGAATCGTGCTCTTGGAGCTTTCGAAATCATTTTCGGCATCATCAGTCCCTCATACTATGTTCTAAACCTTAATGTGATGGCTTCGCACTCTTTCGAGTTCACTATGCCTTGAGACGGGAATATTCCTTTATCTAACGTTTGTGTCAATTGATTCACGTTCTCGGTTATCTGCCCCATCATCAGAGTAAGATCCTTCAACTGCTTAGATAAATCTGCGTGTTTAGCATTAATAGTAACGTCAAGACGATCAACTCTTGCATCATTCTTAGCTATGTATCGATTGAAGTATCTTCAACACTCCTCACTTCGTGCTGCTTCATACTAGGCCCCCTTTGTGTCAACTTTGTAATCTGCTTCTGCTGGGACTCTAGTAGCTTGTTGATGTTAGCTAAACTAGAGACAATCTTATCATCCCTATTCAGCTTCACCGTTTAATGTTCAATCTGTGCTACCTTGCCAAGTACATATGATCCACTTACTCTTTCCGTAAGGCAGTCACGTGAATTCATAGAGATGTCAAATAACTTTTCTGCTTCTATTGTTGTTTTAGATAACAGCGCTCCACCTGATGATGCATCAATAAAAACACGTGACTCACAATCTAATCCATAGTAGAAGATACTTATGTATTGAGCCTTAGACATTCCATGTTGTAGACACCTCCTGAGCATATCTTTGAATGTATCCCACGCCTCATGAAATTTCTCATCCTGATTCATAACAAATTGAGTTATCTATTGCCTCATTCTTAAGATCCTTGAGGGTAGCATGTATCTCTCTAAGAACTTCTACTGCAGTTGGTCCCATGTAGTCAGTCGGCTGTATCAAGAGTCTCATACCAAGCTTCTGCCTTATCAATCAAAGAAAACTTGAATAAGGCAATCCGTCTAGCATTATCATGAGCTCCAGCACTATTTTGAGTGTTTGCACAACCAATGAATCTTTTGAGATGCTGATATGAATCTTCAAAACAACCTCTAAAAAAGTTATTCTTTTCCACCATGTTAATAAGAGCGAGATGTATCTCAAAATCATCATCTTACCCCTTGCTCCTATCAATCCCATGTTACCAATTTCAAAGTTCATGAAAATTTCACGTATGGAAACATTATCCGGATTTTGCCTTGCTCCGGCCATGTTTAGCTCAGTGTATTATTCCTTCCTTTCCTTCCTCTCATTTTCCTAGAGCACAAGTACCTAAAAAAAATTCAAGGTTAGGTAGAATTAAATAATCACAAATAAAGGTCTTAATCAACTAGAAATAATAAACTAATAATAATAGCCGCCCCCGGCAATGGCGTCAAGAACTTGATGCGCATTTTCTTTGCACGCAAAATTAATCCCCAAGTGTTAAGGATATCAGTTGCAGCTTAAGCAAGCGACCAAGTGATTATCGAACCCAAAGGACGGCGTATTATCAATTTAATTATTTACTAAATTAATTAAGATGTAAGGCAATAACATTTGAGGATTGAATGATTAACTAATAGACAATTAATCAAAATAACAAATTAAATAAAATATCACTCGAAGAATACGAAAGTGGATCAAGTAGGAGAATAGGTAGCTCTAGGATAATCCAGTTTCATGCATTAATTTCCCTTCCATGTGTTGATGTTCGACTCTGCCTTGTGAATATGAACACATCACTAAACCATGCATATCTACTCTATAGACACAAGTAAACATGTGTATAACACGTGTGAATAATCTCGGAGCAAGAGATATAATTCCACCCCCCTTTCTAGTTACTATCAGTATCAATTATTTCCCTGGCCAATTGGTACTCTAATCCGACATGATCTTCCTTTATAGGTACTATAAAATTATCCTCTTTATCCTACTTATTAATCCGAATAATATTTAATTAACAAGCATTCATATATGATAGTTCTAATGAAGCTTCGGAGTCCCCTCACTCAGAATCATAACCTGGAATCCTGTTCAGCGATGAACGCACTCAATCTACAACCAAGATATATATTCAGACTCTATATACCAATTGAAGATGCACAAAACGACCATCAATATGGATTAAGAAAGCACAATCATATATAAAATAAATCTACAAGTAGTGTTGTACGAAGTTTACACACGAAAGTTCAATTAATCCATAAAAATCTTCACACCCTAGTTCTACCAAAAAGGCTCTAGCCCATGATGTTACGAAGAATAATCATGGGCGTTGGATAGATCTTACCCGGATGTCTGGAAAATACAAGATAAATTAGGAAATGAATAAAACCCTAGATGTGGGAGTCGTCACGTACTTCTCCATCTTGAATCCTCCTCTTGATTCCACAGACGAATCTTCAAAGTGTTAGATGGATGGAGGAAAGGATGTGGATGATGGTTGAGAGGTGAACCCCCCTTGTGGGGTGTAGGATGGTTGTGTTGTGTTGTATCCAATATGTATGCCTTCTTGGTGTGATCTACATCCCCTTTTATACTTGTAAGCTCTCCTTATGAACTTAGGATGGGTTTTTTCTTGAAAACATGCAAAAACACGCGCTAAGGGTGTAAAAATCGGATTTGGACGCGTCCCAGGTATGTGGTTCGACCTAGCTTTCGACCTAGGGCTTGGTCGAACCCTGGTCGAATTGAAATCGGTGATTTGTCGCACTTCAGGCTTCTGGTTCGACCAAAATGGCTGTGGGTTCGACCACAATGTCTGGTCGAACTAAGCTGTCGTGGTCGAATCACACTTGCGCCGTGTCACTGCGTATAACTTCCACATCCAGACTCCGATTTGAGTGAATCTTATGTTCACGCGATCTTCTCTTCCTTGGCTTTCTATCCATACAAAGAACTCACAAAAAATCTAAGAATTGAAGGTGGAACAAGCCATGGAAAATGACATAGTCGTTCTGTTCAGCACAGCTCGCGCGACGTCATCGCTTTGATAATAACTTTCTCGTTTGGAATTCAATTAGGGTGTTCTTTACACCAAAGCGACCCTCTCTTATGTGGCTTTCCAACCATGCATCACATTTCCTGTTCAGAGCTCCACACAAACATGAAAAATTACACCATTTGGACGTGCGTTTTTCAGCATTCTTGCACAAATTGCACATTTTCTCCAACTTTGCATTTTTTATCCTTTTTCCACCTAAAACACAATAAAACACCTCAAGTTTACCCTTTTCTCACATATATTGAATATAAGACACTTGTACTAATATATGACAATAATTCCAATCAAGAAAGTGTTAAATTGGACACTATAACACGCTTATTTTCACTCCCATCAATGAATCAAAGAAATACATACTACCTTACATGTCGAGATTATTGTATAGGGATTAAGAGCACGAACATCTATAATTATTGAGATCAAGTTCTCCTATATAATCACTATAAATCAAATGATCTTAAGTGGTACTGCTCTATACACACAAAGTGCACTAATGTGATTCTATAGTCAATACAAACTAATACCAAATCACACTACAACCATCCCGATAGGGAGTCCCCATCTATCTCGGTTGTGAGCATCTATTTATACTTTATAACCGATAATATGATCTTCCACGTGTTTCGCACAACATATTATCTACAGTATAAAGTAAGTGGACTATTGCATCGACATATTATAAGACGCAATCATTTGATCAATGATTCTCATTTCAAATAAATTGTTATAACATTGTTCATACAAAAAACTAGACATTTAGTGTACAATCTAATAGTTAAGGATAACTCAGGAAAGGGGACCACTGCCTATTGTCGAGGGGCGTTACTAATTTTTTCCGAGAAAGGAGAGGGGGCCACCTCCTGTTGGAGGACTCTCCCCGTTCTGGATATCTTCCTTTCCAGATCTGCAAAATGTTTGTTCAATTCTTCATTTATCAAGGCTTGTAAGTTCCTTGCTAGGGTGTTTGGAAATGCTTCTCTATTCTCCAACCAAACTTCCGCGTGGGTCTCCATTCGCCTTGCTTCCCTTCGGAAGAAGGCCTCCCGTTCCGCCCATTCCTTGGCAAGGATAGCTCAGTCGTGGGTAGATCTTCCCATGAAGGGTCTCAGCTCTCCTTTGAGTATGGTACTGAAGATAAATTGGATCTTTGATTTGTTGGCCTCCTACCTCAATTACACCTCCTTTGACCACTCCCTTGACGCACAGGGAATGGTTATGGGTTCTTTCCTTGGCATCTCCCTTGGTGGGAGGTGCTCTGTTTCTTGATTCCGTCTGGGCCGTGGTTGTCTCCGGGTGTCACCCTCTCTGGACACTTCCTGGGATGAGGGATTTCTTGTCCCTTGGTTTCTTCCTGATTGTGGCTACCTTCGGGCTTCCGTATCCGGCCGGCGAAAGTACTCGCTGTGTCCTTCTTCTGCTGTAGTTTCATTCACACTTTCTCTTTCTCCAGTGTTCCTCTTTCTTATGAAGTTGATAGCTTCTCTGGCATCACCTCCGCTATATTCTCTCCTTGCTTCCTTCCTCCTTTCAAGTTCTTCTCACAGATCACCATGGCTTCCCCTGTGAGGGCCACTGAAGCTCAACCTCTTCGGTTGAACTGGGGGAACTTTAGTGGCGTACTCGTTGATCACTCTTCTAATTTTTTTATTCATTTCCTTCATTTTTTGAGGGTCTCCCAGATCGGGGATGGGAATAGATTTCACTGGAGTTGGTACTTCTGCGGCTGGTGCGCTAACTTGGACATTATTTCCGCTCATCGTCACATTCCGGTGAGCCCTAGAGCATTTTCCTCTTTCTTTATTTCTGGGGGTCGTGAAACCTTCTCCCCCCATCTCTCAACAAAGAAAACAGAGCGAGAATCAGAGAAGCTTAATAGGCAAACAGAATAAAAATAGAACAAGAGCAACTAAGTGTAGCGTTCCCACAAACGGCGCCAATTGTTGATGCGTGTTCTTAGCTAGTTAATTTACAATTAAGAGATAAAAGATTATAGTGTAACTGAGTCAAGAACGATCACAATCAAATACAACAACAAGTAAATATGTGAGAGATGAGGGATCTAACCAAAAAGCCTTAACCGATTTTATTACTCTCCTTTAGAACAACACCCATAAACCTTTTCAATTACAAGTGTAATGTCTAAGTGAGAATGAGCAACCCCACTCTCTCTTGTGAGAGAAGCTATTTATAATACCAACAGAACCCTAACGATTGTCCAATCCCGCAGTGCCACCTGAACGAAGTCAAGCAACCATAAATAAAAGCTGCCGGTACATCAGCATCTTTCAGCAGCCAGTGCAGAGTGCCACCAGGTGTCTCCCAGAGCGCAGCAGGTCTTTCTCTATCCTTTGCTAGCTTCCTATTGGAGGATGAAGAGAGACGTGTCTGTTGTGTGCTGTCCTTTAGTGTGAGAATGTTTCCCAAGACATCCCTTTTTACCGTTATTCTTGTCCTCTAGCCTGTCACCAGTAGCCGTTACCACAATTGTGTCTGTAATTTACCCAACAGTTCTGATATTCCCCTCAGTCCTCGAAAGGGTCGGCTTCCGAGGCTTTGCTGTTTGTCTGAGCTCTTGGGTTTCTTCCTCGATTTCGGAGCAGGGGTGTTTTGCCGAGGGGTCTCGGCCCTCTATCCTTTTAGTGGGCTTTCTTCTATTTCTCCCTTTTCCTGGTGATGCATGTTTTCTTTGCATGCAAAATTAATCCCCAAGTATTAAGAATATCAATTGCAGTTTAAGCATGAGACCTAGTGAAATATCGAACCCAAAGGATGGCATTTTATCAATTTAATTATTTACTAAGTTAATTAAGACAAGGCAATTCAGTTTAAGGATTTAATTATTAATGTACTAACAATTTAATTAAAATAATAATTAAAATGAAAGCACTTAGAAGAATTCGAAAGCGTCTCAAGAATGGAGAATAGGTAGTTCAAGGGTAATCCAGTTTTACTACTTAACTTTCCTCTTAAGTGCAAGCCGACTCTGCCTTGTGGACTATGGACGCACCACTAAACCATGCAAATCTACTCTATAGACACAAGTAATGCATGTAACACGTGTGAATAACTTCGGAGCGAGAGATATAATTTCACCCCCCTTTCTAGGTACTATCAATATCAATTATTTCCCTGGCCAATTGGTACTCTAACCCGATATGATCTCCCTTTATAGATACTATAAAATTAACCTCTTTACCCTAATTACTAACCCGAATTCAATTCAATTAATAAGTATTCATATATGACAGTTCTAATGAAGTTTCGGAGTCCCCTCACTTAGAATCATAACATGGAATCCTGTTCAGCGGTGAACGCACTCAATCTACAACCAATATATATATTCAGACTCTATATACCAATTGAAGATGCACAAAATGACCGTGAATATGGATTAAGAAAGCACAATCATATATAAAATAAATCCACAAGTAGTGTTGTACGGAGGACACACAAGAGAGTTTAATTAATTCATAAAACTTTCAAAACCCTAGATCTACCAAAACGGTTCTAGCCCATGATGTTGCAAAGAACAATCATGGGTGTTGGATAGATCATACCCAAATGTCTGGAAAATACAAGATAAATTAGGTAACGAATAAAACCCTATATGGCGAGGTCGTCGCGTCCTTCTCCGTCTTGAATCCTCCTCTTAGTTCTCCTCTTGATTCCACAAATGAATCTTCAAAGTGATGGATGGATGGAAGAAAGGAAGTGGATGATGGTTGGGGGGTGATCCCCCTTGTGGGGTGTAGGATGATTGTGTTGTTCTTTTCTCACATGAATGATGATGTAAAATATATTTAGTTGTGAGAATGGAATTAAATAAGAAAATAAAAGATATGGGTAAATCATGGATGATTATGTGATAAGGAGATTAATTGTGATGATCCAAGAAATAGGTAATTTTTTGAAATTTTCGAAAATTTTCTGAAATTCTCGCAGGCAGCTGCGCGACCTCACGATTTTGAGAATAACTTCTTCTTCCGATCTCCGATTTAAGTGTTTCTTGCGCTCACAAGATCCTACTTTTCTTGATTTTCTATACATATAAATAAATCTCAGAAATATTAACATTTGAAGGTGTAACAAGTCATGCAAATTGGATCAGTCTTGCTGAAAAGGAACTGCTTGAGCGACGTCACCATTTCGATCATAACTTTCTCATTTGGATTCCGATTGAGGTGTTATTTAGGTCAAAATGACCCTCTCTTCTGTAACTTTCCATCCTTGTATCACACTTCCCATTTAGAGCTCCACATGAACACAGAAAAATTCCACAAGTTGGACATGCATTTTTCAGCATTCTTGCACAAATTGCACATTTTCTCCAAATTTTCACTTTTGATCCTTTTTCCACCCAAAACACAATAAAACATCTCAAACACTCCTTTTTCTCATATATATCAAATATAAGAGACTTGTGCTAATATATGACAACAATTCTCATCAAAAAGGTATTAGATTGGACACTAAAACACGCTTATTTTCACTCTCATCACCTGGCCCCATATTTTTGGTTCTTCTCCGAGGTGCATCTTTTGGGCCTAGGCCTTCCTGTTTGGGCTGCTAATCCCCCTTGATCTGTCATTCTCCTCATCTTTGGATTTTCTTATGGTTGGGCTTCCTTCTCGTAGCACATTGGTTTGTTGGATTTTCGGCCTATTAGGCATGGGGGATATAATACCCAACATTAGCCACTTGAGCCTGGATAATCTAATGGCTTGAGATTATCTAGGGTCAACCCGTATTTTTGTAAATTATATCCCTTATGCTTCAGTATGTATGATTCTTGCTTCTTCTACTTCAGTTTCTTGTCTTGGTCCGCCTTCTTTCTGTCCCTTGATTACCGGGGTCGTCGCGGTATTTCCGCAAGGTTGGGGGTATCTCTTATATTTGGTGCTTTCATTCGAATTTCAAATTTTGAAAATTCTGTCAGTTTATTTTCTTCTCCCCTATCTCTCATCTATCCCTTTGATTTTTCCTCTTCCATCTTTCTATCTGACGGTTGCGATTCCCTTTGTACTGTGCACTCTCTTTTCTCCTCCAGGTATCCTCCTCTTTCTTCCCTTTTTTTCCTAACTTATTTTTCCTAGTGCTTCTAAGTTTTTTGCGTTTCTATCGTCTAAGGTTTCTCCTCCTTTTTTCTTCTGTACATTGTTTCTCTCTCCGCTATAATTTCGCAAACATGGATCATGAGGGTTTCATCTCTCCTTCGAAATCCCTTTCACAAACAACTGATTCTTCGCTTGGGAGTGTTGGGTCTCCTTCTCCCCATAAAGAAGAGGGTTCAATTTCTTGTTCCCTTTCCAAATTCACCTTTGACCAGACAATTGCCGAATTTATTTCGAATTTCAGTTTAAAGTATAATGCAAACATCATTGATGTCGGTTCTGGGTTGGTGGCTCATCTCAAGAAGCTCCCAGAGTGGGGGGATGGAGTCCGCTTTTCTGCTGAGGATGTCCCCTCTACTATTGACAATTTTTGGTTAGCGAAAAATATCATTATCGCCATTGGTAAAATCCAATGCGGAGATAATATTGAATTTTTCCTCCCTTCTTCCGATGCTCAAATGTGTTTTGCCCTGACAAACGTTGTTGTGGCCTATAAATTGCAGTTTGAGCTTGGCTTTCGGTTCTCACTTCATCCCTGTATCTAGAATATTCTCGACTTCTAGGGTATAGCCCCTGCTTAGTTGGCTCCTAATGGTTGGGCTGCCTTGATGGGGATTTTAGTTCTTTTTCATTTGATGAAGTATCCATTTTTGAATATTTCTGAAATCAATTTCCTGTATCAACTTACTCCGAATGCTATGACAAAAGGGTATTACCATTTAGCGCCTCGTCACACTAATCTGGTTGCCTCTTTGCCTAGCTCAGTTAAAAAGTGGAAAGTTCACTGGTTTTGGGTTCGTGGGCCATGGAGGTGGCCTTGTGTCTTCGATTCTGAGGACCTCAAAATCCCGCTGTATTCCCTATGAGTTCTTTCTTCAAACCTGATCTTAGTGCGTGTATGTATTTCGGTTCCTTTCTACATCATTCGAAATATTCTAATATTTTCCTCTAATTTTATGCAGTAAGTGAGTCGTGTGCTCTTAAGAAGCTGTCATCCGAGTTTTAAGACGCCTTCCATCGCATTCGTAGACTTTCCGAGAAGGAGCGCCATTTCCAGTCCATCCTTAGTTGCACTAATCTTTTCGCTGCTGGTTTTACTTCCTCGGCTATAGCCATGTCGGGCGATTTTTCTGTTGTCATTTTTTATTTTTATTAAGGATATCAATTGTAGTTTAAGCAAGCAACCAAGTGAATATCGAACCCAAAGGACGGTGTATTATCAATTTAATTATTTACTAAATTAATTAAAACAAGTAGCAATAAGATTGAAGGTTTAATTATTAATCTACGAAACAAGTAATTAAAATAGCAAATAAAATAAAATATCACTCGAAGAATACGAAAGTGGATCAAGTAGGAGAATAGGTGGATCTGGGATAAACTAGTTTTACTCATTAATTTTCCTTTCGTGTGTTGATGTCTGACTCTGTCTTGTGGAATATGGACGCATCACTAAACCATGCAAATCTACTCTATAGACACAATTAAATATGTGTATAACACGTGTGAATACCCTCGGAGCAAGAAATATAATTCCACCCCTTTTCTAGATACTATCAGTATCAATTGTTTCCCTGGCCAATTGGTACTCTAACCCGATATGATCTTCCTTTATAGGTACTATAAAATTATCCTCTTTATCCTACTTAATAACCCGAATTCAATTCAATTAATAAGTATTCATATATGATAGTTCCAATAAAGCTTCGGAGTCCCCTCACTTAGAATCATAACATGGAATCCTATTTAGCGGTGAACGCACTCAATCTACAACCAATATATATATTCAGACTCTATATACCAATTGAAGATGCACAAAAAAAAAACGACCGTGAATATGGATTAAGAAAGCATAATCATATATAAAATAAATCCACAAGTAGTGTTGTGTGGAGTTTACACACAAAAGTTCAATTAATTCGTAAAAACCTTCACAACCCTAGTTCTACCAAAAAGGCTCTAGCACATAATGTTACGAAGAACAATCAGAGGTGTTGAATAGATCTTACCTGGATGTCTGAAAAATTACAAGATAAATTTAGAAACAAAATAAACCCTAAATACGGGAGTCGTCGCGTCCTTCTCCGTCTTGAATCCTCCTCTTGGTTCTCCTCTTGATTCCACAAACGAATCTTCAAAGTGATGGATGGATGGAGGAAAGGATGTGGATGATGGTTGGGGGGTGATCCCCCCTTGTGGGGTGTAGAATGGATTTGTGGCTCTCTATTGTCTATTCATGGTGTGATCTACATCTCCTTTTATACTTGTAAGCTCTCCTTATGGACCTATGATGGGCTTTTTCTTGGAAAGCACAAAAATTCATGAACAAGGGGTGAAAATTCCGATTTTGCACTTGTTCAGGCTTCTGGTTCGACCACGATGGCTTGGTCGAACTGGTGGTTCGACCACTGGTCGTGGTCGAACTACACTTGCGTCGTCTCACTGTTTCGCTTATAACTTCCACATCCAGACTCCGATTTGAGTGATTCTTGTGCTCACGCGATTTTCTCTTCCTTGGCTTTCTATCTATATAGAGAACTCACAAAAACCCTAAGAATTGAATGTGTAACAAGCCATAGAAAGTAACACAGCCATTCTGTTCGGCACAGCACACACGATGTCACCATTTTGATCATAACTTTCTCGTTTGGAATCCGATTGATGTATTCTTTTCAGTGGCTTTCCAACCATGTATCACACTTCTCGTTTAGAGCTCCACACAAATACAAAAAATTGCACAAGTTGGACGTGCGTGTTTCAGCATTCATGCACAAATTACACATTTTCTCCAACTTTGAACTTTTGATCCTTTTCCACCTAAAACACAATAAAACATCTCAGGTGCACCTTTTTCTCACATATATTGAATATAAGACACTTGTGCTAATATACAACATCAATTTCCATCATAAAGATGTTAGATTGGACACTAAAATGCACTTATTTTTACTCTCAACATGTAGCATTCCCACAGACTGCGCCAACTGTTGATGCGTGTTCTTGGCTAGTTAATTTACGATTAAGAGATAAAAGATTATGGTGTAACTGAGCAAAGAACGATTATAATCAAACACAACAACAAGTTAACATGTGAGAGATGAGGGATCCAACCAAAAAGCCTTAACCGATTTTATTACTCTCCTTTAGAACAACACCCATAAACCTTTTCAATTACAAGTGTAATGTCTAAGTGAGAATGAGCAACCCCACTCTCTCTTGTGAGATAAGCTATTTATACTACCAATAGAACACTAACGATTGTCTAATCCTGCAGTACCACTTGGACGAAGTCAAGCAACCATAAATGAAAGCTACTGGTACATCGGAGACTTTCAACGTCTGTGCAGAGTGCCACTAGGTGTCTCCCAGAGCGCAGCAGGTCTTTCTGTGTCCTTTGTTTGCTTCCTATTGGAGGATGAAGAGAGACGCGTCTGTTGTGTGTTGTTCTTTAGTGTGAGAGTGCTGCCAAAGACATCCCTTCTTACCGTTTTTCTTGTCCTCTAGCCTGTCGCCACTAGCCGTTCCCACTGTTGTGTCTGTACTTTGTCCAACAGTTCTGATATTCCCCTCAGTCCTCGGAAGGGTCGACTTCTGAGGCTTTGCTGTTGTCCGAGCTCTTGGGTATCTTCCTTGACTTCGGAGTTGGGGTGTTCTGTCGAGTGATCTCGGCCCTCTAACCTTTAATGGGCTTTCTGCTCTTTCCCCCTTTTCCTGGCCCTATCTTCTTGGTTCTTCTCCAAGGTGTGTCTTTTGGGCCTAGGCCTTCCTGTTTAGGCTGCTGATCCCCCTTGATCTGTCATTCTCCTCATCTTTGGATTTTCTTGTAGTTGGGCTTCCTTCTTGTAGCACATTGGTTTGTTGGGCTTTCGGCCTGTTAGGAATGCCGATATAATACCCATAACAATAATTCCCATTAATTAATTAAGTTACTGACAACTCCATTAATTAATATCTCATCCGAGAATAGTACCACTCAATCTCATTATCATGCCGGAATAAATCCACCAGGTGGGTATACATGATAATCCTTATGAGCTCCTCAAGGGGATATCATCAACCTATTTAATAGGACACATATTTCTTCTACAATCAATAGCACACCATAGAGACAACACTATTTTCCAACTCACCGAGTTTGTTGATTTAATTACATGTAAATCTCACCCATTGATGAATCAAATAAATACATACTACCTTACGTGTCGAGGTTATTGTATAGGGATTAAGAGCACAAACATCCATAATAACTGAGATCAAGTTCTCCTATATAGTCAATATAAATCGAACGATCTCAAGCGGTCTGCTCAATACACATAAAGTGCACTAATGTGATTCTATAGTCAAGACAAACTAATACCAAATCACACTACAACCATCCCGCTAGAGAGTCCACGTCTATCTTGGTTGTGAGCATCTGTTTATACTTTATAAGAAAATCGATAATATGATCTTCCGCGTGTTGTCGAACAACATATTATCTATAGTATAAAGTAAGTGGACTATTGCATCGACATATTATAAGACGCAATCATTTGATCAATGATTCTCATTTCAAATAAATTGTTATAACATTGTTCATACAAAAAGCTAGACTTTTAATATACAATCCAACAATTAATACCTTTTAAAAATAGACAAAGACTTGTGTGAGACTATCTCACGTAAGGGCTTACGTGAGACAGTCAGAAAGTGATAACTTTACAATAAAAAGTGATACTAAATTAATGTAAAGTGATAATATTATTTCATGAATAATTTATAGTGTAAATAAAAAGTGATAACATTTTATAGCGAAAGTGATATTGTTTTATAGCGAAAGTGATAGCAATTTTAAAAATTGTAAAATGCTCTCACAGGAGACGGCCTCACGCAAAACCTACCCTTAAAAATATTATCACATTTTATAAATTTATAATATTTAAATTAAAAATAAATTAAATGAATAATAATTTTAAATTATTACATTTTTAAATAAAAAATATAGGAGTATATTATTAAATAATAAAAAACTTGTAAAAAATTTTTATATATATACATTTAGGTTAGGTCATGCGTGAGACCGTCTTACGTGAGATCATTTTTCTCTTTTAAAATAATTATCACTTTCGCTATAAAATATTATTACATTCGCAATAAAATGTTATCACTTTTTATTGATATTATAAATTGTTTATGAAATAGTATTATCACTTTTCATTAATTTATTATCACTTTCCTTTATAAAAGGTATCACTTTCTGACCGTCTCACGTAAGGGCTTATGTGAGACGGTATCACACAATTCTTTGCCATACATTTAAGGGGTAATTAATTTTTAAATTTTCTAATTTGATATCAACCAAATAAGATCATTTAAATTTATTTAGGCCAAAATAATTTTAATCTATAATGAATTTTTCAATTTTATAACAATCAAATAGGCCCTTCAAATTCATTTAGTAAATCAAATGGACATCTCATATAAGAGAATCCGTAACACTGTTTTACCGTCTTTGCCATTAATAGGATACTGGTCATTGTTTCAAAACTAAGATACACTCTCAACATCCAGCGTTAAGTTTTCCTTCAACTACGACTCGGCATATTGTTCCGCGAACTGCCAAACTCTCTACAGAATTAGTTACTGCCTACTGGGCTGCTTACCTTGACGTTAGCGCAGGTAAGAATTTCTCGTTTTAATTAATTAAATTAATTTACTGTTCCTACAGATTTAACTGTGATATCACTCCTTATGTTCGGACTCATTAAATTAACTACGGAGTCAATTATTCTAGCTTAAGGAGTATACTATTTTCTGACTCTGTTTTGCATCAATTGTTTAATTAATTGGAACATGGGCTTGCTGCTTTTTTCGAATTACACATCATAGATCTGCCTCCTGCTCCTGCTTTATTTATGTACCATTTAGTTATTTTAATACACGCATTTTTAACCATTTGTCAGGAATGGTCATAGTAAATTATATTTGTGATGATGGGGTTTGTAGATTGAGTTTTCTCGAAGAATATAGTTTATCGATATTTCTTGAAATGGACGGATTTAGGTTAATTGGTAGTGAAAGGGGAAAAGGATAATAAGAGAAGAGAGAATCATTAGGCTAGACCTAATGCCCTGTCTTCTTAATGCTGATCTCTTATGAATAATACTTTGGATTTTGATTGCATTTCACTAAGCTAGGAAGGTGATCTATTGCTTTTGGATGACCTTTTATTGTACAGGAAACTAAAGCCTTGGATTCTCAACAAGCATGACTATTCAATTTTCTTATAAGATAATGGAATATTGGTTTATATATGAACTATCCATTATTCTTTAAAATCTAATCAGTCGGGAAGGTTCTTTGTTGGCTTTGTTCTATTTGAGTTATACACTCAGTAGAAATAAACTGAATTCTAAAAGTTGAGTGTTTAGTAATAACTAGTGCTTTGGAAATTGTATATAGGGAAGACTTTTTTTTAAAAAAGTTTTGGTTGGATAGTTGCTAGCATACCATGAGGATTATCAATTGCTGATTCAAAATGTTATGATATCAGAAAGCTACTCAAGCAAAAGACTGCATAATTATTTGAATGGGGCATTCCGAGAATTGAACTCGGGACCTCTGGCACCCAAAGCGAGAATCATACCACTAGACCAAATGCCCTACTGCTTTACAAACCCTTAATTAACTCATTTGACCTAAATGTCATCTATATTTTTTTACATTTAGCAGATCTGCTTCCTGACTTCACCTGCATCAATTAGGTGCTATTTTTATCATGTACAGTTTTTAAATGAAAGCACTTTCTAGTGATATGGCTTCAATAAGGGACTTGTCAACATAAACATTTGTGTATACTTGTTAAGAATGGGCATTTTGAGATGTAAACTTTACAATGAATTGTAAATACACTTTTTAAGGCCAATACGTCCAATAATGGCTTGCCAGTGAAAGACTTGTTAGCCTGTTGTTTTTCAAACTCATGTCAAGGTATAGAATAAGACTTAGATGCATCAGAATTATTATCATAGATTTACTTAACGGATAGTAAAGATGAGCAGCTATTTTTTGTAAGTATGTGACTCTCTTTTACACAAAATTAGAGATGTCATCGTTATACTGAATGTCTTTTTTTCCCAAATCTACTTTTGTAGGATAATAATATTGGTTCCGTTATGCATAACTTAGTAGACGTCCATCGTGTTAAACTAGCATCATTGCCATTTGAATAAAATAAGAAGTAAAAATGTTTATATGGTTTTAATGTGTTTGAATGAGGCATTTCGAGAATCGAACTCAGGACCTATCCCATCCAAAGTGAGAATCTTATCACTAGACCAAGTACCTGTTAGAATTGAAGCTCTTATTTAACTTATTCAGTTATTTGACTTGGAAATGACTCATTCCAGCTGTTACATTCTTCCCCAAATTTTTTATCCACTATTGACTTTCTAGTTTTTTTAACTTCATCTTTAGAACCCTTGAATTTGAGTAAAATTTTTAAAATTGCTTATTAATTTTATTATTGTTACTTACTGTTTATCATATTTTAGTTGTATTTTACTAATATGACATGCTTCCTTAAATTTCTTTGTCTATGTTAATGTTATAGATTACTTGTGAACCTTAATGCATGGTTCTCATAGCTTAGTTACTTTGAGACACTATCATTTACTTCCTCCGTAACATAGCAATTGGACATTTTTTTGAGCTCGTAGGTTAAGAAAATGTACTTTTTGGGGGGTAATTTTGTATTTCTTGGGTAATAAATAAAGTGTAAAGTATGTTATATGTGTTAGGTAAGGGCAGTGGCGGACTTACATTGGGGCCAAGGGGGGCACTGGGCCCCCCAGAACTTTTTAGAATAATTAGTATATATGTAATATATATTTCAAAATATTAAAGTGGCCCAGTGGTGCATGTCATCTTTGGAGGAATTGCAAGCTGGATGGTCGGGTGTTCGAATCCTCACACCACCTTTTGTTATAATTACTAATTTCTATTTTTTTTTCTTTATATAATTTTGATTCTTATTTTATTTTTTTCGTTTGTAATTGATTCTATATATTTCTTTATATAAAAAAATATCTAAATTTTATTATTATTAGGCTAATTATACTGTGCTCCGGGTGCACCCACTTTCAAAAACGTATACAAATATAAACAAAAACATATATAATTATGAACAAAAATGTATACAATTTAATTGTTAGTTTTTTTTAATGAAAAATTGAGTGTAAAAAAATATACACTTTTTAAAAAACATGTATACATTATTGAATAAAAAGTTATACACATATGGATGCTAGGTTTTTTAATGAAAAACTTAGTGTGAAAAAAATATACAATTATTAAGAAACACGTATACAAAATAGAATAAAAGTTATACACATATGGATACACCCTTGCACCCGGGTGCACCTAATATTAACTCTTATTATTATAGTTATTTAATAATTTATATTGTAGTTAATTAATTGATTTAAAATACGTAACAGTAATATATATATTTGTCTCATAAAATTCTTTACATTTTCCTCATTTGTGTGTGGAGTAGCACATTTTCACTCTCTTAGAAAAGAAAATTACATCTTAATCCAATAACCTCGGAAGACTTCTAACTTCAAAATGATCACTCACACCTAACATATAATATAATTACGCATTGTGATTATTCTGCAAAAATGAACCGTATTGTGACACGAATGAAGCATATTATTCGGGTCCCCCTGAACATAAATCCTGCATCCGCCACTATGTGAGGGTCACATTTTTTAAATAAGTGTATTGAGAGTTTAGTTGTATTGAGTTTATTTTTACTTTTGGAAATGTGTCAATTTTTGTGGGACAAACCAGAAAGGAAAATGTATCAACTTTTATGAGATGGATGGAGTGTTTGGAAATTATTAGTCATATGAGATCCGTTTATTCATCAACAATTGGATATGTTCTGGAATTTCTCTTGGTTCTTTTTGGTCTAGGTCATTTTGATAAGGGAGGATTACTACTAAGTACACAAAAAAACCCTAAATTACTATGAGATACAAACATACAAAAGTATTACTACTAGGTACAAAAATATATAGTGATATTCCAATATTACCCCTATTAATGTGCTGCACATAAATATTGTGTGCAGCAAAAGTTCATGTGCAGCAAAGTGTGTGCAGCAAAAAAAGTGTGTGCAGGAAAAAAAAAGTGTGTGCAGCAAAAAAATGTGGTGGTCCGGCGGCGGCGGTCCGGCAGCTTTTCCGGCGGCGGCAGTTTTTCCGGCGACCAGTTTTTTTTTTTTCTTTTTTTTTTTTGGACGAACAGTTTTTCCGGCGACCGACTGCCGGAGCTCCGGCGGCGGCGGCGCGGCAGATTTCCGGTGACCAGTTTTTTTTTTTTTTTTTTTTTTTTTTTTTTTTTTTTTTTTTTTTTTCTGACGAACAGATTTTCCTGCGATCGGCCGCCGGAGCTCCGCCGGCGGCGGCGGCGGCAGCGGTGGTCCGGTGGTGGGTGGAGGTTGGGGTTAGTGTTTTAAATGTATATGGGTTTAGGGGTATATTTGGTATTTTACTTTAATATTTTGTATTAAATAATAATTATTTTAAATCAATGTATCTAGTAGTAATTAGGGGTACAAAGTGTGTACCTATCAGTAATTATTTCTTTTGATAATGAGTGGAAGTGGATGAAAAATATGCAACTAATTAAATCCTACACAATTTTCCTTTTGGATAACTTAACCTTCGTCTACTTGTTGTATCCTTTTGATTACAATTTCTAAGCATAAGCATTACTGAATTTTATTTGTCTTGATAGATGTTGTACTGTTTAGAATTGCTATCTGTCGGATAAATATGTTTGAAAAAATTATGATTAATGAAAAAGATGATATACACAAAATGCATATACTTGTTCATAAAGGGGCATTCCGAGCGAGAATCATACCACTAGACTAAAAGCCCAAGTTATATTTCATTCAGTTTTCTTGATTAGATTTGTTTTCTGCACTGTGCTATTGCATTTGTCTATTGGCTTGTAAATAATATTTTTTTCTCTGATCTTTTCTTATTTGTTAATAAATTTTTGCAACCTAGTCATCTAGTGACAAGTGTATGTTCAATGTTAAGTATTCAAATAGTTCTACTTGTATTATTCAGTCAACAAACAATCTTATTATAATCTCTGTAGGTATTTTTTCAAATTTATCCTTTTCGGATGATGTTATAGCGCTACTTTTACAAGTTACTTTTACTAGGATTATGAATTTGGTTCATTTCATTATGCATGACTTGGTTTATTTATAATATTTTACCAGCCTTTGTTTCCTTCATATAAAAATCAGTTAAAAAAAATTTTGTATGATTATGATCACATTAGTTAACCGGGACATTCCGAGAATTGAACTTGGGACCTCTCGCACCCGCGAAGCGAGAATCGTAGTACTAGACCCAATGCCCTGTCTTTTCTCTTGATCTGTCTTTCTAAAGCCGATTTATTAATGCATTTCACTTTCGAATTTAACTATAGGCCATGGCCCGCAGTTCTCATGGATAGGATACTATTTGCATATAGGTATATAAGAATTGGCAGTAATTTCCATCTCTGTTGATTGAGTTATCATTGAAACCATTAAATATCTTTTGGATTAATTTCCTTGAAGAAGTATTGGGACTTTTGGTAAATTGAAAGTCAGACATGAAGTATCCCAGTGTATACTGTTGTTTTCTTCTCTTAAGACCAGTATTTTATACATTGAGCAGAAATAAATGAAATTTTAGAATCTGTACATCTAAAATTATTGCTTCTATAAATGCTATTTGAAATCGCTTTTTTGTTATTTGTCTTTGCTTCTGGCTTAACAACGCTGATGTTGGGGTATGGATATAAAATTTGATTTAGAAGTGCAAATATAGGATCATTTGCAATCTGGTAATGTTTCTCTCGAATTTTCTGCTTTTTATTTCATGGCAGATTACATCTTTTTATAACAAGAGAATTTAATGCAAGATTTAATTAGTACATTCATCTAGCAAAGTTCTTGAATCTTCTATGGTCTTCAATCTTGACTGCCTCCTCGTATGCTTCCCATGGAGTTGGACCACCACTTAACATTACAGATTATTTTCAACACCCCTCTTAATTTGTAATGTTAACATGTCCTCTAAATTGCTCAAGCTTTTCTGAAGTAAATGCTTTCGTAAACCCATCTGCAAGTTGCTCCTTAGTGTTCATGAACTCTGGCTGAATTTCTTGCTCACTTACGAGATCTCTTATGAAATGATGCCGCAACTCGATGTGCTTGGACCTTGCATGGAAAACAGGGTTCTTTGTCATAGCAATAGTCGACATATTGTCGTAAAAAATTGTTGTTGCAGAGACTTGATCTTTCTGAACATCAGCAAGCACTCTTCTTAGCCAAATAGCTTCACAAGCTGCATCACATGCTGCAATATACTCCGCTTCAGTCAACGAGAGCGAAACCGTCTTCTGCTTCTTAGATGCCCAAGAAATTATCTTTGATCCCAAGGAAAATATGTATCCTGATGTGCTCTTGTGATCGTCAAGCGAACCAGCCCAATCACTATCAGTGAATCCAACAAGCTTATCATCCATTTCCTTGACATAGTTGATGCCAAACTTCCTTGTTCCTTGAAGATACCTCATGATTCTTTTTGCTGCAGCAAGGTGTAATTTGCTTGGATTATGCATGAACCTTGAGATCAAACTTACTGGATAAACAATATCCGGCCTTGTATTTGTCAAGTAGATTAAAGAACCTACTAAGCTCCTGTACGATCTCTCATCAACCTTTTCTGCTCCATCATCCAGCTGCAACTTTTTATTTGATGCCAATGGAGTTGCAATAGGCTTGCAACTACTCATATTGAATTTTTTCAAGACACTATCAAGATACTTCTCTTGAGAAGTGAAAATCTTTCCTTTGTTTGACGAACTTGAATCCCGAGAAAAATTTTCATGAGACCCAAGTTAGTCATCTCATACTCTTTCATCATGGCTTCTTTGAATTTCTCCACCATCACATGATCAATGCCAATGTAGATCAAATCATCCACATATAAGAAAACAATGAGAAAATTATTTCCTTCCTTTTTCACATATAATGAAGCCTCGTTAAGGCTTCGAACAAATCCGATTTTCTGGAAATAGCCATCAATCTTGCTATTCCAAGCTTTGAGGGCTTGCTTCAACCCTTATAAAGCTTTCTTGAGTCTGCAAACTTTCCTTTCTTCTCCTTTGACAACGTAACCTTCCGGTTGTTGTATGTAGACTTCATCCTTTAAGTCACTATTGAGAAATGCTGACTTAACATCCAATTGATAGATTGGTAGCTCCAACTGTGCAGCAATGGCTAGAACAATCCGAATCGTTTCCATTCGAGCCACTGGTGCAAACGTCTCCGTAAAATCAATTCCGGGCTGCTGAGAATATCCTTTTGCTACCAAACGCTTTGTGCTTGAAAATAGAACCATCTTCTTTGAATTTTGTCTTGTAGATCCATTTCACTCCAATCACGTTTTTTCCTTCAGGTGGATCCACGAGTTCCCATGTTTGAAACTCATCATCCATTGCTTCTTGCCAACATATTTCTCTTGCTGCTTCATCATATGATTGTGGTTCACAAGTGAATAATGCCACGTTACAAGCATCATAAATATCTGCCAAGCTTCGAAATTTCAAAATCGGACTCTCGGAGTCGGCATGCAACTCTTCACGTGAACTTGGACCAGGAGTACATGGGCTGCTGCTAGTTTCATTTGAGCTAGTATGATCATTCCCCTTTGATGAAGAAGGCATGATAATTGCTTTCCCTCTCTGATTTTCATTCTCCCAATTCCAAGAACCCATTTCATCAAAAATAACATCACGTGAAGTAACAAGTTTGTTTGTCTTTGGATCAAGTAGACGATAGCCTTTCGGCTCGTCACTATACCCAACAAATATAAGCTTTTCTCCTTTTTCATCAAACTTTTCTCTTTGCTGTGAAGGTATATAAGAATAAGCAATGCAACCAAACACTTTAAAGTGATGTACCTGTGGTTTTCTCCGATGCCATGCTTCATATGGAGTCATGTTTGGAACTACCTTCGTAGGAGATCTATTGAGGATATAGACGGCTGCATTTACAGCCTCAGCCCAAAAGGATTTTGGAAGACCTTTGCCCGTCAACATGCTTCGTGCCATTTCAACAATTGTTCTATTTTTTCGCTCCGCAACTCCATTTTACTGTGGGCTATATCGAATTGTTAATTGCCTTTGAATTCCTTTAGTTTTGCAATAATTCATGAAGGCATTTCCAATAAACTCTCCACCTCGATCAGTACGAAGATACTTGATTGTTTTGCCACTTTGATTCTCCACAAATGTTTTGAATTCCATGAACTTGGGAAATGCTTCAGATTTTTGCTTGAGAATATACACCCACATCATTCTTGTCTAATCATCAACGAACAATAGAAAGTACCTATTGTCATTGAGTGAAGCCGTCTGCGTCGGGCCACAAATGTCGGCATGCACAAGCTCAAGAGCTTCTTTAGCTCTATAAGATGTTTTCGGGAAAGGAAGACGATGCATTTTGCCGTAAATGCATCCTTCACAAGGGCCACATTTCTCCTCAATTTTAGGAAGACCCTGCACCATATTTTTGCTCCGCAACAAATTTAAACCTTTGAAACTCAAATGTCCATACCTTAAATGCCATAGCTTGTGTTCTTCTTCAGTTGTGCTTTGGAGCACAAGTTTCTCCGAATATGACAAGTTGACTGGAAAGACCTTATTCACGCTCATCTTTACTTTTACCATCGTAAGATTTTTTTGTGTCAATAATGATGCAATGATCATTCTTGAAAACCACCTGGTAGCCCTTTTGCATAAGCTGGCCAACACTCAACAAGTTTTGAGTCAAATGAGGCACAAAGAATACATCCTTGATCATGCTTGTATTCCCCTCCTTAGTTCGAACGGCAATGGAGCCTTTGCCATTAATCTTGAGAGCTTTTCCATCACCAAGCTTCACCTCTGATGAATACGATTCATCCAAATCCACAAAGATTTTCTTGTTTCCGGACATATGATTGCTGCAACCACTATTGACATACCAAACATTCTCAAGAGGTTGTTGAGAATTTAAGCAAGCGTAGAATACCTGTTCATCTTCTTTATCAGTAAAGTTTGCTTCCTTTGATCCACCATCATTTTGATACCAGCAATCCTTTTGAGAGTGATTTGGATTTTTGCATATTTTGCATTTGCTCCAGCAACTTTCGGTGTCGTGCCCATTCTTTCGACGAATACGACAATAAGAACCTGGATCATAGTTATTGTACCTCGAGTTGCTGGAATCTCCTCGTCCTCGGCCTCGACCTCGACCTCGACCTCGGCCTGGGAAGTTATTGTTGCCTCTGCCACGGCCTCTTCCTCTACCAGGTTGTGTGGAAGTTTTATTTTTGTCAGCACCATCTTTTGAAGATTCTGAGATATTCACCTTTCCTTGAAAACCTTGCTCCATGTTTTGATTTGAAAACCTGTTCATCCTCTTTTCATGAGCTTCCAACGAACCCATTAGTTCATTCAAAGTTAACATGGATAAATCTTTTGATTCCTCTATTGCTGCCACTATGTGTTCGAACTTCGCCGGCAAACTACGTAGCACCTTTTCAATGATCTTCTTATCTTCTAGTTTGTCACTGTAGCCTCTAACCTGGTTGACGACAGTAGAGACTCGAGACTAAAATTCTTTTATACTTTCATTTTCTTTTATCATCAAGTTATCGAAATCTCGCCATGAGTTTTGTAGCTTGATAGAGATGACTTTCTCATATCCCCAAACTGATTTTTAAGAGTTTCCCAAGCTTCTTTTTGATGATTTTGCACTTGTAATGCGCGGAAGAATTGATCGACTCACCCCTTTTTGTAGCCTCTAACCTGGTTGACGACAGTAGAGACTCGAGACTAAAATTCTTTTATACTTTCATTTTCTTTTATCATCAAGTTATCGAAATCTCGCCATGAGTTTTGTAGCTTGATAGAGATGACTTTCTCATATCCCCAAACTGATTTTTAAGAGTTTCCTAAGCTTCTTTTTGATGATTTTGCACTTGTAATGCGCGGAAGAATTGATCGACTCACCCCTTGATGCAAGAAGGACAAAGCTTTTGCATCTTTTGTCTTGTTCTCCTTATACTCCCTCTTCAATGTTGCTGTAAAGATTGCCTCCTCTGCAGCAGTGAGAATTTTGAATCCATCGTTAATAATATCCCATAATTCATGAGATATGAATAACGTCTTCATCAATACGCTCCATAGCTCATAGTCTTGTCCCGCAAAAATCGGAACACCTTGTTGAGAGTATGTGAATGCAAGATTGCTGCTGCTCGCCATGCTTGAATATTTGAAGGAAGAACAGATTTATGGTTGGCTCTTGATACCAAAAATATGTTGGGGTATGGATATAAGATTTGATTTAGAAGTGCAAATATAGGATCATTTGCAATCTGGTAATGTTTCTCTTGAATTTTCTGCTTTTTATTTCATGGCAGATTACATCTTTTTATGACAAGAGAATTTAATGCAACATTTAATTAGTATATTCATCTAGCAAAGTTCTTGAATCTTCTATGGTCTTCAATCTTGACTGCCTCCTCGTATGCTTCCCATGGAGGTGGACCACCACTTAACATTACAGTCTTACAGATTACTTTCAACAGCTGATTAGCCATCTTATTTGTAGTGCTGAGTTTGATTTAGCATTGCTGAGGATTATCATTTGCTGTTCAAAAATGCTCTATGCAGTACACTAAATAATTTAAAAATGCAAAAAAATGTATATACTTTTAGAATTGGGGCATTCTGAAAACCGAATTCGGGACCTCTCACACTCCAGTGAGAATCATACCACTTGACAAAATGCCCTAATTACTTTTTGATATTTATTTCCTAATTTTATGATCCGTGTTCCGTATCTGTTGGTCAACAATCAAGATTGTGAATTTACCAAGGCTTTGAATGTTCAATAACAGCTGGCAGGTGGAACTGTCTGACTTTGTGCGTTCCTTAGTGGTCATTTAGATGTTTGTTGCATGCCATGAATTGCTTAGTGTAGAACCAGATTTGAAATAAAGCAACTTCTGTTTATGGGTTAGGTTAGCTGACAAAATATATTTTTTATAAAAATAGGTACTCTCTGAAACTATTTGCACTAGCTGACTTCCTTAAAATGAAGTTCGTAGTGTCCTTGTTAGGTTGAATGACTGTTTTTCCAGAAGTTGAAGACACGAATAATTATATAGGTTCCAATTATGCATGACTCAATTGACTAAGAAAATTTTATGCCATGGTAGCGGGCCCTGATGAACAAAATAAATATGAAATTAGTTTTTCGAACTTTTTTATTCTGATGCCTTGATTCCAACTTAATTATAGGAATGACTACCTGATACGCTAATACTAAATTAATAAACTTATTCATTGGAGAAAACAGTCAACAAAAGAAATGTGTTTACTTATTTATAAGGGGCATTCCAAGAATTGAACTAGGGGCCTCGCACCCTAAGCGAGAACCATACCACTATACCAAATGCCCACTCTAATACTTAGTATTCGCATTCTGCCTTCATAACCTGAATCTGCTGCCCTCTGCTTGATTTTTCTGATAAAGCAACTGGTCATACATGGTTGGTTAATAATTTATATACACTTTTGAAGGCTAGAAGTACTAAACAACAGCTTGCTGGAAATTAGTGTTTGTGTGCAGCCTAGTCAGACTTCAAACCAATCATCTCTCCAGTCAATTATTTTAATCATAGTAGGTTCATCATAATTAGCTTTTTTCTCAAAATGAAGTGGATAATGCTATTGTTAGATTGGTCACCTATCCTTTCAGAAGTCAATATAAACTAGGATTATAAATTTAGTTGTTTCCATTATGCATTTCTTGATTGACTTTCATTATGTTACACCAATGTTGGTTTGTCTTATACCTATTAGAAAAAGTTATTTCTATCATGACTTCATTAACTGACTAGGGCATTCCGAAAATTGAACACGAGACCTCTCGCACCCCGAGCTAGAAACACACCACTAGACCATGATGAGATTCCTATTTTATATTTAAACCAGTGTTTACTAAAAAATTTGTCAAATAATTAGTATATTTTTTTTAATAATTTTTTGCCTCGCTGATGTAGATGAATTCAACGTAAATCTTATATATATGAATTTACTGGAAAATTGGCAACACTACTTGATGTCGTCTACTTGATGCTCCTGGACGTGAAGTGAACACCTTTAGTAAAGCTAAAATAAAAAAAGGTATGACATCAAAAAAATATATACGTAAGGCAAGTAGTAGTATATTATAAAAGTTGTTATTAAAATTATAATTTTTGGTGGCCTGTTATAATATTAGGATTAAGATTAGAATTGCTACGAAATTTTAGTAATCTATCGTAAAAGTTTCGGCTATTAGTATTCTTCTTTTCAAATTAATATTATTAATTCTACTTTGAAATGTCATGTTGGATAAAATCAAAGAAAATGTGAGCATAAAGAATAAAATTTTGAAATAATTAAAAGACCACAAAAACTATTAAAATATGTGTCCTCCCCCCGTGATTTAATAGAAAAATAGAAAAAAAAGCAGTTGCAAATGTATATAGACCAGAAGAGTGATGCAAAAAAAAAAAAAAAAAAAAAACACAAGCACATGCTCATTGAAAAAAGTTAAAATAATACCATGAAATAATACCTTCTAATAAAAGTAAAATAATGTTGTACAAAAGTGTAAATGGTAATTTATCTTAAATAGTGGTATTCAATAAATCCAAAACATTTGATATAAAAATTTTGAACACCGATCCAAATCCTAAATTTACAAAAGGTGGCAAAATAAATTTATGATAACAAACAGGCTAAGTATCTCCAAAACATGGGGGGATTGGAGATTTTATCAGTAGCAGTTGTCTTGGACACACGCAACTTAATTAGTGAATAATCAAGAACATCAAACACGACAGATGTACCATCTTTAGCAGATAACATGTTCCAAAGTTTAAATATTTCATTTTCTATAATAACATCACCTTGCAGGATAGACATAATAGTGCAGATATAATATTCAAAGGGAATCTGAAACTCAAAATGATTAAGGGAAGAATATTGATTGGAGAAAGGAGTGAAGGTTGGTAGAAGAACTTGCAGACATGAATAAACCAATAGATTCTATTGAAGACATTAAAATCTCTATGAATTTGATAGAACTCTACTAAAGAAATAACACATTTTATGAATTAGAAATAAACAAAAGCAGACGTGCCATCCTATCAGCTACACAATGTTCAATAGAAAGCGTGTATCTAAAAGAAAGAAGAACACGGCCGGCATGAGAATACATGGGAAAATCATAACAACACTGATTGGAGTTGAAAATAGGAGTGCTTAGACAGATCCTATCTAAAAAGTTTTAATCAGCAAAAAGATATAAAAAAAATTAAAATAAAAATGTTATAGAAGAAAGACATACCATTAAACGAAATGTGAGAAACAATTGAATTGAACAACCTCATAATGAACCTGGGAGAGGTAAGATCAAAGTATACGGTGGCATACTTACAATCCCAATTGGAATAATGATAAACAAAAGCAGGCCAACCATAACCAAAGGTGGATTGTTCACATTCATGGTTAATGTAAACGGTTGTGCATCGTTTTTGAATTGAATCAACCTTGCAAGAGTACAGTGAGTTTGTACTAAGGTGAGAAGCAATAGATTTAGGTAGAATCAGTGAATGTGAAAATAAGATACTCCCTCCGTCCCATAGTTAAGTTCACCGACACTGTAGATACGGAGTTTAAGAAAAGTTACTTTTTGACCAACTATATTGACTTTTTAGGGGTATTGTGGTATTTTTAAATAAATTATAAAGTATGTTATGTGTGTTACGTGGGAATGGTATTTTTGAAATTAAGATAACTTTTGAGGTTGTTGGTTAATGTGAAGTTTCTTTTTTGGGTGGTGAACATAAGTGTGGGACGGACGAAAACGGAAAGTGTGAACTTAAGTGTGGGACGGAAGGGAGTATTTAATAGAGAAATAAAGGAAGCAATAGGACAAACGAATGACCAGTAAATATTACAAAAACATTACAAAAAAGATTATATGAAAATACCAACTCATTAGTGAAATTAGCAACGAAGCATCGCCAATTTAGTGAAATCATTTCGATTTCTTAGTTGAGACAGTTTACTGGAATGATGAAGATTGAATGGAAAAAAATCAAATAATGTCGACGATATACCTTTGGGGAAACCGGAGATATCATAATGATTAAAGTAAAAAGTCCCATCAAAATTGTAGGAGAAGGTTATAAAATCGCCTATGAATAGATTATTGGGGATTCAAAATGTAGACCAACCATCAGTGAAAGCTCAATATACTTTCCAGCTAGCATCGTATTTATCAAACAAAGTGCAAACAAACTTCGCATCAAAGTACATTCTATTTGTCCACTCAGAAAAATGCTTTTGTATGAAGGACACAGTAAGAAATCAAATCCAATATCAGTTAAATAGTACTCATGAGCTTTTGTCCGATTTGACAGGAGTTTGTTTGCACTATTAGTTGAAAATTTGATTTCTTATTTTATATTTTGTACTATTGGAATTATATTGCATCTGATTACTTACTGTCCTTCATACAAAAGTTTTTTTTATGAGTGGACAAATAGAATGTACTTTGATGCGGAATTTGCTTGATAAATATGATGCTAGTTGGTAAGTTTTAATTTAACGTAATGATGGATGGATATTGGGATTTCACTTATGGCTAGTCTACATTCCGAATCGCCAATGATGTCTATAGGTGATTTTATAAACTTCTTCTACAATTTTGATGGGACTTTTTACTTTAATAATTATGATATCTCCGGTTTCTCCAAAGGTATATTGTCGACTTTATTTGATTTTTTTTCCATTCAATCTTTATCATTCCTAATAAACTGTCTCAACCAAAAATCAAACTGATTTCTCTAAATAAGAAGTAGAAGCATGCTATGAGAGAGATGCAGAAACAATAAATGAAATACACAAAAGACACACGAAAATAATCCGTCGAGATGGCCACGGAGAATAGGATTCTTCGCCACAAGCCGGAAGGTTGCAATCCTTCAAAGAAGGCCATAGAGATAATTTTTCCACAAACCAATTAAGGCTGCAAATAGATATTTCTTATTGATGTTTTCCTCCTACAATAACTTATGGTATTTAAAGAGGCTAAAGCCCACAATCGCAACCCTAAGCCTAATTACTAATATGGCAGAAATAGGAAATAAGGAAATAAGAAATCAAATAATCTAAACCAAGAAAATTATTGACTAGAAATAAAATACTAAAATAACTCTCTATCAACTGCCTCCCCCTCCGAACAACCTTGACCCCAAGGGCCAAGGCTGCAATTAACCATATCCATCCGGTTCAACGGTGATTGGAAGGGAAAGTCGGGTCACCTTCGCGAAGGGATTGATGGACCCTAAGAGTTCCCCACCATCATCCTCCAATAGAACAGGCAGAACGCTAATTTCCACGTGGCCACACAAGGGAGTGTTGTGAACCACGAAAAATCGGGCTGCGGTTTCAAGCCTGCCCTTCCGATCTAAACCATCAAAAAGAGGAAGTGCCGTCTTGGGTAGCTCGACCAATGGGGTTGATGGAACCACAGGCAGCGGAAGGTCCATCCGTAGTAGCTTGATCAATGTGGGTGGCGGAACCAGAGCCAGTGTGGTGGCGACGGGCACGGCTGCAGGAAGGGACGACCCTTATTGCGTGGCAGGTTGGTTGCCCTCGGAAACAAACACCATATCAATAGGGGTTGGTAGTGGCGGCAAAATCGGCGATCCCATCAACCCGAAACCCTCCAATTTCTTGAGGATGAGTTCAAGTTTGATCTTCATGTTGGAGAATTTTGCACCTTGGGCAGTTAGGACAGCCGTAGCATCACCCAAAACCCTCTTAATTTTATCTTATCTCTCCAATACGACTGATTTGATTCTCCCTTCCCCATTGGGCATATTGACGAAGAGAGATGGCAGGTCGGACCAATTGATAGAGATGTAGAAATAATAAATGAAATACACAAAAGACACACGAAAATAATCCCTCGAGAGGGCCACGGAGTATAGGATTCTCCGCCACAAGCTAGAAGGCAGCAATCCTTCAAAGAAGGCCACATTGATAATTATGCCACAAACCAATTAAGGCTGCAAATAGATATTTCTTATTGATGTTTTCCTCCTATAATAACATACGGTATTTAAAGAGGCTAAAGCCCACAATCACAATCCTTACCCTAATTACTAATATGGCATAAATAGGAAATAAGAAATCAAATAATCTAAACCAAGGAAAATATTGACTAGAAACAAACCAATTAAGGCTGCAAATAGATATTTCTTATTGATGTTTTCCTTCTACAATAACATACGGTATTTAAAGAGGCTAAAGCCCCACAATCACAACCTATACCCTACTTACTAATATGGCAGAAATAGGAAATAAGGAAATAAGAAATCAAATAATCTAAACCAAGGAAATTATTGACTAGAGATAAAATACTAAAATAACTCTCTATCATGCTAGGTCTTGGTTTGATTTGTTGAATTTTTTGTTGTTGGAATTGTTGAAGATGATGGATACTTGAATTTGATTTAGGATTTTTCATGGGTTAATTGCTTTATGATGGAACTTGTTTGTGGATTAAAGCTCTATGTTGTTATACATGTGAAGGTGTGGAGAAATTGACATTTGAATTAGTTCATGCATATTGATTTGAAGTCTTGAGTAGGATCTACGTTAGACCTAGTCCAAGGATGGGTAATTTTTTTCTTGCCTTTGTTGTGTATTGAAGTACAATGTGTGTAGGCAAGGGAAAGGCTGTGGCTGTTGAGACCCGTTCTAAGAGAAAAAGGACATGGGATCTCGAGAAGATGAAATTATCAAGAAATTGAGGCATGAAAAGAGGTTGCCTTCAAACTTCGAGATTCAGTTTGAGGATTGGGAGGAGATGAAAGAGTTTTGGAGCTTGATTTCAGAGCCATGGTGTACATGTAAATACACCATGATATAATGTGGATGTTTGACCAAGTGGGGATCCGCCACTTTATGGAGCTCAAGAAAGATACCTACTTCCATACCACAGTGGAGATGTTGTGCACTCTGGATTATAATCGAGGAGGTTCTACAACCTTTTCATATGAAGCCACATTTCAGCTTGGTGTAGAAAGGAGGTTAAGGGATGATAAGTTGAACGCGATTCTATAGTGTCCGGTGGGAGTGAGGAGTGAGATTGTTGGTTTTGACACACGCGCATTCTAGCGTGCAATCATGGGAGAGAATAATAATTTTGTCTATAACACATCTAAAGTTGCGTTGATCCGCAACTCGGTAATTGCTTACATGGACCAGTCTGGGTCACACTCTGTTTGCCCGTTCTGAGGGTAGCTGCATGCCCAAGGGGAAACTCTGTGTGTTGTGGTCATGATGAATGGAGTTCGCTTCAACGTTGGGGCGTATTTATTGCAGCAATTCAGTAAGTATAGGAGTCATTCATTTTAGAGGGTGAACATCAGAGGAATGATTACCCCGATAGCCAAGCATTATGGTGGCATTGATTTGACGGCTATGACTCCGATCGGAGAGGATCCAGATTTGATTATGTCTGCGTGTGTTCGTATGGGTTGGCTCAAAGGAGAGACGATGATTGGATGTTTATCAGAGGAAAGAAACCTAATTATTCCTTCATGTTTCCATTCATGCTTGTTGATCTCACAAGTATTCGAGTAAAATGCTAATCTGCTGATGGACATTGTACTTTATCGAGCTATCTCCGGTACATGTTGTAGAAGTGGAGATTGGAGGACTGTGGCTCATTTGCGTGTTGCAGGGGTTGAGCTTGACTTAGATATGATATTACTGCCCGATCAGCATCGTGATGATCCACAACAGCATAAGCAGCATTCGAAGGAGGAGATGCATGAGCAGCCCGAGCATTAGGACGAGCAGCAACATGATATGCATGGAGAGATGCCATTCGATCATCCAGAGATGGGAATTCCTCCCATGCATCAACCGGAGATGCCACCACCACAGCAGCAGCAGTTTTGGATCGCCTAAGATCAGTTCTATAGGGAGCAGTTCAGGATTGTGAACCAACACTTCACGGACCTAAATCTAACCAGATGGAGACTAACCGCCAGTTGGGCCTGCTAACTACCATCTATGCTGCGCTTGACCTGCGTTATGATGTTTTGCACGCCAACTATGTGGATATGGATAGGAGAATTGAGGATTTGCAGAGGGACTTTGATGAGTGGCGCATGGGTGGAGATGATGATCCACCACAGTAGTGATAGCTCTAGGTTGTCTTGTTCTTATTCTGATTCATCTCATCTGCCTTCTATTTTCCTCTTTACCGTTCGAGTATTTGTGTGTAAATGGCAGTATTGATATATTGAGTTTGATTGTTAGAATGTTTGATTTGTGTGAGTGTCATGTATATTTATATTATTGATAGGTTGTTGTTAGGATTGATTTGTTGAGATTTGGATGTGATTTTTATGGATATTTGTGATTGAAGACTCATGAAAACATGCATGTATATTCTCACTTTTATGCATGTTGGTCTTGTTGATTAGGATCATGTACACACCTTTTGAGTACTTTTAATTCTTGTATGGATGAACTTAATTGTGTACTTTGATGGGGTGCTTAGGGAATCTATGAGCCATGTGAGATTTTTTAGCCTTATTAGATCATGCAACATCAGTGCATAATAGTTTATTCTTGTGAGCATCGTTTATACATTCTTATTCTAGAACTTAAGTGTCGTTCAACCAAGCCCTGAGGTCGAATGGGCACACATGATGCTCCAGATCCGTACTTTTTACACCTACAGTGTGTGTGAGTGTGTGTTTTGATGTGAAAAGCCCTTAGAGGTCCATTGGAAGAGTCTAACATATAAAAATTATACAATTAATATCCAGAAAGAGACATATCAATACCACCCTGCATCTGATCCATACCTTACATCCATTCCATCATCCGCCGGCACAGTAGAGATTTGTCTGTTGAATCAAGAAGAGAACTGAAAAGAAGATTCAAGACGGAGAAGGAAGCGACGACTACCACATCTAGGGTTTTTCTCGTTTCTTAATCTTTTCTTGTAATTTTTCAAATTATGGGTATGATCTATCAAACCCCCATGTGTATTGCTTGTAACACCATGAGCTAGAACATTTTTTGTAGTGTTAGGGTTGTAACGATTTTGTGAATTAATTAAACTCTCTTTTGTATTCATCCGACAACACTACTTGTGGATTATTTTATATTTGATTGTGCTTTTTAAACTGATATTCAAGATCGTTTTGTGCATCTTCAAGTTTTATATAGAGTCTGAATATATATCTGGTTGTAGATTGAGTGCATCCATCGTTGAACAGTGTTGAATGTTATGATTTTAAGAGAAGAGACTCCGAGTCTTCATTAAAACTGCCAAATATGAATGCTTGTTAATTGCATAAATTGCTGGTTAATAAGCAGGATTAAGAGTATAGTTTTATAGTAACTAAAAAGGGAGATCATATCGGGTTTGAGTACGAACCTAGGGGGAAAGAATTGATACTGATAGTACCTAGAAGGGGGGGTGAATTTATATCTCTTGATCCAAGGTGATTCACATATTTTACACGCTTGCTTGCTTGTGTCTATAGAGTAAGTTTGCATGGCTTAATGATGTGTCCATAATTCACAAAACAGAGTTGGTCTGTACACTTGAGAGAGAAATTAAGGAATAAAATTGGATTACCCTAAGGCTACCTATTCTCTATACTTGAGTCACTTTCCTAATTCTTCTTAGTGCTATTTTAGTTTTAATTGTTATTTATTTAATTTGCTTAGTAGGATAATCATTTGATACCTTAAACATTATTGTCATACTTATCTTGATTGATTTAGATAATTAAATTGATAATACTCCGTCCTTTGGGTTCGATATTTAAATTAGTCAGTTGCCTAAGCTAAACTTGCATCCTTAATGCTTGGGGATTAATTTTGTGTGCAAAGAAAATACGTAACACCAATAATAAAAGGTTTGTGAATCATATAACCAATTAAAGATTGAAAGTAACTATCAATTAATAATAATAATAATAATAATAATAAAATAGCAAAATTTACTCGACAACATTTGTTCGATTTCTAACTTCATTCTCTATATCATAAATATACAATTCTGCAAATTTCAGTTCAGCGCCATCTGGAAGAAGAAAACCACCAATTAAGTGCAATTTTGTCCACTGAGCCTAAAACTTGTGGAGACATTCTATCGTTCCAAGTTCTATCAAATTTTCTTCCCACAGATATGAAGGAGAACATGTTAACGGTCTTATATTTTCTTTGTACTTTTTTCCCTCTCACCAGTACCATGCAACAATTCAACAAGAATTGGAGGTGTATCAACCATTAAGGGTAACTTCACCCTACCATTGACACAACATATTTAGAAATTTGGAGCAAAATACTTCTGTCTGGACTTAGTTCGTTCGTCAAACCAAAAGCTAGTATTACAATATTTGCATTTGTAGATTGGACCACCGGAATCATTATGATGATGACCTAAATTATAGTTTGTATTTCAAAGTATCAAGTTCAAGTAAAATGTTGAAATTATTCATAACTTGAGTGATTCATAAAAAATGATAAGGTGAAATACACGAAGGTGCTGTAGAAAATCTCACAATTTGGAGGTATATCTAATAGTGTTTTCATCAATATCAACTTCTAGTATTTTAGGGATTGTATCATAAAAAATTATGTTCTCTGCAGGAATAGACTTTTCCTCTGCCATAGTTGCAAACATATCTTCTTCATAACTTACAAAAAATATCATTACATATTCGGCTAGTTGGCTGAGTGTTTGTAATAGTACTAAGTATAGGGCATGCTTGTGGCATAGAATGTTGTACTACAATACATACATCATAAGGTTAGTTTTAACAATAGTTATCTAAAATTAGTAGCAAGGAATATGAACAAAATTAGATTAACGAGAAAGAGTTTTAGGCTGTGGTGTACGCCTTCAATAAGTTTTGACCATACTTAATGGGGATGAAGACAGTGGTTTATATTGATCACTCGGCTATTAAATACTTGATGGAGAAGAAGGATGCAAAGCCGAGGATAATTATATGGATTCTTTTGCTTCAAGAGTTTGACATGGCGATTTGTGAAAAGAAGAGAAGTAAGAGTGTCTTAGCTGATCATCTGTTGCGTTTGGAGACTAGGGAGCATTGCGATGACACTGCAGAGTTCATTAAAGACATGTTCCTGATAAAGAGATCCTAGAGGTGGATGTTGCAAGAGTCTTAAGGGTTGTAACACAAGGAGAATCTTCGTGGTAAAATAATACATCTTATAAATATTTTTTACAAGTATTTGAGACATGAAAATTAAACATTATGCAAGTTCCATTTAAAGGTGCTTGAGACATGAAAAATTAGAATTTATGTCGATGGGGTCCGTCGGGTGTGTAAGAGTTTACAGTGATATTGTCCTAAGTGTGGTAAAACTTCGTACAACACCGACTCTTATCAGAATGAAACTTGTATACGAATATGCAAGTTTGTACAGTGGAAGACTTAACACACGGAATTACTCAATCTTTCTACAAACTTATGAATAAGTTTGTAGTGGCATCATGACAAAAAAATATTACTAACTTGGAAAAAGTGATTTACAAAAATCAGATTCAAAGAGATGGAAATATTCCTTCCACTCTTCGAATACACACAAAGATATAAATCCTAAAAAAACTCCCAAATGGCAAGACTTAGATTGTTAGAAATAAGCCCTACTTCAAGTATGCACTTCCACTGCCTGTGAACAGTACACACAAAACGTACGGGATAATACTATACACGTGATGCAAAACAAGATGTTACAACACTAGTGAAAATACTACAAGAGGAACATAGTCGAATAAACTATACATCCGGCGACTCTCTTTGTTGGAACTCTCTAAATTTTTTCGCGCAAGGGAATAAAGTCTGACAGCTTCTATTTATAGTCGTAAAGCATGCTGCAGGCCTTCTTCAAATAAGTCCACTAGGAGATATGACAACCACCCATTACAGCAAATAACCAACCCACTACTTTGGGTAGTTATTTTCAACTTCTAGAGTCTTCTGAGCTTCTAGAACTTTCTGAACTGCTCTCCAGGCTTGTGGGTCCCATTCAACATGATCTTCATTCAACTTCCGCAATCCTGAAAGCAACATCAAGCACAACATTACACAAATATGTTAGTGGTTAAATAATAACTGGTGGAGGATCGGTGTGATTCCAGATGTGACGATATTGGTCTCAACACTTCACATCAACAATCTCCCCTAATCTCATCTATCCGCAACCACACAACCTAATGCAAAAAATAAAGCAAAAATAAGATATCCAAATAATACATCAGTTGTTAGTTTGGCAGTTGTGCAAAATAACTAAGCACTTCAGAGCATAAGTACTAAAGTGGTAATCAAGCAATCTGCATATTCAACCAATAAGATCAAGGCTTAGTTCAGAGTTAACAAAAAGTGAAAACTAAAGTTACTAAAAAACCAGCAACCTAGTTTCAACACGTTCAGAATAGTAAACAAACTGAAATAACTAAGTATCCAGCAGGAATTAGAAATATCAGTTTTAACAATCACCAAATAGTTAGAGGGTTAGAGAGTTAGAGGAAGTTAGAGCAGCGACAGTCTTTATCACATCATCAACATCATGATCTGCTACTCTCCAAACTTTTGGTATCAGAGCATGAACAATTAAGATCTGCTACTCTTCCAAACTTAATCTCCCCCTTAATATATAAACTCCCCCTAAGTTGCAGCATCATCAGCAACATTTGCATCAGCACCTCCAGCACCATCAGCATCATCTCCTTCTGGTTCTCCAGTGATGTTTTCGATCACAACTCCCCCTGAGCTTAAGCTTTCAACAGCAGCAACATTTTGAGCAGCATCAGGTACCTCTCCCCCTGTGGGTGTGGATAGAAAAACTGTCAAGAACTGAGCTCTTTGTTCTAGCCAGTCAGCTTGCCTATTCAATGTAGAGGGTTGGAGTCTAAGATGAGACATTTGGCGTGCGAGTGCATTAGTTTTCTCTTCAATGTAACTATGATGCACAGTAACAGAAACTACCTCTCCAGATTGAGCAGGAGCATCAGTGCGTATAGTAGTGTTTCCAGCATCAGAGGCAACATTCTGAGTTCCAGGTTCAGGTTCATGAGCAGGAGCGGGGTTCACATCTGGTAGATCAACAATGAGATTACCTTTAAGCAGAGGTTTAGCAATACCTAACACCATAGCATTTAGAGATAGAAAATCACCCTTACCCTTCTTAACACCTTGATCCGACAGCAAGAGATGGATCAATGCAGGGTATGATAACTTGCCAACCTTGGAAATATTTCCCCTATAACTGATCAAGTTCTTAAAAATAACTTCACCACGGTTAAAAGGTAGGTTCTTCTCTATCTTATAAATAAGCACAATATGCTCAGCAATAACTCTAGTGATGTTAGAGGTAGGAAACCAATTGTAGACACACAGCTTGTGTAAGACAACATGTAAGCTTGTTAAACTTGGACTGAACAACTTCTTAAGCCAACTAGTAATCAGACACCAGTAATCACAGAAACAATCTCATCCATATCATCATCACTTTTAGCATATACAGTTCCCAACAATGCATTTATTTTTTCAGGAGAAAAATCATAATTTTTTCATAAAGTAAATCTTTATAAACTTAGGACTAGTACTCTTAATCATGCTTGAACTAATGTTTGCATAAAACTCACAAGTCCAATTGCTGTAAAAAGTACTAGAGTACCTGAGAGATTTAAGCAAACTTCGTTCTTCAAAGAATTGAGTGAGATTGTGTATGATAAGGTCTGCATCTTTCATTTTCCTTTCATGAATGACATCTTTCTTAGCAAATTTCTTGTATCTGGCCTTACCACCATCAAAGTAAAATCGGTCAGTTCTAAAGTTCTCAAGATCATATTCAGAATCATCATCTTCTTCATCAGCATCTTCATCAGGTTCATCATCATCATCATGTTCAGCAGCATCATCATCAACATTTGGAGCATCTTCATCATCGGTAGCAGCAGCATCCTTATCAGATTCATCAGAGGTAGCATCTTTGTCAGATTCCTCGGGTGTATTCTCTTCATCATTAGATGATGAACCAGGATCAGGATCAGAAGGTTCTGCATCCGCATCAGCAGGTGTTGCTATATCAGTGGCAATATCAGCGACAATATCATCAATCAGTTATTCCAGATCAGCTTCAGTTTTTATTTCAGGTGTTGCAACAGAGGCGGCAACATCAGAAACAACTTTCTTTCCTCGTCTTTTTTTCTTCAGGGCTTTGTAGAATTAAGCCATCGTGGGGTTCTCTCCAGGAACATCCACATCCATTGGAGCAGAGTCATCATCAGACAAGGAAATATGAGATTTTCCTTTAGCAGTACTGGGAGCATTCTGTGAACCAGCAGTTTAACTCTTCTTCTAGACACAGATAGACCAGCGCATGGGCGGATCCTTGCGCTTAGGAGCACTCTTCTTGGTCACCTTTGACATAATCGGAACAGGCGGTGATGACAAAGGACAAGACACTGTCGGATTCTGCTCAGTTTGGATAGGAGAAGCAATGTGTGATGATGTAATATGGACTTGAACAGGGTCAGATGGTTCAAAAGTTTCAGAGGGCTGATTTTCAGATGGAATTTCAGATAGAGGAATAGTAGTTTGAGTGGGAATTTTAGATGATGGAGTGGGAATATCAGATTGGATAACTATAGGAGGAAGTTCAAGCATCGGGACTTTGATTTGAGACACAAGAATGCCTGAATCGGCGACCTGAGCCTCAAGCGAGAGAAATACAGAGTCGAGAGTACCTTGTGAAAGGACAATATGTCTGGGTACGATTGACTCTACAACGGGTCCAAGCGGCGGTGTAGTAGCATCAGGATTTACATTCTGAGTAGTACAAGTCGCGACATTCACGACCATTGAAGCTAGGGTTTGGAGTGGAGTGGATTTGCGAGATGAAGCAGAGGGTTTGGATGATGAGGAAAGTTTTTCTTTGGAAGGGGGAAGGTTTGTCTTTGGAGGAGACATTGAGATACGTGAGTGACACAACAATTTAAATTTTAAAAAAATCAAAAGTATGTGAGAGAGTGTTGTATAATGATTAATCAAGCAAGCAAATTTACACATCACACATCACACATCACACATCGAGAATACAAAGAGAAGAAGAGAAGGTTTGAGAATGGTGTATGTCCACTAAGTGTAACTGTTGATCATGTAATGCAGGAGATCAAATGCAGCAGTTACTAAGGCCCACTAACTTATATGAGAAAATATATAGCCTTCATAAATAAAAGAGAAATAATATGAATAATTAATAAATAAATATACTATAAATTTCATCACTTAATGAATTGAAAATAATTAATTTAATAACATATTTTCATGAGCTAAAAACATTCTGGAAAAATCAATCAAGGTTGATTTTTTATGCAGGCACACATACACTTATATCCTTTTATGGATTTTTATGCACTTTTCAATTTCAAGGAACTTACCATCTTTTGAAAAGATCACATCGTGGTTGTTAGTCCCGTGTGTTTGGTTACTCAGTGATAATCCAAGAGTGTTCTTATTCCTTTTTTGAAAATAAACAGCCTTTAGAAAAGAACACATCGTGGTTGTCAGCCCCGTGTGCCTAGTTACTCAGCATGTTTAGACCTTTGATTTTTTTGAACTAGTGCTTTCAGCTGTGTATGCTCAGAATTGTACCTCAAGATTAAACCAAAATATAGTTAGCAGCAAGAAAATAAGCTACCAAATCAGTTAATTTTGACATAAAATGACAAAACTTACAGTAGTGTCGCTTCAAGTGTTGTCACACTCTAAGAAACATTATGCATGACTTATGGAATGCAGAGTCCAAGAGATTTCCTAAGTGAAGAAAACTTCTCGAAATCAAGTGCTTTCGTGAAAATGTAGGTAAGTTGTTTCTTAGTGGAAATATACTCCAACTTAACTACTTCTTTCTTAACTAAATCTCTAATGATATGATGTCTTATGCTGATATGTTTAGTGAGTGAGTGCTGCAAAAGATTTTTGGAAATGATTATAGCACTTGTCTTATCATAAAAAATTACTAAAGCATCTGTCTCAAGCACATAATCATCTAACATCTTTTTCAATCAAAGCAGTTGTGTGCAACAACTTCCTGCAGCAATATATTCAGATTCAACAGTGGATTGGGATATGCATTTTTGTTTTTTACTATGCCAAGAAATAAGATTGTTACCCATATAGAAGCATCCACCACTTGTGCTCTTCCTGTCATTACAATTACCTGCCCAATCAGCATCACTGTATCCAACTATGAAGCTGTTTGTATCCTTCGAAAACCATAGTCCCATCTCACTTGTTCCAGCAACATATCTGATGATCCTCTTCACAGCTTTCATATGAGATTCCTTGGGATTTTCTTGGTACCTAGCACATACACAGACACTATACATAATGTTAGGTCTGCTCGAAGTTAAGTACAGAAGGCTACCAATCATTGATCTATACAGAGTGTGGTCAACATCTGAGCCAGCATCATCTCTGTACAGTTTCTGTGATGTTCCCATAGGTGTCTTCATAGGCTTAGAGTTCTCAAGGCCAAATCTTTTCACCAAGTTCCTTGCATACTTACTCTGTGAGATAAAGATACGACTTTCACTTTGCTTGATTTGGAGCCCTAAAAAATAATTTAAGTCACCAAACCATACTCATCTCAAACGTGGTAGTCATCGCCTTCACAAAGCTATCCATCATGACCTGTGATATTGATCCAAATACGATATCATCAACATAAATTTGAGCAATAAAAAAACCATCAAATTCATGCTTAATGAAAAGAGTTCTATCAGTGTCACCTCTAATGAATCTAAATTGAAGTAAGAAGTCAGTTAGTCTACCATACCATGCTCTAGGAGCATGTTTTATACCATACAAAGCTTTTTTAATTTATACATATGATCAGGGTAGAATGGATCAACAAAACCTTTCGGTTGTTCCACAAAAGCTTCTTCAAGTAAAATACCATTTAAGAACGCAACTTTAACATCCATTTGAAATAGTTTGATACCAACAAAGCATACAATAGCTAAGAGAAGCCTAATAGACTCTATTCTAGCTACGGGTGGAAATGTTTCATCAGAATATATTCCTTCAACGTGTGTGTATCCTTGTGCAACTAGCCTAGCTTTTTTTCTTACTATATTACCAGATTCATCAATTTTATTCTTGAAAATCTACTTTGTTCCAATCACATTAGTATTTTTAGGCCTAGGTACTATACTCCAAACATCATTCCTAGTGAATTGTTCAAGTTCTTCATGCATAGCCTCTATCCAACATTCATCTTTTAAAGCTTCTGAAACATTCTTGGGTTCAATAGAAGAGAAATAACATTTAGTACATACCTGATTGCATATGTTAGACATGCAAACTGATCGTACTACATCTCTAAATTTACCTTTTCTTCTGGTTTGAACACCAGCAGAGGACTCACCAATGATTTGTGATGAAGGGTGATCTTTCTTATATATGTGAGTAAGAGGATTTCTTGGAGTTCTGTGGAGTTGGTTTTTATCTTCTTCTGAATCAACACCTGATGTTGTAGGCGATGTGATCACATTCAGCTCAATATTGTTCACTGGTTCTGCAATTTCAACCAAGTCAGAGATATCATCTTCCATCTTTTACCTGCAATATTGGATGAATCGTCAAATACAACATTGCCAGATTCTTGAATAGTTCTACTTCTAAGATTAAAGACTCTGTAAGCTTTGCTATTCTTAGAATATAATAAGAAAAGACCTTTGATCACTCTTAGAATCAAACTTTTAAAGATACTCTCTATCATTCAGAATGTAGCACATGCAACCAAATACATGAAAGTATTTTAGGTCTGATTTTTTCCTATACAACAGTTCATAAGCAGTAATAGAATGCCCTGGTCTAAAATGAATCCTATTAGATACATGACATGCAGTATTCAATGCCTCAGCCCAAAATATTTTAGACATATTCATTGAAGTAAGCATGACTCTAGCCATTTCTTACAGAGTTCTATTCTTTCTTTCTGTAATCCCATTATGTTGTGGGATTTTAGGAGATGAAAACTCTTGCATAATGTCTTTCTTTTCACAAAAATTAGCAAACATGTTGTTTTCAAATTCTCTACTATGATCAGTTCTAATCCGTTATACTCTAAGATTAAAAGAATTTTTGAACCTTTTGAAAAGAACTTTGAATACATTAAATGTATCAGTTTTTTGTCTAATGAATTCTACCCATGAAAACCTAGAGAAATCATTAACAACAACCAAAGAGTACCTCTTACAACCAAGACTTTCAGTCTCCATAGGACCCATAAGATCCATATGAAGAAATTCAAAACACCTTGAAGACGTGCATATAGATGTGATTTTGTGCGAAGACCTTACTTGCTTACATTTTTGGCATGAACCACATACAGGTTGATCTCTAAAACTGAGCTTAGGCAATCCTTTAATAGCCTCAAACTTAACCAATTTCTGTAATTTACATGGCCAAGTTTTTGATGCCAAAGTATACTTTCATTATGTTGTGAGATGTTTTAGTAAATGTTGTTACCAATCAGATAACAATTATCAACAGATCGACTATCAATCATCACACAGTCATCAGTTTCATTCAGCACAAAACATGAATTCTTATCGAATTTCACATGCAAATTATCATCACATAATTGACTTATGCTTATCAAATTAGCACGTAAACCTTCAACATGAAGCGCATTCTTCATATTTGGAAAACCTTTAACATTTAAAGTTTCTTTACCAATAATGTTACCCTTAGAGCCACCACCATAAGTAACTTTACCACCATCAAAAGTTTCATAGTCCTTCAAGTATTCAACATTACCAGTCATATGTCTAGAACAACTGATGAGTGATATTTTCACCTAGATTTTAGTATCTTTTTATGTGAGTTTTTGTATATTTTTATCCGTATTTGTGTTCTATTTGGTTGTGTTTTGTGTTTTTATGGAAATGTGTGTGAATGAGCTTAAACCTATAATTTTTACTTTTTATTGGATGCTAGATATGATAAGGAAGATGTAGGAAAAAGCGGATCTCAATTTGGAGTTGAAACGAGGGAGAACGAGCCAAAATAGTGAAGGAAACAGGGCAGCAACAACACGACTGGCCGTGTCGGGAGCACGAGTCGTGTCGCAGCACACGACTCGTGTTGCTAACACGGGCCTGTCCAGAATGGCCGTACGAGAGCATCAGTTCACATAACACGGCCACCTTATGGCCTTGTTGCCGAGCACGACTCGTGCTGTGTAAATTCCTGCTAAAAATCAGAATCTTTCTAGAAGCTTCCCAAGGGGTATAAATACCCAATAATTCAACATTTGATCAGTTTTGGGCGAGGGTTTCACTCCTACACACACCTCACACACCATTTCCTCCATTCTTCACCTTCACATTCATCTATTCTTCATCCTTTGGATCTACTTTGATCCAACCATCACATCCTCCATCCAAGTGGCTAGAGAAGCAGGGAAGAGAGGTGAATTGCAAGGGGAAGAAGAAGATCACCATTGGAGACATCCAAGGGAGTTTTCATCTAAACTTTGTATTGAAACCTATTGTTTATCATGTTTTGTAAGGAATTTAATGTCTATGTTAATTTTCCTTATGGATATGAGAGGCTAATCTCCCTTGTGAGATTAGCAATATGAATTGTGTTGGATAATTTTTGGTATTTTGCAATTGAATGATTATGTTGATTGGGTTAATTGATTTTCTATCATTGATGCTTTAGATCTTGAGGTTTATGATGATTTGTGTGTTTAATTATTTTAAGCATGTGATTAGATTGAGAAGTCAATTGCATATTTAGGATAATTAAGTGAATCATTTCATCAAACACTTCATGTGCATTATAGATTGTGAAGAGATTGAGAAGTCCTTCATAGTTTAGAACCCTTTGATAGAACATATCATTTATTAGATTGAGAAGTCAATAGATTATGTGAAGGGACTCTCATTTCAAGCTTAGTACCTAGTTGGAATTGTTTGAGTGAGAACCAATCAAATGAATGTCATTCCATATCCTATTCATTCCGAGAGGGAGTTTAGGTGATCTTAGTGTTGGCCCTTAGTCTTCAATCCATGATACATATGAATTCATTGCATGATACCTAGATTTTCCATGCTTTAAGTATTGTTAATCTCATCTCTATCTACTTGGCTCATTCATCCATCTCCCATTTATCTATCTATTTATTTTATTGTAATTTCTTGATTATCTTCTCTCCCCTTCTCGTTCATCTCTATAATACTATGACAAACACGAGATCGCTTAGACCCTAGTACCTTCCTCCCTGTGGTTTGATAATTTTTTTTAATTGGTCATGCCCACTAAACTATGGCTAATCAACAACCACTATCAAAATAATATAGATCAGGTACACATTCTTGTAAAGAAGTACATACAATATTACAAAGTACTATTGGTTTTCTGACCCAAGCAGTTTTAGGGGTGTGTGAATACTTGTGTGGTAATACTCTAGGTAATATTTTTTCAGAAAGTATATCATCTTTCAGTTTGAAAAAGTTAGGACGAATATGACCAGGGTTTGAACAATAATGACAAACAAGGGTCCTACTGCCTTTTCTATCAGGAAACTTGTTGGAAAAATCATTTGAGACAGGGTTCACAAATTTTGAATCAGGTTTCATAAACTTTGAATCAGGTATCACAAACTTGACAGTGTTTTCAAAACTAAAAGGCATGCATTCTTCAGTGTATCCAAGACCAAACTTGTCAGTTTTTCCAACAGATAAAGCTTCATTCAAAACAGATGTACCTTTATTGTACTTTTTGAAGCTCAATGTAGAAACAGCTAACTGACCTTGGAGTTTAGCGATCTCAGCATCCTTCTTAGTAAGATTTATCTCAAGTCTTGTTATGGTCTCAATTAAACCATCATTCTCTTGGTTGACAGCTTTCAGTTCTTTCAGAAGTTCAAATATCTTCATCTCTAGAGGTTCTTATGTAGTACCTGTATTAGAAGAGAAAGCATTAGTATGGTTCATATCAATATCAGAAGTAGACATAAACCTGCACGATGTTGTTTCCGATGTAGGCACACCAGACTCAACATCTGAGTCACTCTCAGAGAAATCTTCCTTCACACATTGTGTTAAGAATGCAAGTTCTTCTTCATTTGCATCTGGATCTCCTTCAGAATCATCATCACTCAAACAAGCATTTAGGCTCATCCTTTTTCTTTAGAAGTGTATTAGCACATTCACTTGCATAATGACCAAAACCAGGACATTCATTACAAATGATCTTTTTCCTAAACTCAGGATCATACCTAAATTTTCTTCTTTGAGTGGGTATGAGGGGAATGTTCTACCTTAGGCTGAATGTTTTCTTTAAACTTGTTCTTCTTTTGTCTAAGATAAGACTCAAATTTCTTAGCAAGTAAAGCAATACTGTCAGCGTCATCATGAATGTTGTCAACATTTTCATCAACTTGTTTAATATCAGTTATGATAGACGTCTTACCAGAACTAGAACTAGAACAAGCACCAGTTTCACCTTTAAAAATAACAACACCTTTTCTATCATACGTAGCATCTTGTTGGGATAAATTCATTTCTTAAATTTTCAAAATACTTATCAACTCATTATGACTCAACAGATCAGTGTTCATAAACTCTTCTATAGCACAAATTTTACCATTAAATCTCTTAGGAAGCGTACGCAGAGTTTTGTTTACTAACCTGATGTTGGAGATTGGATCCCTATGTGACTGCATCTCATTAACCCCCTCGTAGAGTCGCTCATTGTATGATGAGATTGTCTCGTCTTTCTTCATTCTCAAGCTCTCGAATTGCGCGTTCAACATCCTCGCCTTTGCCCTTTTAATACTTTAAGATCCTTCGCAGTGCTCCTGAAGTCTTTCCCATGCATCCTTTACTGATGTGTAGTTCTGGATCAGGTAGAACATGACAATATCAACCGATGAGTTGATTGCATTGAGTGCTCGGTAGTTCAGCATCGATTGAGTATTCTCCTCAGCGGTCCACTCAAACTCATTCTTGATGATTAGATCTCCATATCTGTCTTGAACTATAGGGGGTGTCCAGCCTGCTAGAATGGCTTTCTAGGCACGTTCATCCATCGACTTGATTTGGCTCCTCATTCGACTCTTCCATAAGGCGTAATTGGTTCCATCAATTATGGGAGGACGGTTGATCGATCCAGCGGAGTAATCCATGACACTTCAACACTTAACACCAGGAATCAACACTTAGTACCGTTAAGTGTTGTCTCTGATGCCACCTGTCGATGGGGTTCGTCGGGTGTATAAGTGTTTATAGTGATGTTGTCCTAAGTGTGGTAACACTTCGTATAATACCGACTCTTATCAGAATAAAACTTGTATACGAATATGCAAGTTTGTACAACAGAAGACTTAACACATGGAATTACTCAATCTTTCTACAAATTTACGAATAAGTTTATAGCGGCCTCATGGAAAAAATATCACTAACTTGGAAAAAGTGATTTACACAATTCAGACTCAAAGAGATGGAAACATTCCTTCCACTCTTCGAATACACACACTATATAAATCCTAAACAAACTCCCAAATGGCAAGACTTAGATTGTTAGAAATAAGCCCTACTTCAAGTATGCACTTCCATTGCCTGTGAACAACACACACAAAATGTACGGGATAATACTATACACGTGATGCAGAACGAGATGTTACAACACCAGTGAAAATACTACAAGAGGAACGTAGTCGAATAAACTCTACGTCCAACGACTCTCTTTGTAGGTACTCTCTAAGTTTTTTCACGCCAGGGAATGAAGTCTGACAGCTTCTATTTATAGTCGTAAAGCATGTTGTTAGTGGTTAAATAATAACTGGTGGAGGATCGGTGTGATTCCAGATGTGACGACACTGGTCTCAATACTTTACAAGTGCTTTTAAACGCTTGAGACGTGCCAGGGCCCTAGAGGTATCAGGATTGATAGAGATCCTCGGGGAGTATCCGCAATGCCAAAAAGAATTTATATTAATCAATCATATGAAAGAGACATAAAAAGCACCATGAAATGATGTGATTTGAGATATAAAAAGTATCATGAGTTGATGTGTTTTGAGATATGAAAAGTATTCATAACATTATTTGATTTTTAATATTAAATATTTTTATGATATGAATCAAATTGAGTTGTTTAGTATTTTAAGTTTATGTATAAATTCTCTCACTATGCTTTAAGTGATTACCCTCAAACTTAAATATTTATCAAATTGAGATGTGGTGGAAATAAACAAATAATAATTTATGATTTAATTACTTTATGCCAGAACTAGGACATATCATCCTTAAGAATTTATTAGCATTAAGTTTTAAATAAATTTTATTACTCTGCTATTTATTAGACTAAGTCCTTATTTAAGAAAGTATTTTTCATAAAAATTCGGGATGCTACACCCTTGAACAAGAAACAACATAAGGTTAAAATGAGATGCAACCGCATTTGATAACATTGATGATTCACAATTCTTATTGGCTCTAAATAGGCCCATGAATCTAGGTATCTACTATAGTCCATCAATGTATCATCATAATCATAATTCTTTAGTATTTAATCTTTTTCTTGTTTTCGTGTGCAGTATACAGTTAATGTCGAAGGATTCAAGAAACATCTTATGGAAGAAGAGATGGATGAGAATGAATTGAAGAGTGCAGCAGCATGTTTTAGTAATTTTATTTTTTATCAATTGATCAAAAATCAAGTTGCCCACAATTTTGTTAAGTAGGTGGTCACAAACTCTTTGGTTTTATTACATTGTACGGTGGTAATCCTAATCCTTGTTAATCTGAGATTTTTTTCTCTCGCTTCGAAAGTTGAATCACGCTTGGCTAATTTTGGGATCTTAATTTCAATTGCTTCTGCTCCTTTTATTAGTAATCTAATTTGTTTTATCTACGGAAAGTTCAATGTATTGAATTTTGGAATATTAGAACTTATTAGTTGTTATCTGATAAATTTGGGATCATCATGGAGGTAGAGGAGAGAGATTGGTGTGAGGAGAGATTAGCAAAAATGAGGCTGAGAATTGGAGGGAGATGGTGAGGAAAATGCTTCCACGCAAGTGCCATGTAGATACAAGAACAAAGCAAGCCACATAAGTGCTAAAATAAACCATGTCATCATTAATACCGGGTAAGAACTCGCTAAAATAAACCATGTCACCAGTGATGGACCCATGAATTTAGTCGAGGGGGACTCAATTTATACTAACAAATTGTAAGATTGTTTTGTGGAATGAGTTTCGAGAGACGAATAATAATTGATAACATTTTAATAAAAAGTAATACATTATTGATGAAAAATGATAATAAATATAATAAATTATTTTATTAGCAATAAGTATGTATTATAAAGGAAAAGGGATAATTTTTAATAAAAATAACAACATCCTTAATAAAATATTTTATGAAATGAAATGTTACAAAAAAATTAATAACATCCTTAATAAAATATTTTATGAAATGAAATGTTATTAAAAAATTAATTACATGATACTGTAATAAAAGTAGTACAGGTGAGTGGCAGCGATTTTTTTAATACTTAAAAAATAATAATAAAATAATTACATGAATTCAATGGAATGTTAAAGTTAACATAACAAAAAATATTACATGTAATTAATATAGTAAAGGAAAAAAGTACAGGCTAGAGGGTTTTTTTAAAAAAAAAAAAAAAAAAAAAAAAGATGATGTTTCTTCTAGGTGTTGAACCCTTGACTTTGAAAACTAATCAAAGTACTCTTACCAATTCAGCTACCGTGTGGATAATGACATAAATTACTACATATATAATAAAAATTTTATAATTCAGTGGGCCAATGCCCCAACATCAGCATTAATACCGGGTAAGAACTCGTTATAGCCGGTAAGAAGACTATTTTGTTAAATTTTATAAATTTATTGAACTAATTTCAAAAGGGGTAAAATCGATGGACAATTTTAAAATGGGGGAAAATTAATGGACAATAATACTCCCTCCGTCCCGTTTCAATATTTACGTTTGCTTTTTGCACGTTGATGAAGGAGTATAATATTTTAACAGATAGTGGGTTGAAAGATATAATATTTAATGTAATGTGGGTAGATGTATTAGTGTTGGATGATATATTAATTGTTTTAGGTGAGTCCCATATTCCAAAAAGAAAAACGTAAATATTGAAATGAGACGCGCAAAATAAAAACGTAAACATTGAAACAGGAGGGGAGGAGTATATATATTAACCCATTACACAATTTGTTAAGAGTACATATTAATAAAAAATGACTTCAAATTTTTTTAATAATATCATATTCTCTCATTTCAATTTATTAAAACATGATAATTATTTAAATTTATATTTTATTTAATTTTATTTATTTAAATGGTATTGTTAAAAAATTTTAAATATATATTTTATTGAATCCCTTGCAATTAATGTACAAACTCTATAATGGTTTTTATACTATTAATCTAAAACATCTATTTATCAGTTTTCTAATGCTGACGTAGATAGGCTATCTTGCTTCCTTGATGACATGACGTCATTATGTTGCTTTGAAATTTTCCTTTATCATTATTTGACTTTCCAAACTCAATTATTTCAGTTACTTTTGTTTTATAATTTTTGTGTTCTTATTGTAAGTATTAATTTTCTATTGATTGTGATCAAATACTACAAAAAACTTGATTTTATGCATGCATGAGACTAATTGATATTTGAATTTAATGTTGATTTTATTGAAATTTAATAGTATTTAATTTTTGTGTGTGTATATATTTGAATCAAGTTGATGTGAAATTGCACTTTAATATTTATGTATATTTTATTTCTCATTCCCTCTCTTTTAATAGATCATTTTCACACTTTTTATGTTTTTTTTTTAATTTTGTTTTGAAGCATATATGTAGTGATTTAGTTTTTTTTCCTTTTGTGCATCGTTATTTGCACTTATTATTATGTTATTAGTAATTTTTTTAAAAATTATTTAATAATATTCGTATCCATATTTTTCATTCACTTTTTATACTTAATTTAGTAAAATTTGTGTTGCAGTTTAGAAATTCCATACTTCTCGCTTGGAGCGTCGCAGAGGATTGAGGAAGCTGTGTTAGCTGATCATCCAACTATTTAATAGTTGTCTTCTTTCACTCTTAAAATATACTAGTTTTTTAGACGTGCAACGCACGTCAGATGCACGTTATATTTCACATTGTTTTTATGGTATTTTTTTAATTAAAAGTCATATTTTCAATATAATAATCAATAAGTTATGCAAATAAATTATTTATTAATTATATTAAAACTTAACTTTATAATTTCTTAATTTACAGTAAAAGGCAGATACTTGCGTGAAATGAGATTACCTCTATGTTTGTTTTTTATTTTAAAATCCGATTATTATTATTTTTTTAAATCCACACCCTTTTTTTAAATCCCCTTACATATACTTACAAACCAGCCAACACATAAATCAAGTTTGCTGCTAAATTTTGAAAAATTAAGTACACTAAACACCTTCCACCCTAATTCTTCATCTCTACTTTCCAAACAAATACAGTAATGTGCTCTATATCACGTCATTTATTAAATTAAATATCCTTAATTTAAATTGTCGTTGAGTTAAAAGAATAAAAACATTGATCAATTATTAAAATAAATATATAACTGTATATATATAAATATACTCATATATATAATGTACTAATAATTATATTTATTTTATAAAATCCAAAGTTTCGTATCATACATACCAATATGACATTAATAATGTTTTATCTTCGAATCTCTTTTAACCTCAAAATTTTAAAGTGGCATTTTATATTCAAATTCAAAGATCAATAAAAGAGATTAATATATATATATATATATATATATAATTAAAAAGTAATACCCATTGATTTTCGGTTATTTTGTAACTTTTTCACTTCTTATGTTTTAAATATATTGTTTAATTTAAGTTTTTATTTTTATATTTATGGTATGAAATACATGATCTTTAGGAAGTGATTTACAATTAGTTGTAAAAATTATATATGTCAAAATTATATTTAAAACATAAAAGTGATACAAAAGTAACTGAATTAAGATATACATGATGAGCGTTTTCTCAACACACAAAATAATCCCCAATTATGAAGGATATCAATTGTAATCTCGATAGGCGACCAAGTGATTATCGAACTCAAGTGACGGATTATTATCAATTTAATTATATTCTAGTAAACTAAGAATATGTTGGTAAATTTGTGGTAATTAATTAACTAAATAACAAGTAATTAAAATAACAAAGAAAATAAACAAGCAATAAAGATAATGTGATTGTGATCAAGTGAGAAATTAGGTAGTTCTTCGGGTCATCCAATTTTACTTATTAATCTCTCTTCCATGTGTTGATGTCTGACTTTACCTTATGGTTTATGGACGCATCACTAACCCATGCAAGTTCACTCTATAGACACAAGTAAACATACGTATGACACGTGTGAATATCCTCGGAGTAAGAGATATAATTCACCCCCCTTTCTAGGTACTATCAGTATCAATTATTTCCAGTGCACTTAATATTCTAACCCGATATGATCTCCCTTTATAGGTACTATGAAGTTATACTCTTTATCCTACTTATTAACCCGAATATTATTCAATGAACAAGTATTCATATAAGATTGTTCTAATAAGACTTCGTAATCCCTTCACTTAGAATTATAACATATAATCCTGCTCAACAGTGAACGCACTCAATCAATAACCAAGATATGTATTCAGACTCTACATAACAGTTAATGATGCACAAAACGACTGTGAGTATGAATTTAAAAAGCGCAATCTTATATAAAATAAACCACAAGTAGTGTTGTATGGAGTTTACACATGAAAATTCAATTAACTCATAAAACTTTCATAACCCTAGAACTACTGGAGCGGCTCTAGCCCATAATTGATTTAGGAACAATCATGGTGGTTGGTAGGATCTTACCCATGGTCTTGAAAATTACAAGATAAATTAAGAAGCAAAGCAAACCCTAGATGCGGGTGCCATCGCCACTCTCTCTGTCTTGAATCTTCACTTGATTCTCACTTGGTTCGACAGACGAACCTTTCTCCACAGCTCATTCGAATAGCGGTAGGGTTTCGATGATAAAGTGGTGTGTCTCTATTTTCTCCTGCGAAAACTCTCCTTTTATACTTGTAAACTCTCTTTATGGGCCTTGGATGGGCTTCTTGAGCGAACACATGCATTAAAGGAGTAAAAATATGAATATGGTAAGTTTCTGCACCTCAGTTAGACCAATAAGTCAGGTCGAATAATCCTCCACTGGTCAAACTCCATGTCGAATTGACCTATAAATTGGTTGCAGGTTCCGGATTCGACCAGAATCCTGGTCGAATCACATACTCTCTGGTCGAACTACAGCTGCTTCCCTTTAGGGTTCTGGTTCGACCACTGTTCGACCAAATGGCTTGGTCGAACCACAATGTCGTGGTCGAACGACACTCCAGGCACTTTCTCTCCATCAGTTCGATCACAGGTGCTAGTCGAACCAACTCTTTCTTGGTCAAACTAAGCTCCTGCTTGGTCGAATCGCACCTTTGAACCTCTATTTTTCTGAATTCGATCACTTCTAACTCATTTTCTTTCGAAAAATAACTCAAATACCCTTGCGGACACCCGATTTGTGACTTTCCACAATATACATCGATTCATATCGAATTACAATTATCTAACACACCATTATTACATAAATTTGGGCTCGAAACATGTGAATTTACACACTTATCAAACCCCCAAATTTACATGTTGCTCGTCCCAAGGCAACGAAATCAAAAATCATAGAGTAGTGTAAAATTCACTCAGCTACCACATTCAATACAATTCATATTCACACATGCAATTTCATCAATTGAAAACAAGTATCACTAGCATCATATATATCATTCATGCAAAACATCACTCAATTATAATACACTTCGGAGTACAAAGTCATATAGCTCACAGGATAAGTATTTACTCTCACTCTCTTGTGTAAAAAATGTACACTTCAGTAGGTTAATGTACGCTCATAATCAATTCATACTTCCGCATAACCATAAGTTTGGCAAGGGTCTCAAAAATTAACTTAAAATTAACTCATTACTAGGCTCACAAAGGACTTGCTTTTGGGTTGTAATGTTTGCTCTTTGGTAAAGGTAGGAAAATATAGGTAAAATGACTAATTCACTAGTAGAGAATTACCTTGGAGTTTTGCTTTTCGTCATACAGCTTCATCTTTTCCTCCATCTTTTTCTCATAATCTTCATGGTTTGAATTCTCCTTCTTTTTCTTAGCATCAACATCATCTTTCTTCAATGAGCAAGGGTACCAATTTTTGACACTACCCTTCTATGCAGTCGGAGTACTAGTTTCAGGCACTATCCCTAAACAAGATTTAACCATACTTTTCCCTTTTTCATGCTTCTTAATTAATCTTCTACCTTCTTCATTCTTGCTAGTACTTATTCACCTCAACTCTCTACTAATGAATAGGGTATTCAACAAGGCTCAAGTAAAGGTTAAATAAGGTTTTTCTATCAAGGCTTGCCAAAGAAAAAGGTTTTTAAGACTCAAAAGGACTTCAAATGATACATATGTTATAAGGTAAGGCAAAATTTTGGCTAAGACTCAAATAAACAATAATGGCCTAAGATCATGTCCTAGCAACTCATCAATCATAAGTTTCACACAAGACTCTAAGCCAAGTTCTGAAATACGGCCATATGAATGATTCTCTCAAGAATAAACTATCATGAACTAGCGTGATTCAAATGGCTCAAACTCTCACATGGGTAAATAGAATCCTAAGTACTCCTCATAACATATAATCAAGATAAATTTCACAATGAACTCCATGTACTTATCAAGTTACACATGCTTCTCATCAATAAAAAATTAACACATGTGACATATGAATGTACATACTAACGCAAATGCCCACATATCATGACAATCCATACAAGTATCTCCAACCAATTTCACCCGCAAGTATCAATCCTCACATCTCAATCTAACATCCATAGGATATCATCTTGGATGCACATTGTAACCATCGCCCCATCATCCTGATACCTTGTTCGAGCAATCTTATCTGACATATCACCCTATTTGTCCTTTATCTCTTCCCAATCATTCATCCAAATCTTAAAATTCATAGGCAACTTCTCCTGAAGCCTTAACTTCTTTGTCACTGCATCTTCACGAGACGACCTATCTTGGCTCTTTTTGGAACGAACCTCGGCTTCCTTTCCTTTTCCTGAAATCAATACTTCAATACTTACAAAATAAGAAAAACAAACCAACTAATTCATAATCAACTAGCATTCAACTCTACTCAAGACTTCAAGTTTCTCTATGCATAGTCACTCCAAACAAGCATATTTCACCCTCATAATTCAATAATTTGATTCTCATGCTTACTCAATTCCATTCCAACATCAATTATGCAATAAGAATAACCAATGATGCTATCAACCACTAGCATGCATTAACAATTCAAGCAATTGTTCATATAAAATTGTACACAAAAATTCAAATTACACCATGAATTCCTATATAGATTAGTTCAATCAACTTACCCACTTGTAATCAAATAATTAGAACTTCAATCCTAGGGTAATAGAGTTGAAAAAATATACCTTTTGAACCGGCCATGGTTTAAGATGAACAAGTGTGACGAAATTCTCAAATTCACCATGAAACCCTAGTTTTGTAACTAGATCATTCCAAAATCGAGACAAATTGAGTGAAAAGAGTGTGGAATGTGGTTTAATCGGAGCAAAATTAAGTGAAATTGAAGATTAGAAGGAAGGGTTTTTGATTTGGGAAGAATTCGAGTGAAGGTGCTGTGCAAAGTGATCGAATGTGGGTGAAAAACACGTTTAAGAACTGACTTATCTGGTATGATACGACCTACTGGAGTGGTAGAATGGAATTGTCGTGGTCGAACTAGGTTTCTGGAGGCTTTCAACATCTCAGTTTGACCAAATGCCTTGGTCGAACCACAATGTCGTGGTCGTACTCCTCTGTTCAAACTTTCAGGTCTACAATTCGAGCTCGATTCGACTTACTATTTGATCAAACCAAACCCTTCTTGGTCGAATCAGCCTGTACAAAATTCTCTGATCTTCAATTCGATCTTCATCTTGGTCGAAGCATTAGTCAAACCACTCCCTGTGTGGTTGAATCGACCTGTAACGAAGTCTCTGATCACCAGTTTGACTTGAGATCCATAGTTCAACCTGCACCTTTGGTTGAATCGAACACCCGATGCTCCAAAATCGAATCTTCTTCATCTCTTGCACACTTCAAGCTAAAAAATGAATATTAGGTACTAAAACAAAGCAAAACTTAGCTCGAGAATCAATCTTAAACTCAACATTTATGTGTAACTCCACATACGACACTAAAATATAACACAAAACACCACTATACATTAGGCAAATTGCAAAAAATTGACACACCAAAACCGATTAAAGTTTCAATATGCCGCAAAAAAAGTCAACTCCCCTATAACAAATGTTACAAAGAAAATATTATACTCTCGGTGCTTCAATGAGGTAAGTACATCACACCACCCCAAACTTAGTAGTAACTATAGTGGAAACTAAGTTTGCAAAGAGATGTAATTGCCGGTAAGTAAGCACTTCAAATATAAAAATTTTTTACTCAACAAAAATAAATAAAGCAATAAAATGGAAGAAAAAACCCCCAACAGGCGCTCTTGTTTAACGTCGTAGAGTCACGACGGTACCAATCTAATGCAAGGTATCCTCAAAGATGATGCAAGCATCATCCGGCGATTTATAATGCTTCAATCGATGTCCAATCGCCGTGATAATATCTCCGTCTTTGTCCATAAGTTCAAAACTCCCCCCTCCGCAGGCTCTATGGATAATGAACGACCCCGTCCACTTTGATTTCAATTTCCCTGCAAAGAGCTTCAAACGAGAGTTAAAAAGTAATACCTCATCACCTTTCTTGAACTCCTTATAAGAGATCTTCGAATTATACAATTTCTTCATCTTACTTGTCGGTTGGAGACTTCAGCTTGTCCATTCGCTTGAGGATGATAGGGTGTAGTAACCCTATGCTTAACACCATAATCCTTGAGAACCTTTTCAAGAAGCATATTGACGAAGTGATTACCTCCATCTCTTACTAGTGCTCTAGGAACTCCATAGCGGGCAAAGATATATTTCTTCAAGAAAGACAACACAGTTCTTGAATCATTTACGCAAGTGGGAATGGCTTCCACCCACTTAGAAACATAATCCACTGCTAAAAGGATATAGAGAAATCTATTAGATGGGGGAAAAGGCCCCATAAAATCGATTCCCCATACATCAAAGATCTCAACAACAATGCTCGGCTGAAGTGGCATCTCATCTCTCCTACTTATGTTCCCCATCCTTTGACATCTATTGCATGTTGCCACATAGATTTCGCAATCTTTAAACAAAGTAGACTAATAAAGAGCAGATTGAAGTACCTTCGCTGTCGTCTTTTGAGCTCCGAAGTGCACCCTGTTAGGTTGTGCATGACAAAAATCAAGAACGCTCTCCATCTCCATCTCGGGCACACATCTACGGACGATAGAATCCGTACAAATTTTGTAGACAAATGGATCATACCATAAAAAAGTCTCAACATCCCGATTGAATTTTTCAAGTTGATATCGGTTGAGATCTCTTGGAATTTCTCCTACGATAATGTAATTCACATAATCCGCATACTATGGATCCATCCCTTGGGCAGCTACCACACATGCTCTTTCTGCTCCTTCAACAAACACCACCATGATTTTCTCATCAGGGAATATCTCTTCTATGTAATTGAAAGAATCATCACAGTGCTCCCTTGTCTCCAACCTTGATAGGTGATCCGCCAAAACGTTCTCCGTACCTCTCTTATCTCGGATCTCCAAATCAAACTCCTACAAAAGAAGAATCCATCTTATGCTCCTTGGCTTCGTTTTTTTCTTCTCCATCAAGTGCTGGATTGCAGAATGATTTGTATACACTATAGTCTTCATGCCAACCAAATACTGTCAAAACTTATTGAATGCATACACTGCAGCTAGAAACTCCTTTTCCGTCACCGTGTAGTTCTTTTGTGCAGCATCAAAAGTCTTACTCGCATAGTAAATGGCGCAAAACTTCTTATCCCTCAACTGCCCAAGCATCACTCCAAGTGCTAAGTCACTTGCATCACACATAAGTACAAACGGCTGAGTCCAATCCGGTGTGATCAAGATAGGTGCAGTAATAAGCGCCTCTTTCAAAACCTGAAAAGTTGTTAGACAGTCTTCATCAAAAACAAAAGGAACATCCTTTTCAAGTAAATGAGATAAAGGCTTGGAGTATTTCGAGAAGTCTTTTATGAATAATCTATAAAAATCGGCATGTCCAAGGAAGGGCCGCTCCCCCTTTTTATTAGTAGGTGATGTAAGCTTCTCAATTGCCACCACTTTCACTCTATCCACCTGCAATCCCTTGGCCAAAATATGATGGTCAAGAACAATCCCATCTCTCACCATGAAGTGACACTTCTCCCAATTTAAGACAAGATTAGTTTCTTGGCATCTCTTCAAAATAGTAGCAAGGTTAGATAAACAAATATCAAAGGAGGAACCAAACACAGAAAAATCATCCATAAACACCTCCATAATCTTTTCTATCAACCCATCAAATATGGCCATCATGCAACGCTGAAATGTAGCAGGAGCATTACATAATCCAAAAAGTATTTTTCTAAAGGCAAAAGTTCCATAAGGGCAATGAAAGTAATCTTTTCTTGATCCTCGGGTGCAGGTGCAATCTTGATTTGATTATTACCCAAGTACCCATCCAAAAATAAAAAAACTTATACCCTGCAAGACGATCAAGCATTTGATCCATGAAAGGAAGGGAAAAATGGTCTTTGCATGTATTTTCATTCAGTTTCCTATAATTCAAACACACACGACATCCTGTAGGAATCCTAATAGCTAATGTCTCTCCATCCTCAGCTTTCACAATAGTCATGCCCCCCTTCTTAGTTGCTACATGCAATGGACTCACATGGGACTATCACTAATGAGATAAATAATCCCAGCATCTAGCCACGTTAGGATTTTCTTCCTAATCACTTCTTGAATAGCGGGATTCACCCTCCACTGATTCTGTATACTACTTTTGGCCTCATCTAACAATCTTATTCTATGCATGCAATATGATAGATTAATGCCTTTGAAATCATCAAGAGACCAACCAATCGCAGACTTATACTTCCTAAGCACATCTAACAATTCATCAAGTTGATCATCATTAAGAGAAGAAGATACAATTACCAGATATTTTCTATTGTTACCTAGATAGGCATACTTCAAGTGCTCCGGTAGCAGTTTCAACTCCTCTTTCTTCTCTTCTTGAGGTGTCCTCTCTCTATCCAATGGTAAGTACTTCCTAGTCCACTTCACCTCTTCAATCTTTGTCCTTTCCGACTCATACCTATCATCACCCAAAGTAAGTAAATTTTCAAGGAAATCAATACATACCTCGTTGGAGAGTTCATCTAGCTCCGTGGTGGGAAAAGTAAGAGACTCCGCTAAGCATGTCTCAAGAGGATCCTTTGAATGGATCAAGGACATATCTTCCTTCATGATCTCCTCCACCATGTCTATACTGTGACATTGTGTCTCCATGGGCATCTTTATTGCTTTGTCAAGGTTAAATAAGATATCTTCTTTATCCATCCTCAGTCGTAGCTCACCCTTCTGCACATCAATCATAGCTCCCGCAGTAGCAAGAAAAGGTCTCCATAATATAAGAGGGATATTATCCTTGTCATATTCCATCTCAAGCACCAGAAAATCCATAGGAAAAACAAGCTTCTCTAGTTTTACAAGAACATCTTCAATAACACCCTTCGGGAAAGTCATAGACCTATTTGCTAATTATAGAGCAACTGTTGTGGGAGTTAACTCCCCCAAACCAAGCCTTTGAAATATCGACAATGGAATCAAATTAATGTTTGTCCCAAGATCACACAAGGCTCGACGTGCCGGCCCCTTTCCAATCTCACACAAGATAGTGAAGCTTCCCGGATCCTTCAACTTAGCTGGTAGTTTCCACTAAATGATCGAGCTGCAATTCTTAGACAAATTCACTGCTTTAATTTCGTTCAAGCTTCTATTCTTCAAAAGTATATCCTTCAGAAAACGGGCATAATACGACATCTCCAATATCGCTTCAGAGAAACGAATGTTCAAGCTTATTTTATTTATGATATCTGAAAACTTCTTGAACTTATCTTCCAATCCTTTCTTGACTAGCTTGTAAGGAAACAGCGGAGGTATCTTTGTTTTGAGAATTCCTTATTCATCACGTTCGATCTTCTCTGCTTTATCCTTTTCAGCTCTCAATCTCTTAGCTCTTTCCCACTTTTTTCCGCTATAATCTCAGTATTATGCTCTTTGGAAGGCAATGGGATCACATCATCATCATGCAGAACATTCAATATAGAAAACGATGCAGAACGGTATGGTTCAACCAGGGTTGCTGGTCGAACTGGATGAATAATGGTCGAACTGAGCATCTAAAAGTTTGTTCTCCCCCTTACAGGCCGATTCGACCACTGTTCGACCAACATGGTTGGTCGAACCATAATGATCGTGGTCGAATTGGGCTTCAGACAAAATAGAGTGCTCTGGACAGTGGGATTCGACCTGAGTTTGACCAGAGATTTTGGTCGAACCAATATGTCCTTGGTCGAACTGCTCTTCTGCAACCTCCAGATGTCGCCCAGGTGTCTGATTCGACCTCCCCTATGTAGTTTGACCATTTGTGTTGATCGAATTGGGGTCGAATCGGGCTCCTATCATTTCAAATTTCAATTTCGACCTCATTAGTCCCTCATACTGCGTTCCAGACCTTAATGTAATGGCGTGACAAGACTTTGGATTCTCAATACTTTGCGATGGAAACTTCCATTTCTCAACAATTTTAGTCAATTTGTTTATGTTTCCTACCATCTCCCCCATCAACAATGTAAGGTCCTTAACTTGTTTAGACAAATCCTCATGATTGGCATCAATCTTCTTTTCTAACTTGGCCTCAAGACGATTTGCTCTTGCATCATTCCTCGCCATGTGCCTGTTCACCGTATCCTCGAAACCCAGTTTCCCTTCTTTCACTTTAGCACCTGAATCACACACCAATAGGAGATTGCACCGCATTATTAGGATTACTCCATGAAAATTCCGACCTCCTCGGTTGTTGATAATTACCCGGTGGACCATGATTATTGTAGTTTCCCTGATAATTTTGGTTTCCTTTATTTTGGAATCTCATTCCTTGAATACTTTGACCCATGGCATAGTTAGCCTCCTAGATCTCCTCTTGGCTAGCTCCTTCATAGCCACCATCCTGATGTATCATTGGTACTCTCTGAGATATATCTGTAATTTACTTTTGCTGAGACTCAAGTAACTTGTTGATATTAGCCAAGCTAGAGACGATCTCATCATCTCTTCCAGACTTCACCATAGTATGCTCAACCTGTACTACTTTATCAAGAACATAAGTGCCTCTCACTTTATCAGTCGGTCAATCTCTTGAATTCATCGAAATATCCTCGAAAAGCTTATTGGCTTCAACAGGTGACTGTAAACAATGCTCCTTTGGATGAAACATCAAGTAACACACGAGAATTACAATCCAATCCATTGTAGAATATACTGATGTATTGAGGCTTAGATAGCCCATGCTGTGGACACTTTCGAAGCATGTCCTTGAATATCTCCCAAGCTTCATGAAACTTCTCATTACCATGGATAACAAATTGATTGATTTCTTGCTTCATCTTGAACACCTTCGAAGGTGACATGTATCGCTCCAAGAATTTCACCTTCAACTTCTCCCATGTATCACATTCAGCAACATTAAGATTATCGTACCAATCTCTTGCTTTTTCATTCAGCGAGAACTTAAACAAGATGATCATCCTCGCATCCTCATGAGCTCCTGCATCTTTTTGTGTACTTACATACCCAAGGAACTTTTTTAGATATTGTTGAGGATCTTCAAAGATTCCCCCAGAGAAGGGACTCATTTCAATCATGGTGATAAGAGTAGGGTATAGATCAAAATAGGCTCCGGCCCCTCTTGCTCCTAATATCCCCGCATTGCCTCCTCCGTTGTTCTTAAAGACTTCACGGATGGCAAGTGTATCAGGATTCGCTGTCATGTTGACTGCTTCTGCTTCCAAGTTAACTTCGGTTGCAGCTTCAATTGTTTGCGTATTTAGCACGTCAACTTCAACTCCTAAATTAAGAGCCTCAGTTGAGTCTATTTTATTGTTCTTGTTCTTCTTTTCCTTCTTTTTCTTCCTCGACGATGCTCCAATCTCCAGATTATAAGGCTCTAATTCACCTGTCTTCGATCTAGTGATCATACACCTAAGAAAAATAAGTGTTAGAAATTAAGGACAAGAATAATATAATCTCAATTAAACTAGAAATAATAAACTACTAATCTATGCCACCCCTGGCAACAGCGTCAAGAACTTGATGAGCGTTTTCTCTACACACAAAAAAATCTCCAAGTATGAAGGATATCAATTGTAGTCTCGATAGGCGACCAAGTGATTATTGAACTCAAGAGACGGATTATTATCAATTTAATTATATTCTAGTAAACTAAGAATATGTTGGTAAATTGATTTGTGGTAATTAATTAACTAAAAAACAAGTAATTAAAATAACAAAGAAAATAAACAAGCAATAAAGATAATACGACTGTGATCAAGTGAGAAATTAGGTAGTTCTTCTGGTCATCCAGTTTTACTTATTAATCTCTCTTCCATGAGTTGATGTCTGACTCTGTAGATACTAGTAAACATGAGTATGACACGTGTGAATATCCTCATAGCAAGAGATATAATTCACCCCTTTCTAGGTACTATCAGTATCAATTATTTCCCATGCACTTAGTACTCTAACCCGATATGATCTCCCTTTATTGGTACTATGAAGTTATACTCTTTATCCTACTTATTAACCCGAATATTATTCAATTAACAAGTATTCATATAAGATAGTTCTAATAAGACTTCGGAATCCCTTCACTTGAAATTATAACATGTAATCCTGCTCAGCAGTGAATGCACTCAATTAATAACCAAGATATGTATTCAGACTCTACGTAACAGTTAATGATGCATAAAACAACTGTGAGTATGAATTTAAAAAGCACAATCTTATATAAAATAAATCACAAGTGATGTTGTATGGAGTTTACACATGGAAATTCAATTAACTCATAAAACTTTTATAACCCTAAAACTACCGGAGCGGCTCTAGCCCTTGACTGATCTAGGAATAATCATGATGGTTGGTAGGATCTTACCCATAGTCTTGAAAATTACAAGATAAATTAAGAAGCAAAGCAAACCCTAGATGCGGGTGCCATCACGACTCTCTCCGTCTTGAATCTTCACTTGATTCTCACTTGGTTTGATAGACAAACCTCTCTCCACAGCTCATTCGAATGGCGGTAGGGTTTCGATGATGAAGTGGTGTATCTCTATTTTCTCCTGCTTAAATCTTGTTTTATACTTGTAAACCTCCTTACGGGCCTTGGATAGGCTTCTTGAGTGAACACACGTATTAAAGGTGTAAAAATACGAATATGGTAAGTTTTCGCCTCAGTTTGACCAATAAGCCAAGTTGAATCATCCTCCGCTGGTCGAACTCCAGGTCGAATCGACCTGTAAATTGGTTGCATGTTCTGGATTCAACCAGAATCCTGGTCGAATCACATACTCTCTGGTTGAACTGCAGCTGCTTCCCTTCAGGCTTCTTGTTCAACCACGGTTCGACCAAATGGCTTGGTCGAACCACAATGTCGTGGTCGAATGACACTCCAGACGCTTCCTCTTCAATAGTTCGACCACAGGTGCTGGTCGAACCAACTCCTTCTTGGTCAAACCATGCACCTGCTTGTTCGAAATCGCACCTCTGAATCTCCCTTTTTCTAAATCCGATCACTTTTAACTTATTTTCCTTCGAAAAATAACTCAAATAGCCTTGCGAACACCCAATTCGTGACTTTCCACAACATACATCGATTCATATCAAATTACAATCATCTAACACACTATTATTACACGACTTCGGGCTCGAAACAAGTGAATTTATACACTCATCAATACACACATTCTGGCCAACATCAAGGAATCAGAATTTTTTGTATTTTGATGAGGATGCACTTGGACTTCACTCCACCAACTTGCAGTTCTTGAGATTTTTATCATTCCATTCTCTCTTTATTTTTCGATGCTTCACTGAGTACTTGATCGACTATGTCAAAATTCGAGGTTGGGGTTTGATGATGTTGCTCATGAAACCAGATCATATATATACATTTTGGAGTTGAAAAGGTTGTGATTGTTCAACAATAACCAATCTCAAAGTCTATAATGACTTTAGAAATTCTTTTTTTTTAATTAGAAGAATAAAAAATTTAATAATAGCATATAAGATTAATATTGACAATCAAAGAAGTTATTGTTTGAGTAGTTCCCAAATGATCCAGTTCTGAAAGTTGAATGTTTTAATCATCAAATGGATTATTACTTCAATATTTTTATAACTTCAATAATAAAAATAATAATTTCTATGAACTTGTAAAGTGTAGGGAAGAATCCTATCAAACTCAAAAGTCTCAGAAAGAAAATACCTTGATCAACTACTTTTTTATACTGTATATAGGAGAAAGCTTCCGTCCTATTGATTTCATCCATATTGTAGGAGGGATCTGCAGTAATAGTGATGTCTTATACATTAAGACATGGAAAGAAGTCAATTAATCATCATAGTCATAGGATTACGCACCTCCAACAAAAAGCTTAGATGATGTTGGGATGCATCTTAATGCTTAAAGAAATAAAGCATGTGAGACACGAAATTGTAAAACAACATGCTTGCTTATGCAAAATGTAAGTTAATATATATAGATGATAAACATGAAACCCAAGAGTTGCTTGAAATTTAATTATAGTTGAATTAAGTTAAAAACTCAAGAGTCACATGAAGTTATATATTATTATATTATGATATTATAATATGATTATGAATATGAATATGAATATGAATATGGATAATGAAAAGTCATCACATTTTTATTTTGTAATTAATTAATAATGTCACCTCTAATATATTATAAATTTTAATATGATAAATAAAGGGTAGAAATCTTGTAAAGAATTATAAGTGGGGATAAAATGGAAAAAAATGTTAACACTTGCTTAGCCACTTTTAATATATATATATATATATATATATATATATATATATATATATATATATATATATATATATATATATATATATAGACAAAGTCTCTTGTGAGACGGGTAATTTAGTGAGACGGGTCGACCCATCACTAAAGTATGCTTATTGTATACATAAAGTATGTTTGATAGTTGTTAAAGTATGTTTTTTAAAGTGTGTTGTATCATGCATTAAAGTATGATTTTAGAGTGTTATAATACGATTTATTGTTAACATACTTTAACTACAAATAAACATACTTTAACTCTACAATAAGCATACTATAGTGATGGGCCGACCCGTCTCATACCCGTCTTACAAGAGAGTTACTCATATATATATATATATATATATATATATATATATATATATATATATATATATATATATATATATATATATTAATCATTTTTTTTATTTATGAGTTTATTAAGGAATCATCATAATCACATTTTATATATTTACTTATTATTATATGGAGTTAGTTTTAATATATATATTTTTTATCTTTCTATGTTCCTTATTAAGTAAATTAATGTTTGAAATAAATTTGTCAATAATCTTTTAATTTTTGAAATTTAATCATTTATAATAATATAAATATTTTTCAAATAAACTTTTAGTATTCCATTGTGATTATAATCAAACTTAGTTAAAATATATAAACAAGTTCAAAGGAGGATATATATTATTTATTTACATTTTTAATAATTTTTGCATTAATATTGTATCATTTATATATAAAAAATATTCTTCATTTATCAATTAAAAAATATTTATAACCTAATTAAATTGATTTATATTTTAAGTATATATGACTAAATTTACTTAATATATAATTTATTGTTATTGATTGATTAAAGTAAAATCCTTAAATGAAATTAAATAGGCTATATTATAAATATAGAAAAAAGGACAAGTGATAAAGATGTTTTGAGTAAGGCAAAGCCTTAAAAGACCTAACAGGTGGCCCAAAATAAAAGAAATGAACCAAAAATTGGCCATAATTATAAAAAACGAAGAGATTGTTATTAATCATTTTGCTCTTCTCTTAGCTTCAGAAGTACCGGGATATTCATGGAATCAATCGAGTCTGGAAGGTTGAGTTTTGCTTGAGAACGAGTATTAGGTCTTTCACTCGATTGAATATATTTCTTGGTATGTTTGCCTTTGTTAGGATTGACACTTTGAAGAGCAAGGAACTCCTCAAAAGGTCGCTAATTTTTGTAGTGGGCTCAACAAAAGCATAAGAATCTTCCAAATTGTGTGAGGCAGCCTGAATTTGTATTGTACGAATAGTACGCATAGCCTCATCAATGACAGAAGGGGAAGTTGCCAAATCAGCCAAAGTAGACTAATTAACAGCGTGAGTGGCATGAATCTGATCAACAATAACAGGCCCATCTAATTGGTTGGATGTCCCAATATGTCCAATGTCCCCTACCTGTTGTTCATGTTCGTGAAGGAAAGCATTTATAGCAGCATGCTCAATAATGGGTGCCGATTCTAACTCGATATTGGCGGTCGCATCCGTTGCCCCAAAGGAGTACAAATCTGGAATATCAGTTTGCTGTGCAAAGTCCCCAAAAGTAATCTCAAAACGAGAGCCAAGAATAGGATCGTGGGACTTAGCAATATAGGCCTCATCAGGCACAAATCACTCATCAGCAGAAGCCAAGAAGAGCACCCCTTTACCTGATGCAGCCTCAGAAGAATGAGCAGGCGTAGTTTGAACACCCACCTCAGCAGCTGGGTCGTCCTCAGTTTCCAGAACCTGAAAAGAGTTAGAAACCTGCACAGGTGGAGATTGCAGCGGGACAGCTGCTGCGCAAGTAACAGGCACAACTGGGCACATCAGCTGCAAACCTCTATTTCTCACAGCATTCTGATCAGCAGAGCACCTAGCAGATTCATCAAGACTCCGAATAGGTTCAGAGGTCTCTTGAAGCTTCTCACACCAAGCTTTGCTCTGTTTTTGTAAAACGTCACCAACAGGCCATTTTCAATTGGAGTGATGCTTATAATCTGCATATTGGTGACCCAAAGTATGACAGTGAGAACAAAATAAGGGTATATTCTCGTACCCAGTCGACACATAAAAAGAATTAGAAGAAGTAGACAAAAAAATCGACTCAGGAAAATTGCACTCAAGCATGTCAATGTCAATTAAGACACGACCAAAATGTCCCATCAGCCCGCTCAAGGCACGTTCATCAGGACAAATTAGAGTACCAATAGCAGAAGCTATCGATTTGAAAACTCTGTCTGTCCATAGTTCAAAAGGTAATTCATATATTCGGATCCATACTAAGATAACAGAGGTTTTGAATTTATACGGATTGAAGGCTGGAGACCAATTTTGAACTCTAACCTTTGCCAAATCCAAATCAAAAATACGCTTCCTCAATATATATTTGCGCTGTGAAGCATCAGAGAGGAATAAATTGTAGAAACCTTTACCAAGAGGCACAATAGACAAAGCAGAAACATTCCACAGCATTTTCAATTTATTCACCAAGGCCTCGGAGGTTACTGGCTGTTGTCCAGATTCCTGTAGCAGCCTAAACGTGAGGAGCGACGAGCATGCAGAGACTCTATCTTCATAGTAGGAGTCATCAATCAGAATGGAAATTTCATCGCCACTATGAGATGAAGGGAAAATCGCCGATGTACAAGACCCATCTCGAATAATATCGCTGAAGGTCATTGGAATGACAGGATTAATTTTCAATCCCTGACAAATGGAGATAGACCACTCCAAATAGGAGGAGCCAACGAAAGAGAACCCCGGTCTGATACAGGCGCAGAACGCGAACCGTTGTGGGTATCTTCACGAATCCTTGATTGTAGCGGTGCCAATCGCATAGTGGGTGGAGAAGACTCAATGAATTTAGGTTGGGAAGTAGTGGCCAGGTTAGGGACCACCTGGGAGGCAGCCATGGGCGGCTGAAGTCAAACCTAGAGAGTGGGGAGAAAATTTTCTAGAGAGAGAAAAAATTGAGACATCCTAAATAAAGTGTCAGATTCCCTCAAATACCATTCTAATGACGTGTCGCTCACATGTTAATTTGAAAATTTTATTTTTTTAGCACACCTTAAATAATTATATTCTTCACATTAATATTTATTTATGAATTCGAATTTCTGTACTTAACTTTTGCTAATTAATATGATTTGATCCAAATTGAGTGATAAATATACAAAATTAAGTTATTTACTTTCAAACATTAATTTACTTTTCATTTGTTTAGCATTAATCGAGCAATTTTAATTTAAGGTGATGTGTAAATTAATATTTTTTATTTTGTTGATGACATGTTATTTTTAATTTTATTTTATTTTATTTAATCTCATCAATATATTTGACATTTTAATAAAATTACCTTAATTTTGATTTACATTATGAGATGTGATTGAGATATCAAACTAGAAAATAATATAAAAAAAGACAAATAAAAATAAGAGGGGGACAAAGAAAAAGGAAGAAGGGAGAAATGAAAAAAAAGAAACCAGACAGATGGCTTGCAAAAAAAAAAAAGCCAAAACAGGTAGCTCAAGAGAAAATAAGACATGATTATAAGTACAGAAGAAGGTAAAGCAATGGAGCTCGACTAAAATCGTGTGATATGCCAATGAGAGGTATGAAGAAGAACCATAACTAAACTCTGGACTGCGGCATGGAGAAAACGCAAGGGCTGATATCGGGCTGAAGGCCCTGGCCATAATCGAGCGAGGACTTTATGATCAGCAGCAGGCTTAAGATGACAAGCGTACTATGAAAAAGTGTTGCCATGCCCGAGTGAGGAGCCCTACTTCTCATTTGTTCATAGTCTGCACTAGTACCGAGATAGTCGAGGTATACATCAAGGGACAGGACATGGCATGAAGGATGAGGCAAAAGGAATGCCTGTAATGTGAGTCTATATAGAGTAAGAGATATGGTTAAGTCCAAAATCACTATATCAAAAGACCCATGAGCTCGAGACAAGTTATCAAATAGGGAATAGCAGAGGTAAGACGTCATCAAAAAGCTTTAGTCTCTATAGGAAAAAGAAAAGGAGAACAAAACAAAGAAAAAATTAGCGGAAGGAATGGTGCTGCGAGGGGGAAGGTCCGGCGACTCCGACCACCTGCCCCCTCGCCGGAAAATGCAAGCTAAGGGTGAGAGTTTTAGAGAGGAGGAGAGAAAATCTTAGAGAAAAAGAGAGAGAGGTTGAGAAGAGGTTTATTAGATGAATTGAACGTGTAATTTTTTGAGGTGTGATTGAGATATCTTATGTGTTCTTAGGAATTAGAGTATATATGTACATATATGATTTTAATTTTATAATTTTTTAAAATATAAATCTAATTTGTGGGTGATTTTGGGTGCACATGAGAATAATAGGGTAAAAATCTAAAGACATCAAGTTTTTTTTTCGCTGATGTGGACGCCCTTCTATGGCCTTTCTAGTGGCGTGTAATTTTTATATTAATCTTAATACTTGACTTTTTTTTATTAAACTTTACTTTTTTGTGTAATTTCAGTGTTTATTTATTTAATGATGAATTTAAATACTAATCAATCATTCTATACTAATTTCAATTAGTTTGAAGTTAATATTGAAATGGTAATTAGGATTTATAATTTCTTTTAAAAATATCAATCAATAAACTATTTAATGTTGTGTCTATATAAACACATAGTCAAATTTATATTCCTATTCATCCCAATCACTTTTAACACATTTTTTATTTATTTTATTTTGTTCATATATTTTTTTTCTATTTCTCTTTATGCTGTATTCTTATTCATTCTTATTTTTTCTATTTATTTGAAGATTTATATGTACTTTATATTTAGGGTGTAATTATTTAATTTTCCACATATTTTCATATTTTTTTTAAATGTTTTAAACTCGAGGTACGTTTATCTATTATATATATTGTTATGTCATAGTAATTTTTTGTAATTATGAATTATCTCATCTAATTATATGTTTTATCAATTTCTTTTTTGGAATTGTGATATTCACACACATTATTAGTTTTTTTTCACTTTTATATTTACCTTCGCGTATCCTCCAATTTCATAACTTATTGAATAATTATGACTTTGTTTTCTTAATAGGTTATGCGAAATTAATCACAAATTAGCATCCAAGTCATTCCGATCTTGCAAAATAAAGGTTGATTATAGAATGATGTTTCTCACTAATACCTTTAATTTGAAATTGAAGATGATATCAAATACACATTTCAGACTAATGGAATTGAATTCCCCTGTATTTAGGGTTATTATATAGAATTTAATTTAAAGTGAAAATGATTATAGGTGAAAAAGTTTTGAAGTGTATAGTACTTATATCATATTTACATGATTAGCATTAGGTTATTTGTTATCATTTTTTATAAACACTATTATGCATAATCCATATTAGATATTCTTATACGTTCAATTCTATGTCTTTTCAATTCTTCTTTTAAATTATTCTTATGTAAGAAATTATAGCATCAAAAGTTTACTAAATCAGTTCCAAACATCCATATTATGCAATCATTTTATTTAAAAAGTTTTGTTTTCGATGTGATGAGATAATAATAATAATAATAAAAAAAATAATAGTAATAAATAATAATAATAATAATAATAATAATATTGGCCAATAGCTAAACTTATCCAAAATGAAGAGTGAAAAATTAATATCGATAAACACCTAACTTAATTATCAATAATAACCATTAGGTATTTTTTGGATAATATTAGCCCTCCATTCATTTAACCAAAATTACCACTGGGATGACTATTTGCACCCCAATTTTACTAAATGTACACCAATAATAGATAAGATTAAATATTTTTAATTAATATGACATAAATATCCTTAAGTAAATTATTAATTATTATACTTAATTTAAATTTGTTACACATACCCCCATAAACCCTAATATGCAAACTATGTATTGCAATTCAATTTCTATTCTTAACTTCTCAATAAAACAAGAAATCATAAAAATGAGAATGATCAAAAATACAGATTGAGGAAAGCATTTCTCCTCTAATTTTTTAAGTTTTTATTGAATGAATATATATAGGTTAAGTAGATTATATAAGATATTTATCGTGGTAACCATACAAATACAATCGTTCGCTCACCGAACGCAATCTGATAAGTTCTGGAAATTCAAGTTCGTACAAAGAACACTAAGGCAGTCATTGTCTCCTCAAACTATATATAGACACATCTTTGTTCTCTCTCCCACAATCTGTATCAACTTTTTAGGGGATTGATTTTGTTGCTTTTCTGTAATTAGATTTGAACTATGTGAATTAGATTTTGTATTAAGTATTGTTTCAACAATATTTGATTAAAGATGATTTCATTGTTCTGCATTGAATATTTTAGTAATTCATGGAAAGATAATTGGTGGACAGAAATACACAATGTTAGTATGTAAATTCATGGATTTCTGAGGAAAGAGTGGAGATTAGTTTTGGATGTGTATTATGTTGTAATCATAAATTGTGTTCACAGTTAAATAGAAGGAAGTGTAAGAATGTCATTAATGGGATGTGTTTAGTAATATATATATTTAATACTAATTTATAATTGGGTATATTTAGTAAACGGGGTACGTTTAGTAAAGTTCGGGGTGCGAATAGTCTGTCCCTTAATAATAATGCTATTTTTTCAAGGATTATTATCACTCTTATTGATAAATTATGAATTTAAAATTTGGAACCATTTATGTTAAGTTTGATTACGTGTTAAATATCAACTAACACAAATTTCAATATTGATATAATTTTAGCAAAATTCTAACTTTCCTATGATTGGATGTTGACCCATAATTTATAATTTATATGAGAAATATACGAGATAATTTTTTTTTAAAGTTTGTAATTTTAAGAATTTGATAAATTAATTCCTACATTTCCTAATTAATTATTAACTATTATATGTTAATCTCACTCAATTATCAATCTATTTACAAAATAGAAGAAATGGAGGATTATTACTAGGTACAAAAAAAATTCTTAATTACTATGATATACAAACATACAAAAATATTACTACTAACTACAAAAATATATAGTGATATTCCAATATGAGAGACTCTCTTGTGAGACGGGTTTTTTGTGAGACAGTTGTGAGACGGGTTGACCCACTATTAAAGTATGTTTATCATATAGGTAAAGTATGCTTATTTGTAATTAAAGTATGTTAATAATAAATTATATTATAACATCCTAAAATTATACTTTAATTCATCATCCATCATACTTTACAAAACATACTTTAACAATTATTAAACATATTTTATCTATATAATAGGCATGCTTTAACACGTCTCACAAATGGTCTCACATAAGTAGTGTCTCACAAGAGACTTTGTCTTCCAATATTACCCCTACAATGTGCTGCACATAAATATTGTGTGCAGTAAAAGTGTGTGCAGTAAAAAAAGTGTATGCAATTAAAAAGTGGGGTGATCCGGCGGTGGTCCCGCGACCGGACACCGGAGCTCCGGCGGCTGCAGAATTCCAGTGATCGGCTGGCGGCGACGGTCCGGCAAAATTTCAACGGCCAGCCGGCGGTCTGGCGGAGCTCCGGCGACCGACCGGCGGTGATCCAATAGAATTCCGGCGGTGGTCCGACAACCGACCGGCGGTGGTGGTCGGCAGTGGGTGAGGATTTAGAGTTTGTTGTTTAAAAGTGTACGGATTTAGGGTTATATTTGATATTTTACTTTAATATTTTGTATGTGAGAGTAATTATTTTAAATCAATGTATCTCATAGTAATTAGGAGTACAAAGTGTGTACCTATTAGTAATTATTCCTAGAAGGAATTTTTACTATATATTTATTGAGTACATTTCGTTGAGATTGTGAAATTTTATATTAAACTCATTCAAAATGAAAAAAAAAAATCATTTCTATTTTATTTGTAAACTAATACTTCATTTTTTCTTAATGTCATACAATTTTTATTTTATTTTATTAATGATATACTTAAATTTAGTTTATTTTTTTTAACATTAGATGAATAAATTTAATTATTAATCGAATATCTGTTCAATACCTATTCTAATATGAATTATTTATAAGTTAATCTTATGAAAATCTTAAAAGACAGTATAAAACTTATGAAAATATAATACTCCCTCTGTCTCAACTGTGTTTTTCAAATTTACTATACCATGTTGTTTAAAAAAATTATTTTGTTGACTTACTATTTAACTGTATAAGTGTAATGTAGCTTTTTTAAATATTAAATAAAGTATACAGTGATGTGTGTTAGATAATAGTGGCGTTTTTAAAATAAATTGCATTAAAATTATATTGTATTTATAGGAATTCTATTTTTGGAGTGTAAAATGTGCATTAAAACTAACGAATGAAGAAATGTGAAATGTGTAATAAGACGGATGGAGAAAATTACATGCAAAAATTTCCAATGTAAAATTATGAAAATCAATCTTATAATAATATATAATATATTCGATTATATATAAATTAATTAAATAAATTAAAACTTAAATATTTTTACAAAATAAATTTAATATATAAATTTTATGTTTAAATATAATACTCTATCTGTCTTATTAATATTGACATTTTTATCTTATATCATTATGATGAATAAATCAATATATTCATAATAACAAATGTATAATTTAATCACCGTGCATTTCACGGACACACTACTAATTAGTTTACTAAATCTAAGTCAAAACAAACATTGTCGCATGTGTAACATATAGAGGTTATTTTAAAATCCAAAGGGCGTCCCTAATAAATCAATTGTTCTAAATTAATGAAATTCAAATTTTCTAGGAAAATTAAATGTTTTATTATTTAGTACTAGAAATTTTAGTCTTTAGAGTAGTGAATTTCTACACTTTTGAATACAAACTGGAGCATGTTTTATGTATAGTTGTTATACTACACATTCAAATTTTACTTTTAATACATATATGCAGGATATAAAAAAAATAAATAAATAAAAATTTGTCTGAGATCCTCTCACATACGCCTTAATGTAATACAGATAAAAAGTGACAATATCATTATTATCACTTTCGCCATAAAATATTATCACTTTTTATTTATACTATAAATTATTCATGAAATAGTTCACTATACCATTATCAATTTTCATCAATTAAGTATATCATTTTTCGTTAATGATGTTATCACTTTCTATCCGTCTCACATATATAAAAGTTTACGTGAGAGGTCTTGTCCTATAAAAAAATCACAACATATAAAAATTAGGCCGGAGTTATATTTTTCTGTCAAAAGAGTAATAATTCATTATTGATCTGAAGAGTATTTGTCATTGACTAAGAGTAAAATTCGAATATATCATACAACGAATTCGCAAAATATAAGCTCATTTTCCTAATAATATTCGCATATTTTGTACTCAGTCGCATACTTTGTAGACTTATTTTGTACCAACTTATTATAGATAAATTTCGTCCACATTTTGGCGTGTCATGTTGGCTTCAAGAATAATTATGTAGTGTGTTCAAGTTGCTACGTCACGAGATGCCAATTTTTCGAAGTAAAACAAACTTAACAGCAGGCCTCTCGTGGATTCTTCTTTTCAATAATGAGCATGTTTACATGCAATCGTGACACCATGAAATTAAAAAAAAATTTGAAAAGAATTAATATTATATCTTAAGTTTAAATTATAAATCTAATGGTTAAATAAATTATGAACCAAAATAATATAATATTACATGATCCATAAAGCTAAAATTTTACAAATATATATTTAAAATTAGCACTAATTATACAAGCTTAAACCTTTGGGATAAAATATTGAGAAAGTTTCCTGTGAACCAAGTTCATCATGTACACTAATTTTATAAAATTATTTTTGAGTATATGAAAATTTTTGAATGAAAAATATTACTCACAATAATATAAAAAATCATAACACATCAAAATATAAGGATTAATATTTTTTATTTAGAAGTGTAATAATTCATAACTCTAATTTTCATATAATAAAGAGTAATTTCAGTAAAATCACATTACAAGGTGAATCGGTTGACATTATAAAAGTTTACCTAAACTATTATATGGACCAAAAAACAAAATTGTAATTATTTATACAATAAGAAAAAGAAGATTAAGATCTTAAAAGTAAAGATTAAACTGTATCTGAAAAATGAAAAACACTTGTGTAAATCGAGTTACGATATTAACAATTATGGTCCCATCTTCTAATTCTATAATGCCTTATCTATTGCTAGAATTTAAATTAAAGGGGAACACAAAGTTTACAACGTAAGCCTAATTCACAGGTGACTAGCTAACTCTTGAAAATATCATATGAACTATAATGTTGCATCATACATTCATGTCACATGTGTTATAGCAATCTATAATATATTTGCGTATATGTAAAATAAAATACTAAATATCTTGTGAGATGGTGTACATATGAAACTGCTCGACCCCATTATTAAGGTATAATTATTATAGAGGTAATGCTTGTTATTGAGTAGTTAAAGTATGATTTACTAAAGTATAATGAATGATGCATTAAAGTATGATTTTAAAGTGTTAGTATGATTTACTAAAGTATAATTATAGTTTATTCCGTTCTCGAAATTAGGGTTTCGAGAATTTAGTCGTCGCAGTAACTTTTATTCTCTTTAAGAAATCGTGTGTTATCATATGTATGTTGAACTACTAAGATGACTTATTTATAAGCTACAATGGGGACTAGGAGGAGAAAATTAGGCTTAGACCTCCCATTGGTCTTGATCATCAAAATTTAGCCCAAAACTTACAACTTAAGTCCAACAATAATAATTCAATCCACAAAACAAATATTATCGCACTACGACCGTAATCCCATAATATGTTATGACCCCCTTCTTATGAGTCAATTTATCTTCCGTATTTAAGATATTCAATGCCTATTATTAAATTAATTACTGAAAAACTCAATTAATAAATCTTTATAATTCCAAGAGTAATACAACTTGATGAGAGTGAAAATTCATGTATTTTTGGATCCAATTTGATACTTCTTTGGGTGTTTTAATGGCTATTATTTGCATATATCTTAATACTTTGAATTATTATTATCTAAAAGGTGCTTGAGAGGTATTTTGTTGTATTTTGATAGGAAAAGGAATAAAAAATGCAAAGTTGGAATGAATGATGAATTTGTACAAGCATGCAAGCAAATAGATGCCTACATTTCATAATTTTTTTGTATTTATGTGAAAGTTAAAATTGCTCGTGTGAGACATGGTTGGAAAGTCACGGAAGAGAGGAATGCGTGGGCACAAAAATTACTTCAGTCAGAGTTTGTATGAAGAAGTTATGCTCAAAACGGTGAGGTTGTGCAGCAGCAGTTGAGATTTTCTAAACTTTGTCCTTGACAACACTTTCTTGCCATGTATACAAAGTTAGTGACAAGTGGGTCCCATGTTACACCTATATCATCTGCTAGTCAACATAAATGGGCAAGAATCTCACTTGAAGTGGGTGGGCCATGTAGTCTAAAACATGATAGTGGAGAAAGAATTACTAAGCACATCACACGTGCCATCAGCCCATACCCATGTCATGGCAATTGGTACTTTTGGGCCATGCATGCATATCTCAATTAGGCTTGATTAATTGTTTATCCATAAGCCCAGCAGCCCATCATACCTAATGATGTGTTAACATCACGCCGTCGCCAACTTTTGGGGATTCAAAAATATAACCACGAGATTGGAGGAGTTTTCGAACAGAACATCACCTTTCAAATCACCCCGCCTTCATCATTCATCATCACTCTTCATTCATCCACTTGAGAGAAGATCGGAGACGGAGATCCTTAGGGAGTTAATAATTGAAGAGACGGAGTCCTCAAAAAGAGTTCTTTATTTTTAGTTATTTATCTTTGTTATTTTAGCACAATGGTTAGGGTCAATTATATCTTTGTGATTTGTCCTCGTAAATCCATGGGGCTAAGTTTCTTTGTGGTAATGTTAGGGCGCTAAGACAGTTTTGACTATGTGATTTGATTGCCATAGATTTGAATTGATTATTCTGCATAATATTTATTTCCTTATTGAAGAGGATATTTTGAGACTTCATATTATTGTGTTTTTGGGTTTTGATTCCTTTAATTATTATTGACGGTATCACTGTTTGATAGTTAATAGTACTCTCTATTTCTGCATAATAATTGTTGTTTCCTGTGGCAGTCTTAGTGGATTGGCCTATAATACCTAAGAGTGTCAATCAATTAGAAATATTAATTACTTGGTAAAACATCATTATTAGGTAGTTGGTAAGGAAACAAAATGAGTTAATAATTGCGTACCTAGAAAGGGAAGTCTAGTGCTCTAACCTTTAATGTAGTTTAGCATTAAGTACCTATAGAGGGAGAAAGAATTAATTCCTTATTGATCCTAGAATTTTCAGCTCATTATGAGTGTTAGATCCTACTCGATCAAAGTGATTTAACTAGGCTTAGTGATCCTCTTATAAATGTCTACAGCTAATTAATTTGGGTCTAGATAAATTAGTCACTTAGTTAAGCTGTTTGCCCGAGCATTACCAATTCTCCATCTTTGAATTCTTAAATCGTTTCTCTTGTGTGATTCATTTTCTTTGCATAGTTTAATTATTTAATTTTACTTTTTATTAGTTAATTAAATATATTTTCCAAAAACTCTCAGATTTGTCTTGCAATTTAATTATCATATAGAATCACTTATTAAATTTATGACTATCTCGTGAGAACGATATTCACTTGGTCACGCGCACTACAATCGATCCCTTATACTTGAGGGTGAAAAAAATAGCGATCAAGTTCTTTGCGCCATTGCCGGGCTCTCCAAAACCAAGACTCTTGAAGCCTACTTCGGTTACATTGCTTCTAACTGACAGGTCTATTATACACCCTAGAGAAGTTGTTGAGTATGTACTTGTGAAGGTGGATAAGTTCTTCTTCCCTGTTGATTTCCTGGTGCTTGATATGGAAGAGGACAGCAATGTGCCTCTAATTTTGGGTAGACCATTTTTAGCCACTGCTAGAGCTCTAAATGATGTTGAAGATGGGAAGTTGAATCTTAGAGTGGGGGACGATGAGATCGTATTCTCACTTGATGCTTTGAAGCATCATTCTGAAGAGTCCAATTGCAAGTCCATTATTGTTGATGAGAGTATAGGGGAGAAGTTGCCATTGATTTCGGCTGAGGATCAAGTGAAATATTGCATCAGCAACATTCATTCTTCATTTACTCCTGCTACTAATGTGGAATATGATTTTTCATCTGATATTTTATCTAATGAACTAACAGATTGTTTGAGTACTGTGATGTTTGCAGGAATGATAGAAGAGAGATGTCATGGATTGAAGGAGGAACATGGACTCAAATTCCACCAGTCCCTCCGGATATATGTGACTCTCATTTGTCTGATCTTGATGTTGATAGGAAGAAAGCATATAAAGATGAAGATCCAAATAAGTTGATCCTTGAGAGTAAGAAGGGAGAGATTATTTGGATGGATCAAAAGATGTCGAAACAACACTTCAAAGTGAGGATGAAAGATGGAGAAGAAGTGTTAATACATGAGTTCGAACATCTCTGATTCTGCATTCTGTCGAACTCTTCAACGTTAAACAAGAGCGCTTGATGGGAGACAACCCATCGTTTTATTGCTTTTATTTTGTTTTGTTTGTTTTGTCTTGTGACAGGTGAATTATACTCAAGGTATCTGCTTACACTTAAGGTAATAACATTCTTTTAAACTTATATTCAACTCACGTTTTCATCTAAGTTTGGGGGGTGTGATGTTCTTTCCTTGTTCTATCCGCACCCAAGTATGTTTACTCTGCATTGTTTTAGTGTCTGTGTACTTAGAAGTCGATTTTTTTAGAATTTTCAGATTTTATTCGATCTTTTGAATATTTTTTGCGACTATCCAGGTGTCTTGTGTATTTTTGTTTGTTTTTATGTGTCATTTGGTGCTCTGTTATTGATTTTTATTTTTCCGATATTGTTATCTTTCCTGTGATGATGAGTTTTCTGTTGAGCTTTATTGATTGAGAAGGGTATTGGAGTGGCAAAGTGAGTTCTATTTGAGGCATACGCCTAGTTGAAAAACTCGAGGAACTTGCAAAATTTGAAGGAGATTAAAATCAGGTTACTTCATTCCTTATTCTAAATTTTTATGTGAGTTTGGAATTCTTGTGAGTAAGGAGCATGAGCTTTAAATTCTATGACCTGAATTTCATGGGGATCTATGAGCTATTATTTTTCTGCCTTTGATGTGATTATGATTAATAAGGGGAACATGCTTTATTTCTTAAGTACTTGAAGATCTTGATGTGCTTGTTATGATGTATGCTTAGCCTTGAAGAGTGCTCGTTCATACTATGAAAAAGCCAAGTGAGATTTGAGTCTTTAAATCATATTACATGATGCATGATATTTTTATTTTTGAGCGTACCGTTCTTGTACGCGTATTCTAGAACTTGCCTTGAGTCTTCTTGAATATTCGAGAATAGTCTAGTGGATTATGGAAATGATATTAGGCCATCTTTGATTATTAGCCCATTTTTTTCATATACTTTACCTGTATTCATTTAATCCTTAGTAAGCCCATTGAGTCTTGAAGAATCCATTCTTTGAATAGCCCGTTGAGCTTAATCAGTATTTGATTTTTTCTTGTGTTACTTGGATCAATTGAGTAATTGTTGAAGTGGTTAGAAGAAGAATGTGAATATGTTGGAGTTGAAAAGGAAGATGAAGAAAGAGAAGAAAAGGATATAAAAATCCTAATTAGTTGAAAAAGAGAAAAAAAAAAAAGAAGTAGTTGGAAAGAAAAAAATGAAGGGAGAGAAAGAAAGAAAATATTTGTAGGGTAGTGCTCATACCCTTGATGTTAAAAGAAAAGAAGAAAATATAATCTCATATTATTGTGGTTGAAGAAAGTAAATAAATATTTTGGAGTTGAGGAGGAGTTGTACTGAAATGAAAGTGATGAGGAAAAAATAAAAATCAAGATGGACCGCGGCTTGATTGATCCGAGTTTTGAGTCACTTATCCATAAATTTCCTACCTTGTCTAAAGGGCCGATGTTACAACAAATTAGAAAGACTTTTTTGATTCATGATTTGCTAGTTATAAGTAAAAGGAGAGTTGAGACAATAGGCAAGCTTATGATTACACATGCACTTGAATTGAATTTGAGAGCACATATATATAACCCAAATGGTGTGCACTTTATACACCATGAGCGTGAGAGTTACATTATATATATCCTGTGAGCATAGGTGAATTGAGCATTTGGATTGGTGAAGTAATTATCTTAATTTGCATGTTTTGAATGAATTGATGCTTTTGAATTTGAAGTTATGTGAACCGAGTTAAGATTGATTACATCTTTTGAAAGCCTAGTTGATGTTTTGATCATTTCCTTAGAATATGATTTTCCATCTCATTATTTCTCTTGGTTTGTCGTTTCGTTGTTCGAGGACGAACAACACCTTAAGATTGTGGGGGGTTTGATAAGAGTGAAAATTCATGTATTTTCTGGTCTAATTTAATACTTCTTTGGGTGTTTTAATGGCTATTATTTGCATAGATCTTAATACTTTGAATTATTATTAACTAAAAGGTGCTTGAGAGGTATTTTGTTATATTTTGATAGGAAAAGGAATAAAAAATGCAAAGTTGGAATGAATGGTGAATTTGTATAAGCATGCAAGCAAACAGACGCCTACTTTTCATAATTTTTCTGTGTTTGTGTGAAAGTTAAAATTGCTCGTGTGAGACATGGTTGGAAAGCCACAGAGAGAGGAATGCGTGGGCGCAAAAATTACCTCAATCGGAGTTTGTATGAAGAAGTTATGCTCTTACCGCTAAGGTTGTGCAGCAGCAGTCGAGATTTTCGAAACTTTGCCCTTGACAACACTTTCATGCCATGTATACAAAGCTAGTGATAAGTGGATCACATGTTACACCTATATCATCTGCTAGTCAACATAAATGGGCAAGAATCTCATTTGAAGTGGGTGGGCCATGTAGTCTAAAACATAATAGTGGAGAAAGAATTGCTAAGCACATCACACGTGCCATCAGCCCATACCCATATCATGGCAATTGGTACTTTTGGGCCATGCATGCATATCTAAATTAGGGCCTTGATTAATTGTTTATCCATAAGCCCAACAACCCATCATACCTGATGATGCGTTAACATCACGCCGTCGCCAACTTTTGGGGATTCAGAATATAACCACGAGATTGGAGGAGTTTTCGAACAGAACACCACCCTTCAAATCACCCCGCCTTTATCATTCATCATCACTTTTCATTCATCCACTTGAGAGAAGATCGGAGACGGAGATCCTGACGGAGATAATAATTGAAGAGATGGAGTCCTCAAAAAGTGTTCTTTACTTTTAGTTATTTATCTTTGTTATTTTAGCACAATGATTAGAGTTAATTATATCTTTGTGATTTGTCCTTGTAAATTCATGAGCTAAGTTTCTTTTTGGTAATGTTAGGGTGTTAAGACAATTTTGACTGTCCTAGATTTGAATTGATTATTTCTACAGAATATTTGTTGTTTCCTGTGACAGTCTTAGTGGATTGGTCTATAATTCCTAAGAGTGTTAGACAACCAATTTGGAATATTAATTACTTGGTAAAACATCATTATTAGGTAATTGGTAAGGAGATAAATAATGTTAATAATTGCGTATCTAGAAAGGAAAGTCTAGTGCTCTAACATTTAATGAAATTTAGCATGAAGTACCTATAGAAGGAGAAATAATTAATTCCTTATTGATCCTAGGATTTTCAGCTCATTATGAGTGTTAGATCCTACCCGATCAAGGTGATTTAACTAGGCTTAGTGATCCTCTTATAAACGTCTGCAGGTAATTAATTTGGGTCTAGATAAATTAGTCATATAGTTAAGTTGTTTCCCCGAGTATTACCGATTCTCCATCTTAGAATTCTTAAATCGTGTCTCCTGTGTGATTTATTTTCTTTGCTTAGTTTAATTATTTAATTTTACTTTTTATTAGTTAATTAAATATATTTTCCAAAAACCCCCTGATTTGTCTTGAAATTTAATTATCATATAGAATCACTTATTAAATTTATGACTATCTCATGGGAACGATATTCACTTGGTCACGCGCACTACAATCGATCATTTACACTTGAGGGTGAAAAAAAATAGTGATCACCACTCAACCTTGTTATCTGTGGATTAAATCTATTTGCAGGGTTTACATGATAATCCATATGAGCTTCTCCAAGGGACATATTCATACTAATTTATTAGGACACTCTACAATCAACATCATACCATATAGACAGTATCATCATTTCCAAACTCACCAAACGTATTTGTCTATTAATTAAATATCATGCACCTATTGATTAATTAAAGAAATAAATATTGAATTACTTGTCAACGTTATTATATAAGGATTAAGAATACGAACATCCATAATAACGAATGTATTGTTCTTTTACATAGTCAATACAAATTGAACAATCTAAAAATAGTCCTATTTAATACACACAAAGTGCACTGGTATAATTTTATAGTTAAGACAAACTAATGTCGAATCATACTACAACCATTCCATTAGTTTATCTAAATCTACCTCGATAGTGATCTCTATTTGTGACACCACACACCATATTATCTACAACATAAAGTAAATGGGCAATTGCAATCACATATAAATAGATTATAACATTCAAACATTTGATTTAATGATTCTCATTTCAAAACAATATTATAACAATATTCATAATAAAGTTAGGTTTTTAGTATACAATCCAAAAGAAAAGACGGAAGGGAGAACAGATAATCACGCCATATTTAGAATTTTGAAGGTTAGAATCATATTGAACTAATAATAAAGACTAGGTTATGAATTTTTGTGATTATTCCTTTATTGATATTTTGGATTTAAGCCTTATATATTTTGTTCCGTATCTGTCCTCAGTTATATTCATGTCATAATCAATGCATGTTTATTATTGTTTTATATGTGCATAGTAGGATTTCATTTGTTATCTGTTATAGGTAGAGATGATTGATTCATATATCCTTTATTCATTAAAACTATCAATATTGGATGTCAGGGCCGTACCTTCTTTAGGCGAGTGAGGCGGTTGATTCAGGGCCCCAAAATTTATAGGGCTCATTTTTTTTAAAAAAAATTAATATATATATATATATATAATATTTATAAATTATTTTGTTTAAAGGAAGTTGAATATATTCTACCAAGTATACTAAAATTAATGAAATCAATTTTATTTTCAAATCAATCATTTTCTTTTTTTGTCCTTTATTTTTACATTTTTACCCTATTCATATTACTTTATTACAATTTAACATTTATATTTCTTATAATTTACAATTTTATTCTTATTCTTTATATTTTGTATCTTTCAAATTTAAAAATTAGATTTAAAAATTAATTTTTAGTACATGAAAAATTACTTTTAAGAAAGATAAACTATTACTCTTCTAAATAAAAAATTACTCTTCAAATTGTTATAACACACCCTGATTTATTGATTACTCTTTAGGACATGAAAAATTACTCTCTAAAGAGATCACTATTACTTTTCTTAATAAAAAATATTACTCTTCAAACAATAAATGTGTATGCACACTATACATTAATTTTATAAGATCAGCCCTGTGGATGTGTAATTTATCTTTCATGCCCACCATCTTTTGATAATCAGGTCAGGAAATCTGGGACAAATTCTTATATTAGGGAGTGCATGTTAGGTTAATTATAAATATTTTTAAGGGATCATATTAGTATCGTTAGTACCTAGAAGAAGAATTTAGATTATTAATCTTGTATCTTAGGATATCAAACTAGCTTTACGTATTAAGTATTTAGACAAAACAAATGACTTAACAAATTTTAGTGGTTGCTTCCATAATTTTTGTAAGAATTATAACTGGTTGTTTTGTGAATTGGTTTGATCGATTTACGTTGAACTCCCTAGAACCATCTTTTCTCTACTCTTAAAATACTTGTCAACTTTTTAGTTGTGATTTATTTTATTTAGTTATTTAATTTTTTGTTTTAATTCAGTAGTTTCATAAAATTTCAAAACTCAGAAAAGGTTACTCGTCATAATTACCAGAATTACTTAAAATGGGATAACCTTTACGTATTTATTTTGAAGAATTTATTATCGGAAAAATTTCACATTTGGTCCCATAAGAATTCCTTCAATTCAATTATTGTCCCGTAGGAATATACTGGTCCCATAGTTATCAGTTTTGGTCCCATAAGAATATTATAATTGAAAATTTTTATTCCTAATCAACTTATATCATATCTTTATTACTAGATTTTCCTCTTCCTTCTATTTTTCAAAATAGACATAGTTCATTACGATCATATCAGGCCCATCATGCTTCCATACATTAATTAAACAATATTAATCCCATAGCTAACCAACTTAAAACAGTAACAGTACCTTTTTTACCGTCAATTCACCGGGTATCCGGGAGATTTTACAGCTGCTCCTCATAGCAAACCACGCGCCCTGCATTGTGATGGATCAATCCCGTTCCTTTAGCGGATCTCAGCACAACCCTGGTTCGTTTCCTACACCGGGTGTACAGGATGGTGCTACTGTTTTTGCCGGAAAGTATGGAGATTAAAGTTGCAGAAAAATAGAAGGCTACATGCGGGCAGCAGCCGAGATTATTTATTTATTGAATGAAGAACTTTATTACACACTCATTCTCACTGAACAACAGGAGATAACTCCTTTAGCTCCCTATTGTAGCTGCACTCAGAACACTCATACAAAGAAAAGAAAGAGATACAATGTTTATTTTGGAAAGAGAAAATAGAGGGTGATGGTCGATGCCTTCTGTTTCCTCAACACACCTATTTATAGAGGCTTTTGGATTTGAAATCTGGATTTCAAAGCCTCTAAATCTTTTGTGATGTCACTGCTTACATCATTGCTTTTGCGTCAGCACTTACGTCATCTACATTGGATCCCAACTTTAGCAGTTGGCTGGTCTTTCTCTTTTATTGGATTCTTTTTATGATGTCATTGCTTGCATCACCTTTTATTGGATGCCAACAGCTGGCTTTCTTTATTGGATTCCCTTTTCCGGGTCATCCTCCCTGTCAGGTCACATGTCTCTTACCCTTTCGGAAAGGTCACCTGGCTCTTACTTTTTTCAGGAGTCATTTGTCCTCTTTAGTGCCTGATGATTCTCCCGACTCCTGGGTATTCCGAAGAGATTTTACCCTCTTCTTTCCACGTGTCTCCTTTGGGGGTGGATCAGCAGTTCTGATCATCCCTATGCCCAGCCTTATTCCTTTTCCAAACTCCAGCTCTGTTTGGGTGGAACAGCTCGAACATACCTTGTTTGTCCACTGCCCGAAATGGGCCATGTTACAATATCTCCAATGAGTTTGTTTAATCACTAGAATCTTATTTTTCCAGAGAAGTTCTTGTTTTTCTTGGAACGCCTTCTCCGCAAACACTGTCTTCTTCCCTGTTAAAGTATTCAACAGGAAAGACCCATTCAAAGAGTTATGCTCGAACTTGAATGGGAACTTCACCTCCACCATTACTTTGATGAAGACGTACAAACCCCTTGCTCAACGCGTAGAGATCTGTTCTTCAGAATAAGTAGAAACCAAGACTGGTTCCTTTCCAGAAGACTCCTTGATTTTATTTGATGCTGAGACATCGGGTCTTCTTAACTTCATAAAATGAAAGGCCTCGTGATTGCCTTTCTCTACTGGTTCTGGAGCCGCACTTGTGAAGTAAAGCTCCAATACATCTCCCCTGGATAGGGTTGAGTTATTTTCTCATGCCTTGAAAACCTTTTCTCCCAGCCAATCTGGAAGTTTTGCAAGTTCTGGGAAGCCTGGTGCAACAGTATAGATTGAAGCTAGTACTCCAAAATCATACCATTGTTTCACATCATTTAGATTTGAGCCTTCTCGCATCCAAACTCGGGGATATTCCTCAGATATATCCATCCGACATTTCTCTGGTCGGATTCTTTGTCTGGTGTTTAATTTTTCCTAGCTGGCATGGTAATCCTGCCAATAAGAGAAATCAGCTAAGTTAATACCAACCTTAGCAGTGTCCATCATAGGCCTAAGGTTGATCTCTCCCTCTTTGACCCCAGAGGTGCTGGGGTGACTCGTCGACTCTAGATGTGACTCCAAGTCTTCGATTTTTCCTTGGACTGGTTCCTCTTTTGGAGGTTCCAAACTAGGACTTGTGCTAAGGGTACTTGAATCCCTTGCTCCAGGTTTAGAGCCCCATTCTCGGCTACTCTCCTTTTCTCGATTGCAATTGCTATCAACAGCTCTCGTATTGCTTTGAACAGACTTATGCCGTTTCGAATGCAGTCTCGTATGCAATTAGACACTTTGGTCTGATCACTATCTTGTATTTTTCCAGCACGCCTTGCATTGAGTGCCAGATTCTCGAATTTCCTTTGGAACAACTCAAGGTTGCCATCAGGTGCCTTGATACAGTCACAATGGAGTCTATTTCAGCTCATTCTATCTCTCGTCAGGAAATCTGCCAAAATATTATCAACAGATTTAATAATGACAATATTAAAATCATAATATTGGCATTCTGCTTGCCATCTTAATAGTCTAGCCTTTTCAGGTTTAGATTTAATTTTATTTTTTAAAAAGGCTTTGACGCTTGTGTTATCAATTTTAAGGATGAATTTCTTCGCGAGAAGAAATAGCGGCCATTTCTTGAACACTTTCCAAACTGCAAAGAACTTCTTTTCATTAATGTGCCATCTGTTTGCTTCATTCTCTGTAAAGAGACCACTACAGTATCTGCATGGCACTTCTCCTTCTGGTGTAGACTTCGTGAGAACTACTGCCCACCAATGGTCACTGGCATCTGTGTAAAGTACCAGTTCATCCTCGTCGTTTGGTATTGCTAGCTTGGGGAGCTTCTTACAAACCTCCTTTAACTGCTTAACCATTTCTCGGTGTGATTCCTCCCATTTGAATTCTGCATCTTTCTTTAATAGAGGACTGAACACCTTCCTGTATTGTGCTAGGTTGTTGATGAACATTCCACCAAAGTTGACAACTCCAAAGAAGCTTTGGAGTTGCTTCTTGTCCTTGAAATCTTCAGGAAATCCTTGAACCTTTTCTACAATATGAGGCTGTAGAATAATTCCAGACTCATCGATCTCGACTCCAAGGAACTCGATCCGCCTTGTTTCTATTACTGCCTTCTTTTCAGAAAGCACCAATCCTTCCTTGTGGCATACTTCCGAAAATACTTCCAGATGCACCAGATGCTCTTTCATGTTCTTTGAGGCTATGAGGATGTCATCCACATAAACAAACATGAATGAGAAATAACCTTTGAATAGATTATCCATCTTCCTTTGATATATTTGGAGTGCATTCGCCAAGCCCATAGGCATAACATTCCAGATACAGTGGCCTTGTGGTGTATAGAAGGGTGTGAACCTTTTGCTTTCTTCTTCCATCATAATCTGGTAGAACCCAGATTTGCAATCAAACTTTGAGAATACCTTGGCATTCTTGATACAATTGACCAAGTGTTCCCTACTTGGTATGTAATATCCATCGAACTCCAAGATGTTGATGATCCATTTGTAATTGATCACAAGTTTCCCCACTTGACTTCTCCATGATTTCGAACTAGAAATCCTGGACTGCTATATGGGGATACTCCTGGTGATATCAACTTAAGGTCCAGATGTTCCTTAAGTATTAGCTGCATATCCTTTCAATCCTCTTGGTTCATCAAGATAGGCTTGTATCTTACGAACTCATGCTCTTTTCCGTCTTTCACTTTGAGTGTGGCTTTGAGCTTGTTTTTGTCCCACCAGGCTAGAGGATCCTCATTGAAGTTTCTCTGTATCTTCTTTTTGACGTCCTCCAAAGGTGTTTGTTCTTCGATTGTGACGTCTTTCTGTAGATAATCTCACAAGCTTGCTTTGAGAAGATGGATTATATTTTCTTTTAATTTCTCCATCTTCCATCCTCCTCTTGTCTCGGTTCTCATCTGAAGGACTGCTTCACCATATTTTCTTTGATCATTCATCTTTGGATGGCTAAGTTTTCCTTCATCACCATGCTTGCTGCAGAATCCGATTGGCATTTTTCTTTGAAATGCATTACGCAGTCTTGGTGCTATGATCTTATGTTCACAAAGGGTTGTGAAAATAAGCCTTCTTATTGCGTTTTCTTGTGTAAAATGCTTGAATGTATGTAGAAAATTATTTTCTAACAGAATATCCGCTCCGGTGTCGTGAAAATATAATGGTGGAGTTTTCACCTTGTACCACGGGGTACGATCCGCTCCTCCGATCATGATTTCTGCTTGCTTGATTCCTCTGTTAAGGATTAACACCCTTTGAGAGAAATCTTTTCCTAGTACTGTTGGCAATTCTTCACCTGAGTTTTTTGAAAAGACTCCTTCTTTTGCTGTGCAGATGCCGTCTCCAGAATCAATGTACGCCACAAAATATTCTGCACGATGCGCCTTATATCATCCCAACGGTGATATATATTAAGAATGGACTTGTGGCCATGGATGGATCAGAGCTTATAAAAGTCCTTTCTATTGGACTTTATATCTCTTTCCTTTGATTGTAAACTCCATTCCATCTTGTAATCGTTCCCAAGGTTTGTGATCCTCGAGAAACTCTAATCCCAGCACTAGTTGTTCTGGGAATCTTCCTACAACTCCTTCAATTACCAGCTCAAGTTCTTCGAGTTTGAGCTGTCCTTGGTACCTCCCAATTGTTGGTTGTTGAAGATAATACAAGACATCACAAGGAATAGAGTTTTCCTTCTTAGTGATATCGAATATTACTTCGACTCATCTCCATCCTTCTGGGCATTTTAATTCACCTTTAGTTATAAACTTTTCTGGTTCCTGGATTACCTCCACGATTGGTTTATTTCCCTATTTTTCGCTAATCATTCTGTTTTCTTGGAAATAAATTCTTCTTTGCTCGAATCTGAGGCTGTTTTGTCTGCTCCAGATCGGCTTATCTTTGATATGCAAATCCATATCGTGAATTGGCGGTAGCTCCATTATCTTTGGTCTAGTTGCACATGCAACTTTCTCGAACACTTCAGGTATCTCAATATACTCCTTCATTTGGATTAGATCTGAATGATGAGTGTTGGAGAGGACATATGAGATACTGTATGTGATAGAGTAAGGCAAATTCCCTTCTTTCATCAAGTCTTTGTTTTTGAAATCTTGATGAAGGGTAAGTGCCCTGTTGAAATCTCGGTTTGCCAGATTGTACGTGATCCTTGGATAAATATAGGATGCTACTTTTTCTGCGTACATATTTCCCGAGAGTCCTCCTAGGCATGCTTCTCTTGTGCTCTTGATTCTCTTATCAAAGATAGCAATATCGATTGGTGTATCGATTCCTTCTTTGAATGTGGCTTTGAGAGAATCCGAATCGCTCCGATATGGACCCAAGACATAGTCTTGGACATCTTCTCCGGGAGTTTACTTAGTTCCTTCCTGATTTTTTCATAGGGAACCAGTTGCATCTCTATTATATTTCCTGTGAGCTCCATTGGGATGGTTATCTCCCCCTTCGATCACTTTGTATATGATGTTGTGTTTCCTCTTCTTGAAACTTGGAAAGAATTTTTCCAATTTTTCCACAGTGAATCCATCGTATAAACTGAGCCTTGGATCCTCCTTCATGATTCTCATAAGGGTTTTATGAGAAATAGATGTCTGGGAAAAGAATCTAGACATATCTTCTTGCATCTATTTCCTAAAGATTTCCTCTTCACTCTGACTCATCTTCGGAAGATTCATCTTGGCTAAAGAATTCTTCTTCATAGATGCTCTCGTCCGAGGGTATATCTTCGTACTGATATACCTGTACTAGGTCTTGGAAGTAAATGGCTTCCTCCATTTCTGGAGTTGTTTCGAACTACCATACTCTCCTCTTCTGATTTTCCGGGCAATCGGGTGAGATATGCCTTCTAGCTCCGCAAGTATAGCAGTTACAATCCTTGAATCTTTCCTTTGCTCGTGTAGCTGCTCTTCAAAACATTTTTCTTGTGGGAGTTCTCCCTGTACTCCTCTGGTTTGATCCTAAGGATGATGCTTGATTCCTTGAACTCCATCTTGATGGTCCAGATCTCTACTCTGATTTATAGCTTCGGGCCTTCTGTTTAGACCAAAAGGATCTTGGTCTTCTGGACCTCCATCCTCTGCTCCTTTGGGTGTGAGGATGATGTTTCTTCATCCTTTTCTGCTTTCTTGGGTTTCTCCCAATGATAGTTGGAAGATCATTGCTTTCACAGCATAAGAGTACCGTTTTGTTGATTCCCCTTAATCTCTTGTAGTTTTTGTGTAGCGATGCTTGATGACACCACTTCGCTATCTTGGCTTTGAGAAAAGACATCCTCCTTGCTATTGAATCCAGCTCACATGGTTCATATTCTTTAATCAGTATTTCTCTCCATGGGCTTGGAATCTTGACAAAGAATAGGTGGAATACTTCCTCCTCCTTGATCTTTGATTTCCATCTATACTCTGTGAAGAGTTTGATGTACTCGTCTACATGACAAATGTGAAGTAGTTCTAGGCTGTATAGGGCATTCCTATACTTCTTTTTCTTCTCTTCTTCCATTCCTTCGAAGTAACCTACTCCGATAAAGTGGATCTTGAAGATTTTGGCCATGCGATCAACAATATTGCCTAGATCTTCACCTTCCATGGCCTCCTTCTTGACCTCGTCTGAGAGTACCTTCCAGGCGCACTTTACTGATCCTTCTAGGCTCACAGTTAAGAATCTTATGAACCCTTCCTTGTCCAACTCAAGTGCACCTCCTGCAATCTTCATAGCGTTGGTCTACTCATCGATCAAAATTTCTCAGTTTTTTTAAGTCGAGACTGTCGAGGTTTAAGAATAATCCGTATGAATTTATCGGTTCTAGGTGAGACCGACCATATAGGGTGTTATGTATATTAGATTCTCGAACTCAACTTGCTCCTGTTGACATTCCAATTACCTTCATCTTGAAGTTTCCTGGTTGTTGAAATGTCTCTTCTTGCCTTCGTGGACTCCTTGTGTTCCAGAAGTTCTCTCATCTTGGCTCGAATCACGTTGGGTATGCTGAGCCTGCGACTGTAGTTGGGAGCCAGAAGTCTCTCCAACATTCATTTTTAGATCTACAATAATTAGTCCTTGGAAGGACTCATATAGATCTTGTAGATCTTCAAGATTTGCTCGTTCCATCTAGAGATATTGACTCTCCACGAAGGATAGCAATCATCTTCTCACTTTCCGACTTTGGCCTTGTGACCTCAGTCGTCTTCCCCTTTTGGTGTAAAAGGGGTTTCGTTCCGAAGGTTAGTGGCAACCATCCACCTGGCCTTCTTCCTGTCACCTTAGTTTCCAAGGACTTTACTTGTTCTGTCAACTTTATGATGAGGTCGAGTTGCTTGTTCTGCAACTTCTCCACCTTTTCTATCTTAAGGCTGATTTCGAACATCGTCTTGGACATGCTCTGGCAATATTCTCCAAAGAATCTCACCGTATTCTGCAAGTCTCCAAGATCTTGATTTATCTTAGAGTTATCGGCCTCGATCTCCTTTCACTCCGTCATTCGTCCCAGTGTGTGAAGTGATAGGGCTTGCAGATCTCTCTTGACCCTGGTTGGGTCATTTTCTCCATTGTCTGTGTTTGGGGACACTTCCATGGATCTTGGTGATGCTTCGGATTTGTACGATGTTTCTTGATACTTCTTTCAAGTATCTTATCTGCATCTGGCGTAGTTCCTCCTAAGATTCTTCCTCGGTGTGGTTGGCACGGATGTTGGCCAACTCTCTCCTTTGATTTATGCCTTCATACCATCGGTCGGCATCTTCGTCTCTCTTTTCCGTAATTTGTCTATACAACACACAATAATATTGTTGCATAGAGCTGCTTGTTTCCTCATAATTAACAGGCCAGTAGTCCCTGTTACTCCAGCTTTGAACAGGGCTGATAGTCCTGTTACTCTCGGATGTCGAACTTTCGTTCGGATCCATATATCTTGAAACTCTCCTCTCGTTAAGTGATAAATAAGTTTATAATAAATTTATCCATTCTTAAATAAATAAACCTAGGGCTCTAATACCATTTTGAAGCGTGGAAAGTTGAGTTAATCTGGCATAAGATATAAATTCTGACTTGGAACTAATTTAGCATCTTTTGGGGTCAATTTTGCAAATTTACATTTTTAGAAAATTCCTATAGGATTAATCCTGCATCTACCCTGTTATCAATTCAGATAAAATTCCTATGGGACTAAATCTGACGGTTTTGGGACATTTTTGGCATTGAGCAATTTTTACAGGGCTAAATATGAAATTATCCCATTTATTATTATGAAACAAAATTTAAATAATTAAATATAAAGGAGCTTTGAAAATAATAAGTGTGTCTTAAGATAGAAGACAAGATAGTTATAGAGAATTAAGTTTTAATTAGTCGAATCACCTTACTAGACATGGTAAACCCAATTTATGCAGAAGTTACAAGAGAAAAAATATAACAAGTCACTTGGATCAAAATAATTAACCTAGCACATGCATCTCTATTTAACCACTAAATTTAAAAAACGAAAAAAAAATAAGGAAAAAATTTTGGTAGATTGGCAATTCCATATACAGGATGATCTTCAAGCACCTAAACAAAAAAGAGAAAAGAAAACGGAGTACTTTCACTTCCCAAATTTTTAAACATAAAATAAGACGAATAATAAAATATCAGAATAAAGAAAAAAATTTATTTATCAAGTTTTAAAATACCAATTTTCAATGAAATTTGAGCGTAGAAGCCGCCCATATAAACCTGTATGTTGTAGCAGATTTAATTTGTAATAAAAGAAGGAAATGGGGACACATTCTTAATCTAACCCACTACACATACTAAAATTTTAAAAACAAATACTTCCTTCGTTCCATTTAAAGAGGTCTTTTTTCCATTTTGGTCGTCTCACTCAAAGCGTCCCCTTTTCTCTTTTACACACATGAGACTCACAAACCCCCTCTAATATAATTAAAATATAGGGTTCACACTCGCACTAATACAACTACACACTACATATTAAATAATAATATTATTTAATTTACGTACAAAAAAGTAAAAACCCCTCTTAATATTTAGTTAAACCCTCAATCTTAAAATTTCACAAAATACAGTTGTACCTAAAGATACAAGGTCTAATCATATAGTAATTTAATACCAGTAATTAAATACACAATTCCCATCAAGCGTGCAGATGGATGGTTGTACGGTAACAAAAAAAATAGTGGTAGGAATAAGAAGCAAAATACATTTTGACTATACCAGACAACCAACAATTAAATTATATATATATAAAACTCTTTTACTGACCTATATCTTATTCTCATGGATCTTCTCGTGTTTAAAATCTGAAAATTCTCCGAGCAGGAGACGACATATGAGTATGTTCACTTGAATGAGGATTTTCAGTAGCCCTTTTTCCACCCAAATGCACCAAACAAATGTCAACAGAAAACCATGACAAATAAATAACATGTGATTCAAACACCATATTCATTCCAATAATACTATACGAAAACAGATCTTAGTATTCGTTACCAGCATCGAATATTTAAAACGTAAAACATAATACCATGAGTTTAACGCATAAATTCTCAACTAAAAGTTAAGACAAACGCAGACACTTATATTGAACATTATTAGAACTTTATTGAGCCTCTCTTTCCATTGCTCGTACGCTACCGCCATGCTAATCTAAAAAGGGACAAAAATAGGAAGTGAGCAACATGGCTCAGTGGAAATTATCATACTGGTATAAATTAAGTATCCTCATACAACATGAATCTTGACATATCGGTAAGGTTGCTTTCGGTCCATTACCCGTGACACATAAATGATAAGACATCATGATTCGTTATCCGTAACCATCGGTACTTAAAAGTCCAATACCCAACATTTCATGGATCATAACATGATGATAGTCATTCCATAGCTATAATTATCAAGTATGAAAAACTTAATAAATAATAGAATGAGAAATTCCCACCTTAAAGCACTTGATAAGATTTCAAGCCCTAACTGCATTGATCCGAAACTTCTCTGAAACCTATAATTTAATGAGTGACAACTTGTTAACTAGAAACACTATAATGTCTATTATTCATATTCTATTGAGACTTTCTATCACTCGGAAGAAAGCAAGAAATGAATTTTGAGAAATAGTGTAGTTCAAAGGAACAACAGTTTGTTAGGGTTAAAAAGGGAATTTTTTTACCTCTCTCTCTTGAGTGCGGAGCTGGTGTCGATCATGAATGAGGGAAGAAAGAGGTTTATCATGCATATTTATGTGATGAAGACAAGCCCTAGAAAAGGGCGGATTGTGTGAGGGGGTTTCAAACTTTCCTCGATTAACAAAAGTTAATTTAGGAAGTCAGAATTTGTAGAGGAGACTTTCCTTAGAGAAGAAATTTGGTAGAGATTTGATATGAATGGAATGATCCCGATTCTGCTTGACACGCTGATGGATTAAATATGGGCTTAAACAGTGAGGAGTAATTGTCTTGGGCTTTTAGTAAGGATTTGGGCCAACTAATGACATGGATATAACTACAAAATTTTTGGGGTATTACATCCTACCTTACTAATAAAAATTTCATCCTCAAAATTTTATCATAATAATAATATCTTATCCGTAAAGAAGGAGGGGTATCTTGCTTGTATTTCTTCTTCTCACTCCCATGTAGCCTCATCTTCCGTGTGTCGACTCCTATTATAATGTTTAAACGAAAATTTACAGCCGGTAGTAAATTTTTAATAAAACGTAAGTAATGTTTATATTCCGATTATGAGAAATTCGAACAATTTATATAAGAATAAATTATTATAAGGTACAATTACTAATCAACTCAGTACATTAAATCCTCACACTGTAACATCTTAGAATACAATTAATTAGGACGGAAATTGTAGAAACTTTTCCATGCATCATTCAAGTCGAGTGTGCAGGCCCTTAGCATATCCTCCAATATCTGAATGGTTCTTTCTTGCTGACAGTCAGTTTGAGGGTGATAGGCAATGATTAGAGCTATTTTCACCTAAATTTTAGTACTTTTTTATGTGTATTTTTGTATAATTTTATCCAATTTGGATAACATTTTGTAGTAATTGGTGGTGTTTTACATTCATATTGAGATTTAAGCTTGGAAATATTGAATGTGTGAAAATGAGCTAAAATATATTTAAAACATGTGAAAAATAGAGTAAAATGGAGTCGAGAGCCAAAATGAAAGAAAATAGAAAGTCGGGGCACGATCTCATGTCAAGCTCAGGACTCGTGTTGAGTCCTGGTGCACAGCTCGATGTCGAATTGGTGCAAAAGGTCGACTATACACATCTACAACATGAGCTCGGCCTCCCCTGTTGCTTGAGCTCAGAGCTCGAGCCGAGTTCCATCTTATGCTGTGAACTGTCGAGGAAAACACTGTTACACGCGTCAAGTGCCGCACTCGAGTCGAGTGTGATCAATTTTGGAAAATTAACTCAGCGAGATTCTGGAATATTCATGGGCTATAAATACATGTTTAAGGCTGATTATACGAGGGAATTCATTTTGGAACAGTAGTTACACCTAATCTACGCCTTAGAACACACACACATCCTCTCCATTCATCATTTGATCCATAATTCATTTCCACTACATTCATCCATCAATTCCACTTGAATTTCCAAACATTCCTCACATTTCCATCACACCACTCCAATTTGAGAAGAAGATCTACATTTGGTGAAGAAGTTGGCATGATCAAGGAAGAAGAAGCTCACCTTCAAAGGGAAGTCATCCAACCTTATTTTATTAATTCTCTTCTATTCATAGCTCACATGGAGCAAGCCTTATATTATAATATTTTGACAATGGTTGTAATAGGCTAGACCTCTTGTGAGGCTAGCAATATGATTGGATAGAGATTCTAGGTTTATGCACTCTAATGTCATGATTGATACGTGGTAATCGATTAGGAATGGAATCACCATTCCTAATTTGATTCCTAATATCATGATTGGTATAAATTTAGAATGTGAATCATCATTCCTTTTGGAATTACCATTCCCTTAAACAAAGGAATATTGATTCATCCCACCCCCATGGTATTCCCCATTCCCAAGTATGAAGGAATCAACTTTTTTATTTATTTATGTAGCATAATATATATACTATAAAAAACTATATAAATATTCTTTATATTATATATATATATATATATATAAAGCTAATTAATATTGTTATGTTTAACGTATAATAATATTAATTAAAAACTTTGTTATTAGATTATTTAATAAAAAATAAAATATTAAATAATTTATAAATTAAAAAAAATCATACACTTTTATATACCCAGTAAATATATTATGTTAAATTTTATTCTCTTCAAATTTTTTATAAAAATTATATAATTAATTTAATATACATTCTAAATAAAAATTAATAAGTTATAAATAAAAAAGTAATATTATTGATAAAATTAAATATACACATGTAATATTGAATATATAATTATTTTTTATATATAATTTAATATTTTTCAATATATTATTTTTTTTTGTTTATATATTAATAATATTAAGGTTGTATTTAATTTTTAATTTAACACTTTTAAATATAAAATCTTCATTGGATTTTTTTAAATATATAAAATTTTTATTGAGATTTTAATTAATTAAATATTATATATATAAATTTTAAATTTAACACTATACAAATAATATTAATGAGATTAGATCCAGTTAAGTAATACATTTTCTATTACTAAGTTATTCCTAAACCATACCAATCACAATAATTATCATTTTTAATCATTCATTTCCCATCTTTATTCCATTCACGAGTTCATTCCATTCCATCATTATTCCATTCAATCATATCAATCTAGCCATAAGTGTTTGATGAAATGAATGAGTTGAATTACTTTCTACTATGAACACATATTCTCATATTGTGTTATTACTTGTGTGGTTACCATTAATGCATGTGAAATATAGGTAAAACCTTGATTGTATGTTATGATTGTATTATTGAATCATTGATGACAAGAGTTGATTATATTAGTATGGATTGGGATTGAAATACATTAAATGCATGCTTAGAAACTTATAATAGGACATGAGAGTTAAATCTTGTGATAGGACCTTCTATGGACTCTAATACCTTCTAAGAGAATGAGAATATAGTAAGACTCTCCCAGGGGCTATTTTGGGGTATCTTACTTGCTAAGTGCCTACATCTATATGTTTCTTGAAAGATAGAGCATGTAGAGCTTATAGTGAGAGTGTATAGTGATCAATTCATGATGTTCATCATTACTTGAGTGTGTGACCTAGAAAACCCTACCATGATGTTGCTAGTCTTACAAGCTTCTCTTATTGTTCTACCTACATCCATTTCACATCTCTTGTTATTCTATTTTTTGTTTATTAGTTTCTTTATTTGATTTGAATAGTTGATAATTGATAGCATAATTCAAACCCTCATAATCAATCTTGTCCTTCTTGACCCATACCTTTGTCCACTGGGTTCGATATTTTATTACTTGGTCACCGGTATTACTAGAAGATAGAGTACACTTGCTCTTTATAAAGAAAATACTGATCAGTTGTGCTTAAATTCAATCTAGTTCATGTGGCCTTGTGTAGGCTTTCCTAAAACCTTGATGTGAAGCGCATATCTCTATTAGACACTATAGAAATTGGTACTCCATGAAACTTCAATATTTCTTGAATGTACAACTGAGAAAAATGTTCCATCTTGAAAGTCATCTTTACTAGCAAGAAATGGTCAGACTTAGTCAAACGATCGACAATAACCCAAATGGCGTGGTTTCCTTTGTCGACCTTGGCAAACCTATGATGAAATCCATGGTAATCTGTTCCCATTTCCACTCAAAAATCTCGAGTGATTTAAGTTTTTTGGACGATCGCTAGTGTTCAAATTTGATTTATTGGCAATTCAAACATCTCTCTACGTAGTAACCAATGTCTCACTTCATGCTTCTCCACCAAAACTTTTTCTTCAAATCGTGATACATCTTCTTTCCTCATGGATGGGCAGTGTACGGTGCTCCATGTGCTTCTCTTAAAATCTTTTCTCTTAACTATTTAACCATTGGGCACACAATCTTCCGTTGTATGTCAACACCCCTTTATCATCCACCTTGAATCCATTGTAGCCGCCTTCAATCGCTTTCTTCTTCATTCTTTGCAAATGAAAAATGAAAAAAATATATTTTTATTAATATAAAATTAATTAAAAATGAAAAAATGGAAAAAGATGCTTTACCAACGGAATTATTACAACGGAAGGATATCCCCATTGTCAATGAGCGCTTTTTTAAACATACAACTACAGAAATGATTTTTTAGCTATTTTTACGCTTTTAACAACGGATTTTGAATTCTCCATTGTTATTCCAGCGTTGTGTTTTCACAGTTTTGGCATTGTGCTTGTTTATGGGCTTCCTTTATCTCTATTTTCAATGTTGGTTGGAGCTCCAATGCTACAATGATCACCCTCAAACTAGAGGGTGGTGTCACCAACTCGATTTGCATCTTGGCGAATTCCTTGATCAACTTTTCTTATTTGGTATGAAAACCATTTAACTCTACTTTGGTTTTCGATTCAAGGTGTCCGCTGACCAAGTTATATATCGAACCCAAGGGACGGATAAATATAAATTTAATTATACTCTAGTAGACTAAGACTATGTTGTAAATTATAATGGTTTTGATTTTGAATTTGAGTAACAACTATTAATTAAAATAGCAAATAAAGATAACAAGAAGAAGAGATAGTAGGTTGTGATCAAGTAAGATAGTAGGTAGTTCTTTAGGTAATCCAGTTCCACTTATTAATTCATCTTTCATGTGACGGTTCCGACTCTACCTTGTGGTTTATGGATGCATCACTAAACCATGCAAATCTACTCTATAGACACAAGTAAATATGCATATGACACGTGTGAATATTCTCGGAGCAAGATGTATACTTTAACCCCTTTCTAGGTACTATCATAATCAATTATTTCCCGTGCACTTAGTACTCTAATCCGATTTGATCTCCCTTTATAGGCACTATAAAGTTATACTCTTTATCCTACTTATTAACCCGAATATGATTCAATTAACAAGTATTCATATAAGATAGTTTTAATAAGACTTTGGAATCCCTTCACTTAGAATCATAACATAAAACCCTGCTCAGCAGTGAACACACTCTACCAATAACAACGTTATGTATTCAGACTCTACACAACAATTATTGATGCATAAAAAGACCATGAGTATGGATTAAAAGCGCGCAATCTTATATAAAATAAACCACAAGTAGTGTTGTACGGAGTTTACACACGAAAGACTAATTAACTCATGAAACCTTCATAACCCTAGAACTATCGAAACGACTCTAGCCCATGATTGATCTAAGAACAATCATGGTTAGTTGGACCAATCTTACTTGAATCTCCAGCGGAACCTCTGTCACAGCCCCTCTGGATGATGGACGATCAACTCTCCTCTCAACTCTATGTCTCCTTGTCTTCTTGATCCAGTTCTTCTCTATATGCTGCATAAGCCTTCTTTTATACTTATAATCACGTCTCCTGGGCTTGGCATGGGCTTTTTAAGTGATCACACGCATTGACTATATAAAAATACGAATATGGTAAGTTCCCGAGCATCGATTCAACCACAGCAACAGGTCGAATTGACCATCACAAGTCGAATCAGAGGTCAAATCAACACACTGTAAGCCCCAGGTGCCCGATTCGACCAACTGTCCAGGTCGAATCGACGTGACGAGGTCGGATTGGCATCTCCGCTAAATAATTTGACCTTGATTGGACCTAATGCCCAGGTCGAATTCCCCTGTCGTGGTCGAATCCACCTTTTGCTCGTGTTGTGCTGCCAATTTGACCTAAAGGACTGGTCGAATTGCACTCCTGCTTCGCCCAATCGGATGGCTTCGACTTTCTTTCTTCAGTTTTCAATACTTCCACTCAGATTTCCTTCGAAAAACCACTCAAATAGCTCCAACAACACTTGATTTATGTCTTTTCACAATATATATCGGTTTACAACCGATTTCAACCTTCAAAACTCCATAATAGCACAAATCCAGGCACAAGATTCGTGAATTCACACTCTCATCATCCGCCACCACATTAGCATTACTTGGATGGTACTCAGTATAATAATAATCTTTCACCAATTATAACCATCTCCGTTGTCTCATGTTCAGCTCCTTTTGCGTGAAAAGGTACTTCAAGCTCTTGTGATCCTTGAAGATTACACATCTTTCTCCGTGAAGGTAGTGACGTCAAATCTTCAAGGTATAAATCATGGCCGTTAACTTCGAATCATGGGTAGGGCAATTTATCTCATGCGGTCTCAGGTGTTTAGAAGCATAAGTGATAATCTTTTCGTGTTGCATCAATACACATCCAAGTCCTTATTTCGATACATCACTGTAGAAGGTAAATTCTTCATTAGGGTTGGGTATCGTCAAGACTAGCGCTGAAGTCAGGTCATGCTTCAACCTTAGGAAACTCTCTTCACACTTTTTGGACCAAATAAACTTTTCTCCCTTGCGAGTCAAACACGTCATCGGACCAGCTATCTTTGAAAATCCTTCAATAAATTTCCGGTAGTAACCAGCTAGACCTAAGAAACTCCAAACTTCTTGTACAATTAAGGGTTTCTTCAACTGATTTACTACTTCAATTTTGGATGGATCGACCTCAATTCTTTTTGATGTCACCACATGTCCAAGGAAAATGACTTGACTCAACCAAAACTCAGTTTTCTTAAACTTTGCATATAGCTTCTTTTTACGAAGTGTCTCAAACACCATTCTCAAATGCTCCACATGTTGTTCTTCGTCCTTTGAGTACACCAAAATATTATCAATGAAGACTATGACAAACTGATCAAGATATGGGTTACACTCAGATCATCAAATTCATAAATAGCGCAGGTGTATTACTCAACCCAAAAGACATCACGACAAACTCGTAATGTCCATAACAAGTTATAAAAGTAGTTTTGGAAATATTGGACTCCTTCACTCTCAATAGGTGGTATCTAGATGTCAAATCAATTTTAGAAAAAGTGCTAACTCATTCAAATCGATCAAACAGTTTTCAATTCTAGGCAAATGATACTTGTTCTTCACTGTCAATCTGTTAAGTTCACATAATCAATGAATATCCTCATCGATCCATTCATTCTTCTTAACAAAAAGGACTGGTGCTCCTCACGGTGATATGCTTGAGCGAATAAATCCCAAGTGCAATAGCTCTTGTAACTGAACCTTCAACTCTTGCAGCTCCATGGGTGCCATCCTATAAGGGACTTTGGAAACTGGTGCCAATCTCGGTAGAAAATCTATCGAGAACTCCACTTGTCAATTAGGAAGTATCACCAGCAAATCTTCTGAAAAGACATCGAGAAATTCACGTACAATCGATATGTCACTGGGTAATGTCTCTATAGTTATGATGTTTACAATGTTGACTAGAAATCCTTGGCAATACTCTTCTTAAGCATTTTTGTTGCTTTCGCAGCACACAAAACCCTTGGAATAACACCACTCTAGATTTTGTGGATAACTTCCCTTTGGGATCTTGGCACCTTTAAGATCACCTCTCATTCCTTGAACTTGATGCTGGCTTGATGATAGGTTGTATGCCAATCCATTCCTAGAATCAAATCGAATCCGAGCATGTAAATAACATACAGTTTGGCACTAAAGTTTGTTTCTTCTATGTATACGTCTAAGTCTTCCACTAAGGAATGCATGAAAATTCTCTCCTTCGATGGTAAACTAATTTCAAGAGACTCATCACTCTTGACTAGTTTACAAAAAATTTATGACAATATTTCATAGAGATAAAAGAATGTGATGCACCAGTGTCAAACAGTGTAAAGGCTCGGGATTTACCCACTGATAACGTACCTATCATAACCCCAAGTTCCTTGTCCTCCTCATCTTGATTCATAGCAAACACCCTTGCTTTCCCTCTAGTGTCTTGTCTTGTATTTTCCCCCGTAGGCTGTCCATTTCGATCAGGCACATAGTTTTGGTGGCTTCATGCAATCTTAAACTCGGTGTCTAATTTCGTGACACTTGAAGCATTTTTCTTGTTCTCTGAGGAATTCTCCATAGTGATTCTTCCTGCACTTCGAACAGAGGGGTTTTATATTTTGAGCATTTGCAAGCGGGTTGTAGTTTGACATTGTCTGCCTTTTATTGTCATTTCTTCCATGGTTGTAGTTCTCCCAGTTCCTCTTATTAATGTTCTTAGTTAGCTTACTACTTGATCGTTCTTTCTCTAGGAAAGCTTCAATCTTCTGAGCCCTTATAAAAGTCTCAGTGTAATCCATGTAAGGATGAACAGTCATAGTATTTTGTGTATCCTGATGCAAGCCATCTGAAAACTTCTTGGCTTTTTTCTTTTTAGTGTCTACTAGCTGCGGGGCCGACTGGCTCAATTGGTTGAACCGTGGCTCATAGTAAATCACGGACATGTCTCCTTGCTTGAGGTTGTAAAACTCATTCTCCATCTTAGCCCGGTGTGTTTGAGGGTCGTAGTTTTCCAACATTATTCTCTTGAAATCCTCCTAAGAGATAGCCTCTCTATTCTCAGCATCATCCAATATGCCTCCCACCAGTGGTCGGCATCTTCAGCAAACTGGTAGGATATGTAGAGTACATGTTGTTCATCAGTGCACTTCATGATACATAATGTTCTTTCGTGTGATCTCAGCCACTCTTCAATGTATTTTGGCCCTTCACGCCCCTTGAACAAAGGTGGAGTGTGGGCATGAAATTCTTGCACTACCCTAGCATGAGCATCTTGATTTACCCCTTGATTTTGAAAAGCTCGTAGTAACTGGTCAAGAGCATTCTGGGGGTCTCTCGCTGTAAGCATCCTACAATCACCAACACATTAGATTTTAATACTTGCTAGATTTAATGAATAATAATAATGCATATCATAACATTGTTCATATAACAATCACATGATAGAGGAACATATTTCAAATATTATTAAAAAAAATAAAATTTTTATTCATCACTAAATGAATAATTGTTTTAAACTGCAAGCTATTAAAATAGATGCTAAGTAATGTAGTTGAAAATCACATCCCTTAACGTACGGGCTTTTATTTATAGGTACGATGGAATGGAGTGATGGATAGGTTAGTAAATGAATGCACTTAAACTAATGCACGAAATATGAATGAAATGAATGCAAAGATAAATGGGTTCCAAATGATGCAAGGATGATATTAGCATCATGGCATAGATAATAAAGAAACCATGCAATTAATTCTAATATCTCATGGACATGACATAGAAGCGATCACTAATTCTACCTAAACTCTCTCTCGAGATAGATAGGATGTAGGCCCTCAATTGATCGATGTCATTTTCACCTAGATTTTAGTATCTTTTATTATGTATTGTATTGTGTTTTTAGTTATTTTGTATATCATTTGGTGGTGTTATATGAAGATAGGAGATTTGTGCTTTGAAATGATAAATTTGTGATTTTCATGATTAAGTGCTTTAAAATATGCAATATTTGTAAATATTTAGAGAATTGGTATTTTGGGGTAATTTGTGTGATTTTCAGGAAGAAATAGATTCTAGACACGATAAAGAAGATGTGGGAAAAAACGGAGCTCAGTTCGGAGTTGAAATGAGGAAGAACGAGCCAAAGCAGAATGCTGAAAAACACACGTCTAACTGGTATAATTGTTCTATATTTATGTAGAGTTCAAAATTGGGCATGTGTTATATAGTTGGAAAGCCACGGAAGAGAGGGCCGCGTGAGCGCAAGAATAATTCAAATCGGAGATCGGATATAGAAGTTATGCACAAAACGGTGAGACTGCGCTGCTGAAAACAACCCAACTCGAGTTGCAAGGTCCAACTCGACTTGCAACTTGAGTCGAGCTGTGAGTCAAGCAAGGTCAGCATGCATGCAGTGACCAACTCGGGTTGCAAGGTCCAACTCGACTTGCAACTCGAGTCGATCTGTGTGCCGCAAAAATTTTAGTTTCTGATTGACACGATACCACTTGACAAGTGAGAGCTCGAGTTATCAACTCGAGTCGAGTTGGGTATGGTCCAGGTAGAGTTGCAAGCCGAGTGGGGTAGATAAAATCGTCCCGAGAGCCAACTCGAGTTGCAAGACCCAACTCGACTAGCAACTCGAGTCGAGCTACACTAAAAAATCTGAAAATTTCAGGAAATGTCTAGAAGCTTCCAGGGGGTATAGATACATGTTTTGATCATAAAATCCGAGAGAAATCATTTGGGATCAGTTTCCACACACACTAGACACCTAAATCACACACATTCATCTCCATCCCTTCCATCCTTTACTTCATCCATTCAAACCACTTGATCTCCTCAAATTCATCCATTAATCCATCCATCCATCAATCTAAGAAGAGAAATTCATCATTGGTTGAAGATTTTAGTATGATCAAAGGGGAGGAAGTTTACCATCAAAGGGGAGCCAACTTACCTTTATTTTGTTATTTTCTTCATTATTTGGCTCAATTGGAGCATGCTATGGATTGTATTGATTTTACAATGATATGTAGTGGCTAGTCCTCATGTGAGGCTAGCAATGTGATTGATTAGGGATTATGTAGATTTTGCACACCACATGTTTGATGAATTGATTGTTATGAATATTTTATATCCTGAATACTTATTCTCATTTTATGTATGATTTATGTGGTTAAATTCTCTATTCATAGTGTTAGGATGACCATTCCAATATTATGTATAGTGGTTTAATTGAATAATTGATTGCATGAGATGACTTAGTTAGTATGTGGAGAGGTAAGTCATACCCTTCAAGTGCTTAGAACCTCATGATAGGACATTAGTGATGAACTAGTGAGGGGAACCCAACTTATGATCATAGTACCTTCATGGGAATTGAGAGTAAGAACAATCCTAGGAGATTTAAACTTGTAAAATAGCTGAGAACCTACTCACCTTGGCCATAGGGGTTAGGGGTACAAACGTGATTGCCCTTAATATCATAACATAAAAACCATCAATGCATGTGTGTGTGTGAGTCTATATATACCTTACCATGAATGTTGATTGCCTTACATAATTCTTAGATTGTTCACCTTCACCCATCATCCATCTCATTTGTATATGTTCTATCTTTAATTGCTTTCCTAGTTGTTAGTTTGTAGTATGATCATCCCTTCTTATTTGATTCGTGCTACTAGAATAAAGCATTTCTCAAATACGGCTATCCACTTTCGCACTTGGGTACGATAATATATAAATTTTATACTTGGTCGCTTATGTGCTACACACGATAGAGTACACTTGCTCTAAATCAATTTAACCAAAATTAAAACCAAGTTTAAGGCTCCCAAAAGCACATAGGATCGACACCATAGCGAACACCTCCCACTAGGTACTAATTACCCTATGAGTTCCCTAATTAGGTACTAAATCATAGACAATATTTTCTTTTAAGGTACTATGAATTCACTAATGGTTTGGGTCTCCTCATCTAATCAATCAATCTCTCGATTAAGCTAATCAAATGTTCTATCAAAGGGTTCTAAATTTAGAAGGATATCTCTATCTCATTCTAAATTAATGCACGTGAAGTGTATGATGAAATGATTCAATGAACTATACAAAACACATAATTGATTTATCAATCTAATCACATGTTCATGACAATTAATCACACAAATCAATCATATAAACTAAGCGATTAACATCAATGATAAAAATAACACAAAGTCCAAATTAAAATTAAAATCAAATTGCATAAAAACTAAATTATTAAATACCAATCATGGAGCTAATCTCACAAAGGAGATTAACCTATCATAGTCTTAGAGAAAACAACATAGACAATTGTATATACAAATCCCATGACAAAACTATAAAGAAGTTCACAAAAATTAGAAATAGATTCCCCCTTTGAAGATCTTCAATGGAGTTTCTCCTTCTTCTTCTTATTATCTTCACTCCCCGTTGCTTCCTTGATCACTTGGATGGTGGATTCAATAGAGGGATCAAGTGTAGATGGATGGATGAAGAATGGATGAAGTTGATGGTGTAAAATTAAGGAAATGATGTGTGATGTGTGTGTAGGGATGAAACCCTTCGAAAATCTGCACAAATGTTGTAATTGGGGGTATTTATACCCCTTGGAAGCTTTTAGAAGGCTGCTGATATTTTCTCAGATTTCTAAATGGACATGAATCATGTGCTGCACATGGCCATGCCATGGCCATGTAGGTGTTTCAGGTGCTGGCGCACGGCCTTTGCTTATACGATCGTGTTCTGCACATGGCTTGTGTGCATGTACACTGCTCACGTGTGCAAACACAGCTCGTGTGCATGCACACTGCTCGTGTTCAAGCAGCTCCTGTTTTTCTTCTTTTGTTTCATCTCCCGACTCCATTTTTACTCCATTTTCACCTGTTTTCAATACGTTTAATCTCATTCTCACACATTTTCATAAAAATACAAAACACAACCAAATTGTAGACAAATACAGATAAAATAATATGAAAATAAATATAAAAAGACACTAAAATCTAGGTGAAAATATCGCTAATCACACCCCCAAACTTAAAGTGTCGCTCGTCCCTGAGCAACAAAAATGATAAATCAATAGGAGAAATTTTCACCTCGGAAAAGACCTAAAGAATATAAGCAATAACACATTTAAAGTAATAAGGACTACAAACTATGTTAAGTCACCCCATAACACTAAATTCATGACATGCAAAATTAACAAGTTCAATTAAAAGAGAATAAAGAGTAATATAGTCCCTTCCGGTCCAAGCCTCAAGTTAGATATCAATTTCACTCAACACTCTATCAAATGAGGTAAAACAACATTCATCAATCGATTGGCTCGACTCGCTATAAACTTGCTCGTGGACTACATTCACAAACCACCAAAGTTTCCATCAATGATAAAAAATGGTCTTTCATTAGGGATATAATGATAGGCTCTTTAGTTAGGGTAGGAAGAATATGGGTAATAGTGACTTATCAAGTGTAAGTAATCGAAGAGATGATCAATTTCCTTAACTTCTTCACTTTTCTTTCTTCCTTTCTTAACTTTGCAAATCTCAAGCATTATTCATCATCATTCCTTGTGTTTCTTGAGCTTCTTTAGATTCATGCTTCCTTCCTTTTACTTTGATGATTTTCATAAGCGTTTTGTTGTTACTTCGCTCATTTTCGTGTTTTGAAGGTTGCATGTGCATTCTTATTTGTGCTCTTTTCATTATTTTTCTTACTTGTTACCATTTTCTTTCTTCTTTTGCATAATATCTCATCAAACCTCGCTAATCACCATCTCCTCAATCACCCACACAAAGAGTATACATATAAAGTTTACGTGGGTAATCATGGCTTGTAATGTGTTAAATTCACAAGAAATATGCTTATAGGCTCAAAGTGGTTGACTAGAGGTGATCCCAAAAACAATCCACCAAATAACCCTAGACAAAAATAAAAACACACACACAAAACATACATTAAAGACACACCAAACAAGAAACAACGAAAAACAAATAACATGCAAAAACAAAAATTCCATCCATCATTAGAAATTTAAGCACACATTCATAACATCCATAATCAATTAATCTCACAAACATCCCACATCTTTAATTGAAAATGAAATCCTAAATTACGAAAGTAAACCTCCCACAAACATAACACATGAAGTAGCATGCTAATCCATCAATTCAAATCAACATAAATTCATGCTAAGCACATAGAAGTTATGAGATGCAAAGTGAACTCCCTTAGAAAGGAATTTGGTAGTGGAAATGATTGTCATGGGCTTCTGGATCGCATGCACAACGAATCTCGACTTGATCTCCGGGCTCTATTCGTGCTTCCACTACACTTAATTTATGCTCAACAACTCATCAAAATCATTGGCTCAACAATTGTAATAAAAATATGGACTATCATGCACTTCAACACAACCAAACGGACCAAAATTAAACCAAACTCATGAGAAAAATTTCAAATTGCCCCAAAAATACGAGAAGTATATGCCTACTAACAAAACATGTATGTCACACCACTCAACATCCCCCAAAACTTAAATTGAACCATGAGGTGAGAATTAAGTTTGCAACAGTGGTGAGACGTACTTACAAACTTCAATGAAGCATTCCTCATATCTCCAATACGCATTTTTCTTATGAACACAATCAACCTACATACCAAAATGCAAGCAACAAGATCATATACACAATCCTTATTGAAAACAAGAAATAAAGCAATAAAGATAATGATAGGTTGCCTCCCATCTAGCGCTAAGTTTAACGTCTTCAAGCCGGACAAGATTATCGAGCTCATGGGGGTCTAGAATAGTCCTTAGGCATTGTCATAGGTTTCTTCTTGAAGTTATGTCTTGTGCTCTCACGTTCAACCACAAGAAAGTTTTCCCTTCTTGTTAATAGCTCAAGCAATTGGTCTCCGAAAGCGTTCTTCACAAAGAATGGACCTTTCCACTTGTTTCACTTTTCCATGGGACTCTATATAAATTTTGAACTTCAACCACATCCCCCGGTAAAAAATCAGGCATTGACAAGTGTCGGTGCCCTCTTGCAACTTTTTTCCTACAATCACCAAAAAAATTGTTATCAATGAAATTATGGAAATTCACAAGAGAATTTTAAAGTTCAATAGATTGAAAATTTTTTTGCTTGTGTGGATTAGAGTCAATGATCTTTATATCCGGAGGCTTCTTTTCTTCCATAAGTGCATGAATCTCCTCTTGATTTTTAAGCTTTACTTTCTCAATAATCTCTTCAAGAGATTCAAAAAATCTATCAAACTCCTCCTTCAACTCTTCTTTTAACTCTTTTGTTTTTATCCACTTAGGAACTCTTTCTCTCTTTTCCTTAATAGCCTAATCGTCCCCCAAATTATCCTATTTTTCTGTCTCCTTTTTCAACCACCTACATTCCTCATTCTGAGATTTAATGTCCATGTATTGATTCTTAGTTCCGGAGGTAGAAGGCTTTTTGTTCTCTTCTTGAAGTCTATCCACGGTGGATACAACTTGACTTACTAGGTGCTACGATGAATTCAACTTAGCATTGATTGCTACAATTGTATTCATCATCATTTCACATAAGTTTCCGATTCTATCAATCCATGCTTGATTAGACTTCCTCCCATCTTCCAAGTGCTCAATAATCATTTCAAACAACTTTTCCCCAAGCATCACTTTGTGGTCACTTTGGTTAGAATAGAAGGAGTTGGGGTCTTGAAAATCTCCTCATTGTTGTAGTTGATTTCCTTCTTGATTTCTAGAAATATTTTCTTGAAAAACATCTTCCATAACTTGAGGGTGTACTTGTTGATGTATTTGATGAGAAATTCCAAAATTTTCATAACTTTGTTGTTGGAATTGCACATTAGGAACTTGTACTCCAAAATCCGGTTGCAAGTTTGCCCCAAAATTTGGCATTTGATCTTCTTTATAATTTCTCATATTTCTTTGTGTGTTCATAATGGGACGAGCACTTCTATTCACCATATTCCGAATAATATCCAAGTAGCTCATATTTTTGGGCTTGTTCTCCTTTTTCTTCCTTCTCAAGGTATGCACCTACAAGAGAAAGAAAAATTAGAACAAATTTTCTAAAGCAAATATAAGATGAAAAATATAAAAAAAATGCTCTTATTAAGACCACTATAAACAATCCTTCATCAAACTACTAGCGACCGTTACCTTCCCGGCAACGACGCCATTTGATTGATCATTAATAGTCGGGATGACCAATTAAAATAATTTATCGAACCCATGGGAGGAACGTTGATGGACATTTTTTCAACACAGAATTAATCCCTAAGTATGAAGGATGTGATTGTAGCTTAGATAAGCAATCAAGTTATACATCGAACCCGAAGGACATATGACTATCAATTTATTATTAACTAAATTAACTAAAACTATTGTTTGGCAATTTAATTGGAAAGTAATTATTAATCTAATAAACAAAATACTTAACTAACAAATAAAATAGAGATAGTAGAAAATAAACAAGAGTTAAACATGTGAGAAGATAGGTAGCTCTTCGGGCCATCCAGTTTCACTATTAATCTCCCTTCCGTATGTCAGTATCCGAATCTACCTTGTGAAATATGGACACATCACTAAGCCATGCTGATCTACCCTATAGACACAAGTAGATAAGCGTATAACACGTGTAGATTACCTCGAAGCAAGAACACAATTTCACCCTCCCTTTCTAGGTACTATCAATATCAATTATTTCCCGTGCACTAAGTACTCGAACCCGATATGATCTCCCTTTATAAGTACTATAAAATTATCCTCTTTATCCTACTTACTAATCTGAATTCAATTCAATTAATAAGTATTCATATAAAATAATTCTAATGAAGCTTTGGAGTCCCCTCACTTAGAATCATAACATAGAATCCTGCTCAGCAGTGAATGCACTCAATCAATAACCAAGATATGTATTCAGACTCTACATAACAGTTAATGATGCACAAAACAACTCTGAGTATGAATTAAAAACGCATTGTCTTATATAAAATAATAAAACCACAAGTAGTGTTGTGTGGAGTATACACACGGAAGTTTAATTAACTAGATTCATAAACCCTAGAACTACCAAAGCAGTTCTAGCCCATGACGTTTCAGAGAATGTTCATGGTGTTTGGATAGATCTTACTCATAGTCTTGAAAATTATAAGAAAGATTAAGTTGTGAAGTAAACCCTAGATATGGGCGTCGTCGCTTCTCGCTCCTCTTGAATCTTCACTTGGTTCTCACTTGATTCGCTGCACGAATCTCTCTCTACAGCTCATGCGGATGGAGTTAAGGTTTGGATTTGGTGTAGGATGGATGTGGAATCTAACTCTCTTCTTGATGTGATCTGCTTCCCTTTTATACTTGTAAACCCTCCTTATGGATCTTTACTGGGTTTTTTCTTGGAGAATACACCAAAACACGCACAGGGGGGTCACAATTACTAAAAATAGAACTGTGTGTCCCCGCTCAACCAGAATGGCTTGGTCGAGCTACCTCGAGCTTGGTCAAGCGGCGGTTGAGCGGCATTCCTGTAAGCTGAAACCCTATCCGATGTCTCACTCGACCAACATAGCTTGGTTGAGCGACTCTTCTCCAGGTTGAGCGACGTCTCGAAACTTGTGCTTTCCAATTCTGAGCACTTTTGACCTGTTTTCCTATATAAATATGCTCAAACAGCCTCAGTAGCATCTGATTCATGACTTTTCTATAAACAACCCGATTTGCCTTGATTATAGACCTAATCGTACACAATTTTCACATAAATAAGAGCTTAAAATACGTGAATTATCACTATCATCAAACTTCCAGACTTCCATGTTACTTGTCCCGAAGCAACGAAATCAAAACAAAGGCAAGAGAGTGTGATTCACAAGATCCTCACACATGCACAACTTATAATAACACATGCAATTTCATCAACCCAAAACATGCAGTTACCGCACCTTTCATCTATACAAAAATATCGATTAATCACAATACTTCTACGAGTGCTAAGTCATCTAGCTCACTAGATAAGTGTTTACTCTCGCTCTCAAGTGTAAAAGATATGCACTTTAAGGGTTAGTATATATGCTCAAAATCAATTCATACATTCACGTAACAATTAAGCTTGGCAAGGGTCACAAAAATCAATTCATAATTCCTCAACACAAGGATCACAAAGGACTTGTTCTTGGGTTATAATGTTGGCTCTTTGGTAAAGGTAGGAGAATATAGATAAAGTGACTAATTCACTAGTAGAGAATTATCTTAGAGTTTTACTTTTCATCAAACAGCTTTATTCTTCTTCTCCATTCTTTTTCCATGATCTTTTTTATACTTTAATCCCTCGGATGAACATCCATACACCATCCTCCCTTCGAGCCAAATTCATTCACACACACGCTGGCATAATTATATTTGAATAACCTAGGATAAGCTTATATCTTGACAAATCCACGTTAAAGTGCACCACAATCAGAGTAATCAGCCCCCCTATGTTGACCTTCTGAAATGTGTGTGAAGTAAACCAATGCAGGTGATGAAATAGATACACAACAAGGTTGAAGTGGACCCCGTTCATCATGTACTAGAGGACATATAGCTCTCCTCTCAGAATATACCCTCCCTCAACTCGAGCAAATATGGTGTTTACGAGGATCCTATCCATGTACGCGATCATCGAGTTGTGAATGAAAGCAGCCCTCGATCTTTGAGGATCATAGGCCCCTTGCAAACCCGTGATCGATCTCTGAAAATCATCAGCATTAAACCCTTTGTCCTCTCGCGTTGACACATTCTCTGGGCATCCAAATGCTCTATTTAATTCGGACATATACATAAAATGGAGCTCCCCTCCAATCCGAAACCAAGCACTCTCCAAAAGAAAATGCTCTCCACGAAGCACCTCTAGCGTACATAACATCTCAACTGTGATGTGGAAGTAGGTCTCCCTCTTCAAATCTATGAAACCGCTGATTCCTACTTGGTTAAACATCCACCTGATGTCAATGAGTATATTCATCTCCACTATGGCTTGATAGTCCTGATAACGAGTCCGAGCAATCTTTCTTGAAATTACTCTCCATTGCTCCTCTTTTTCTTCCCACTCCAGTATTTGGATATCAAAATCAGACGTTATCATCTTGTTTTTCTTAAGCTTTTTTTCCGTCTCTCCTTTCTTCAGTGCTCCTGATCCCTTCCTCTTAGACGAGGATGCTATGCCTTTTCCTAAACATTATACTTCAATACCAAATATTGGCATAGAAACAAATATATCAATCCTAAGACTAGTTATCACATAGACTCTACTCAAGATTTCAAATCATATGTACAACCAATTCAAACTTAACCTCTCCATAACTTCACAAGCTTTCATAAATTGAACAATAAACCTCACAAGTTATATCATGAAGAAATCCAATTGAATGTCCTAAGTAACACCAAATAATTCACTATACTCCAACATACCAACATGCTTCAATAAGAACTCCAAGAATATTTAAACAATTACGCACAATTCCTATGCATTCTCCACAACTTCACAATTCAATTACTCTTAACCATCACTCACAATCAACGAGCCCATACAAAATTTCAACAATTAAACTCAAGCCCATGACATATGCATCATCAATTTCATAAAATTCCATGAATCCAACATAACATTAAACCCATGCAATTTCATATAAAATTTCAACAAAAACACCCAATTTCACATTAAAATTCAAATAAAAAACATGCTTAATAAACTTACCCAACTAAACTAAATAAAGTACAATACAATTCAAGGGTAATGAATCGAGAAAACATACCTTTATCTCCAGCCATGTATGTGTATGAGCGACGAAGAATAGAAACTCAAAATTTAGAAGAAAAGTCCTAAATTGAACTTGAAATCCCCAAAATTGATGTGGAATGTGTGGGGTTTAAGAAAAGAGGAGTGTTCTAAGGATTTGGAGTGAAAATCTTACAGTTCGGGATGAGTGCTCGAGAGAGGGTGACGAGAAAATGGTCGAGCGTACGCTGAAACTGACCTTATATTCGTCAATTTCTACCTTTGCTCGGGTTGAGCAGCTCTTAACTTGGTCAAGTGGTGACTCTGTAAGCTGAAATCATTCTTGCACTCCTGCTCGACCACTTCTCGACTTAGCTCTAGGGTGAGCGACCACTCTGTAAGCTAAAAACTTTGAACCAGACATCGGGGTTGTTGCTCAACCACCGCTCGACCTTAGTGCTTGGTCGAGCGGCAAAAGTTTTGGTCGAGCGGCTCTCCGATAATCTATTTTTCATAATTTCCTTCATCCCCTGCAAAACTCAGACTCTAAAACAACATTAAGCATCTTATCAAACCAAAACAATAACTTGAGAACCACAACTTAGACTCTTTAAATCATATATAACTCCGCGCACACTACAAAATAAAATAATACACCACTGAACACCAGGCAAATTGAATAAAAAATTGACACATCAAAATCGGTTAAAGTTTCAATATACCATAAAAAATCAACTTCCCTATCAAACGTTACAAAGAAAAGATTATACGCTTGGTGCTACGATGAGGTAAGAACATCACACCCCTAGAGAAACTATAGTCGAAACTAAGTTTGCAAAGAGATGTAATTGCTGATTAGTAAGCATCTCAAATATAAATTTTTTTACTCACACAAAATAAATTAAGCAATAAAAAGGAAGGTCAAGCCCCCAACAGGTGCTCATGTTTAATGTCAGAGAGTCACGACGGTACCACTTTAATACAAGGTATCTTCAAAGATAACGCATGCATCATCTGGCGATTTGAAATGCTTCAATCAATGCCCATTCATCAATATGATGTTGCCATTTTTGTCCATGATCTCAAAACTCCCCCCTTCCGCAGGCTCTATGGATAATGAACGGTCTCATTCACTTTAATTTCAACTTTCCTGTAAAAAGCTTCAAACGAGAGTTAATGAGTAATACCTCATCTCCTTGCTTGAACTCCTTATAAGTGATCTTCGAATCATGTCATTTCTTTATTCTCTCCTTGTAGATCACCGAATTCTTAAAAGCTTGATTTCTGAACTCATCCAATTAATTTATATAAGTCATCCTCAACTCATTTTGCTCCTTAATGGATAAGTTCAAATTTCTCACTGCCCAAAAAGACTTATGATGAATCTCTATGGGTAAGTGGCATGGTTTCCCATAGACGATTTGATAAGACAACATTCCTAGCACAGTCTTGTATGAAGTCTGGAACCCCCATAAAACATCATCGAACTTCATAGCCCAATCATTCCTATTGGTTTTGACTACCTTTTCCAGGATTTGTTTCACTTAACGGTTAGAGACTTCAGCTTACCCATTCGCCTAAGGATGATAGGGTGTAGTAACCCTATGCTTAACACTATATTCCTTGAGAACTCTTTCAATAAGTTCATTGATGAAGTGCGAAACTCCATCACTCACAAGTGCTCTAGGAACTCCATAGCGGGCGAAGAAATGTTTCTTTATGAATGACAACATAGTCTTAACATCATTCATGCGAGTATGAATCGCTTCCACCCACTTAGAAACATAGTCAACAGCAAGAAGGATGTAGAGAGATCCATTCGATGGGGGAAAAGGCCCCATAAAATCGATTCCCCTTACATCAAAAATCTCGACTACAATGCTTGGCTGAAGTGGCATCTCATTCCTTTTGCTTATGTTTCCCATCCTTTGACATATCTTGCATGTCGCTACATAGGATTCACAATCTTTAAACAAGGTAGGCCAATATAAAGCGGTTTGAAGTACCTTCGCTATAGTCTTTTGGGCTCCGAAGTGCCCCCTATTTGGTTGTGCATGGCAAAAATCAAGAACACTCTCCATTTCCATCTCGAGCACACACCTGCACACGATAGAATCCGTACAAATCTTGTAGATGAATGGATCAAACCATATGAAAGTCTCAACATTTCTCTTAAACTTGGCAAGTTGATACCTATTAAGACCTTTAGGAATTTCACCTACTGCAATGTAATTGACGTAATCAGCGTACCATGGATCCGTTCCTTGAACAGCGGCTACACAAGCTTTCTCCGCTCCTTCAGCAAACACTGCCATAATCTTCTCCTCAGGGAACATCTCTTCAAGGTACTCGAAAGAATCATCACAGTGTTCCCTTGTCTCCAACTTGGGTGATCCCCCAAAACACTCTCCGTTCATTTCTTATCCCGAATTTCCTTATCAAACTCTTATAAAAGAAGGATCCATCTTATAATACTGGGCTTTGCTTCCTTCTTATCCATTAAGTACCGGATCGCAGAATGATCCGTATACACTATAGTCTTCATGCCAACCAAATATTATCGAAACTTGTTGAATGCATACACAACAGCTAAAAACTCCTTTTCAGTAACATTGTAGTTCTTTTGTGCTCCATCAAAAGTTTTACTCGCATAGTAGATGGCACATTTATTTTTCTCCCTTAACTGCCAAAGCACCACTCCAAGTGTTAAATCACTTACATCACACATAAGTACAAATGACTGAGTCCAATCCAGTGTGATCAAGATAGGTGCAATAATATGTGCCTCCTTCAAAACCTAAAAAACTGTTAGACATTCATCATCAAAATTAAAATGAACATCCATTTCAAGTAAGTGAGACAACGACTTGGAGTATTTTGAGAAGTCTTTGATAAATCTTCTGTAGAATCTGTGTGTCCAATAAAGGACATCACTCCCTTCTCATCAGTGGGTGGTGGAAGCTTCTCAATTGCCACCATCTTAGCTCTATGAACCTGTAATCCTTTGGCCAAAACATGATTTCCAAGAACAATCTCATCTCTCACCATGAAGTGACACTTCTCCCAATTTAAGACAAGATTAGTTTCTTGACATCTCTTCAAAACAGTAGATAGGTTATACAAACAAATATCAAAGGAGGAACCAAACACAGAAAAATCATTCATAAACACCTCTATGATCTTTTCTATCAACCAATCAAATATGACCATCAAGCACCTTTGGAAAGTAGCAGGTGTATTACATAATCCAAAAGGCGTCTTTCTAAAAGCAAAGGTTCCATAAGGGCAAGTAAAAGTAGTCTTTTCCTAATCCTCGGGTACAATCATAATTTGATTGTAACCCAAATACCCATCCAAGAAGCAATAAAACTCATACCCTGCTAGACGATCCAACATTTGATCCATGAAAGGAAGAGGGAAATGGTCTTTGCATATATTTTCATTCAGCTTTCTGTAATCCGTACACACACGCCATCCCGTAGGAATCCTAGTGACTATTGTTTTCCCATCATATGCTATCACAATAGTTATGTCCCCCTTCTTAGCTACAACATGCAATGGACTCACGTGGGGACTATCACTAATGGGATAAATAATTCCTGCATCTAACCACGTTAAGATTTGCTTCCTAATTACTTCTTGAATCATGGGGTTAACCCTCTGCTGATTCGGAATATATTCCTTAGCTTCATCTAGCAACCTTATCTTATGCATGCAATATGATGGACTAATACCTTTCAAATCATCAAGAAACCATGCAGACTTATATTTTCTAAGCACATCCAACAAATCTTCAAGTTGAACATTAGTAAGGGAAGAAGATATAATCCTGGATATGTCTCATTATCACCTAGATAGGCATACTTCAAGTGTTCCGGTAGTGGCTTCAACTCCTCCTTCTTTTCTTCCTTCAGGGTGCTCTCTCTATCCAACGGGATATACTGCCTAGTCCACTTTACTTCCTCTATCTTGGTTCTTTTTAGTTCATACCTATCATCACCCAAATCAAGTAAGTTTTCAAGAAATTCATACATACCTCAATGGAGAGCTCATCTAGCTCCGTAATGGGAAAAATAATAGATTCTGTCAAGCATGTCTCCAAGGGATCCTTTGAAAGAATCAAGGACATGTCTTCCTTCACGATCTCCTCCACCACATCAATGTTATAGTACTATGTCTCCATAAGCATCTTCATTGCTTTGTCGAGGTTGAACAGAACCTCTTCATTATCCATGCGTAGTTTAAGCTTCCCTTTTTGGACATCTATCATAGCTCCAGCAGTAGCAAGGAATGGCCTCCCTAAGATAAGAGGAACATTATACTTATCATTTTCCATCTCTATCACAAGAAAATCCACAGGAAAGACAAGCTTCTCAACTTTCACAATAACAACTTCTATCATCCCCTTAGGAAAAGTCATAGACCTATCCGCCAATTGTAGAGCTACTATCATGGGAGCGAGCTCCCCCAAACTTAGCTTCTTAAATATAGAAAAGGTCATCAAGTTGATGTTTGCACCAAGATCACATAGATTTTCGTGCCGGTCCCTTTCCAATCTCATATAGAATAGTGAAGCTTCCCGGATCCTTCAACTTTGCTGGCAGGTTTCTCTGAATGATTGAGCTATAGTTCTTAAATAAATTTATAGTTTCAACTCCGTTCAAGCTCATCTTCTTCAATATGATATCCTTTAAGAATCGGGCATAGTAAGACATCTCCATGATTGCTTTGGAGAATGGAATGTTCAAGCTAATTTTATTCATGATATCCAAAAACCTCTTGAACTTTTCTTCCAATCCCTTCTTAACTAACCTTAAAGGAAAAGGAGGAGGTGTATTTATTTTTGGAATTCTCCACCCATCACGTTCAACCTTCTTCGTTTTGTCCTTCTCGGCTCTCAATCTCTTGGCTCTTTCCCACTTCTTCTCTACTATCAGCTCAGTATTTTGCTCTTTTGATGGTACTGGAGTGTTCTAAACTGCAGGTGTAACGTCCTGTATGAAAATCAGCATCGACTGACCTTACTCGACCTCCGCTCGACCATTAAGGATTGGTCGAGCGACCTGATAGTGGTCGAGTGGGGTACCTGTAATTGGAGTTTGACTGTCCAGATGTATAGATGTTCGCTCGACCTTAGGTCGACCAAAAAAGGCTAGTCGAGTGGCATTATCTTGGTAGAGCGAGGTACCTGAAAACTAAACGTTACCTTTCAGATCCTTAGAGTATCGCTCGACTATAGCTTGACCAAGAGTCTTGGTCGAGTGGTGGTCAAGCGGAGACACGTCCTCTCCATTTTTACCAACTGGTAGCATTGGACCTTCGTACTGCGTTTCTGACCTAAAAGTGATGGCATTACAAGATTTCGGGTTCGTTATGCTTTGAGAAGAAAACTTACCTTTCTCAATTGTTTGCGTAAGCTTATTCACAATCCCCGCCATTTCTCTCATCAACAAGGTAAGATCCTTCATCTGCTTGGATAACTCATCATGATTTGAATCTATCTTTACTTCCAAATGATCCACCCTTGCATCATTCTTAGCCACATATCAATTTACAGTATCTTCCAAACCAGGTTTCCTTTCTCGATCTTAGCACTAAGATCAACACCCATAAGCGGTTTGATTGCTGTATTCAGATTGCTCCACAAAAATTCTGGCCTTCTTGGTTGTTGATAGTTACCAAAGGGACAACGATAGTTCCCTTGGTAATTCCTGCTTTCTTGATTTTGATACCTAGTTCCTTGAATACTTTGACCATGGCATAGTTCGCCTGTTCTAATTCCTCTTGGATCAATCTCTCATCACCGACATACTGCTGTTGCATCATTGGTACTCTCTATGACAACTCTGTAATCTGCTTCTGCTCAGATTCAAGTTACTTGTTAATATTAGCCAGGCTTGAGACGATCTCATCTTTCTTACTCGACTTCACCATAGTGTATTCAACCTGTACTACCTTTCCAAGAACATAAGTGCCCCTCACTCTATTAGTAGGCCAATCTCTTGAATTCACCAAAATATTCTCAAAAAGCTTCTCGGCCTCAACGGATGTCTTAGAAAGTAATGCTCTACTTGAAGAAACATCAAGTAGAATACGAGAATCACACTCCAACCCATTGTAGAAAATGCTGATGTATTGAGCTTTTGATAATCCATGTTGTGGGCACTTCATTAGCATGTCCTTGAACCTGTCCCATGCTTCATGGAGCTTCTCATTACTATTGATAGCAAATTGATTGATGTCTTGCTTCATCCTGAACACCTTAGAAGGTGGCATGTATCTCTCCAAGAACTTTAATTTTAATTGCTCCCACCTAGTGCAATCAGCAGCACTAAGAGTGTCATACCAATCTCTCGCTCTTTCAGTAAGCGAGAATTTAAACAACACGATCCTCCTCGCATCATCATGATCTCCTACACTTTTCTATTTGCTTGCATAACCCAGGAACTTATTCAGATGTTGTTGAGGATCTTCAAAGGTCCCCAGAGAAAGGGTTCCTTTCTATCATGCTGAAAAGAGCAGGGTGAAGATCAAAGTCCACTTCGGCTCCTCGCGCTCCTAACAACCCCAAATTACCCCTCCATTATTCTCAAAGACTTCACGGGTGGTAACATTATTCGAATTTGCCCTCTCTAGGGCATGTTGACTACTTTTGCTTCCGACTCGTCTTCAGTTGCCGCTTCAATCATTTTTGAGTTTGATACTTCTATGTCAACTCCTAGATCAAGAGTTTTGATTTCTTCCACGTTCTTATTCTTCTTTTTCTTTGCCTTCTTTTTCCTCGATGACGCTCCGATCTCCAAATCAAAAAGTGCTAGTATTACTTCCTTCGATCTAGTGTGTATACACCTACAAAAAATTCAGTGTGAAAAAATAAATTCAGCGTGAAAAGTTAAAGACAAGTATGGAATAGCTTCAATTAAACTTGAAATAATAAAAATGATAAGGACAAACATCCCAGCAACAGCGCTAGAAACTTGATGGGCGTTTTTCCAAAACACAATTACTCCCCAAGTATGAAGGATGTGATTGTAGCTTAGATAAGCGACCAAGTTATATATCGAACCCAAAGGACAGATGACTATCAATTTATTATTAACTAATTTAACTAAAACTATTGTTTGGCAATTTAATTGGAAAGTACTCCCTCCGTCCGCCTTTAAGGGTGTTATTTGCTTTTTGCACGTTGATTAAAGAGTATTATTATCTAATGTGTAGTGGGTAGTTGTATTAGTGAATGTGTGGGTCCAATTTTTTAGTTGTATTAGGGGGGTGTGTGGGTCCGTGATAGGCTTTTTCTGCACACTATAATTTAATCCTCAAGTGTAAAGATGTCAATTGTAGCAGCAAGTATCCAAGTTAAATTATCGATCCCACTGAGATAGCTAATTATTTATCTTACTATAAATTACTAATTAATCATAATGAAATAACCAAATTTCCAAGTTTTGAATATTAATTAACTAAAATACTTAAATAATAAATTGCAGAGTAATTAAAAGCAATAAAATAAAAGCAAGTTTTTAATCAAGAGATAACGAACAGCTTTTACGTATCAGGTATTGACCAATTAATTCGGGTTTCTAGACCTTCAATTGTTCATTCATGCAGTTTTACTGAAAATACACCACATAACCCTGTTAACCCACCAGATATGATCCGATTTTAAGCTAACAGTATATTTTGATTTTATCCTAAGGTGCGTGAATATTACCAACCCTTATTCCAAGAAACTAATCAAAGCAAGCAATAATACCTCCGGATGGTAAGCTCGACTAACGAGATATTCTCTGAAATTACTACAAGGTTCTATTCACTTCCTACTTGATCGTCTAATTGCATTGTTCCACTAAACAAATCAAGTATTTAACATACCGATTCATGAAATTAAAGTGCTTATAGCAGAGCTACTCTAATCTCTAACAAATAGACAATACCAATCATGAACGCACACAAGCTAACACAATAATCCAAGTATTATAGCGGATGTCATGAAATTATTATGAAGATGTTACGAAGCAGATTATTATGTCTTCATAAAATAAGTAAAATTAAAAGATCAACTGCATAAAATCCCAATCTTTGGTCTAAATCCCAAAATCAATTAAATCAATCCATCAAACCCTAGAACTGTATAAGGAATTAGCCTATGATGTCACAAGCAATACTCATGGCTATGCAATTCATAATAAAAATTAAAGTAAAAGGAAGGGAAAGATATGAATTATGAAACCCTAGCGTAGGCGTAGTCTCATGTTCCTTCTCCGTCTCTCCAATTGCTTGATTCTCCCTCAATTAGCACTTGGAACCCTTTTGAAAGTAGATGGATGGTGAAATCAGGTTGTTAATATGATATGGAAATGTAGGAGGTGTGGATTGATGATGAATTATGGATGGGTTCTTGATAGGGTTTTCTCAATACACAAATTAATCCTCAAGTATAAGGATATCAATTGTAGTCGCGAAGATGACCAAGTTACAATATCGAACCCACGGGATGGTTAAATATCAATTTCGTTATATTCTAGTATACTTTAGACTATGTTTGGTAATTGTAAAGGTTTAAGGAATAATGACTTCTAATCGAAATAGCAAAAAGAAATAGTAAGAGCAGAGAAAAGTGAGTTGTGATCAAGAAGAATAGTAGGTAGTTCGTCGGGTCATCCAGTTTCACTAGCAATTCGTATTTTCATGTGATGGTGTCCGACTCTGCCCTGTGGTTTGTGGACGCATCACTAGACCATGCAAGTTTACACTATAGACACAAGTAAATATGCGCTTGACACGTGTGAATAATCTCAGAGCAAGAGATATACTTCACCCCCCTTTCTAGGTACTATCATAATCAATTATCTTCTACGTCTAGAATCTAACCTGATTTGATCTCCCTTTTTAGGTACTATAAAGTTATACTCTTCATCCTATTCATCAACCCGAATTTAATTCAATCAATGAATATTCATATAAGACGGTTCTAATAAGACTTCGGAATCCCTTCACTTAGAATTATAACAATAAACCCTGCTCAGTAGTGAACGCACTCAACCAATAACCATGTTATGTATTCAGAATCTACACAACGATCATTGATGCACAAAACGACTATGAGTATGGATTAAATATGCAATCTTATATAAAACAAACCACAGGTAGTGTTGTACGGAGTTTTACACAAGAAATATGAATTACATCATGAAACTTTCATAACCCTAGAACTACCAAGGCGGTTCTAGCCCATGATTGATCTAGGAACAATCATGGTTAGATTGACCATTCTTACTTGAACCTTTAGCGAACTTCTGTCAAAGCCCTCCGGATGGATCACCACCTCTACTCTTGTCTCTCTTATGATTGATGATCAAAAGCTCTCTTTATTCTCTGTATGAACCTCCTTTTATACTTGTAATCACATCTCTAGGGCTTGGAATGGGCTTTCTAAGTGATCTCACGCGTTTCGGCCTCGAAAATCCGGATAAGGTAAGTTCTCGCACGTAGGTTCGACCTCGTCAAACAGGTCGAACAACTGGCCATAGGTCGAACCCCAAGTCGAACCCTGCTACTGGAAGAATTCTGCACTGGTTCGACCTCTTGAACAGGTCGAACCTCTCAGGACTTGGTCGAACCCCAGGTCGAACCTCATCACTGGACAATTTCCGCTCCCGATTCGACCAACTGGCAAGTCGAACTCAAACGTCGTGGTCGAATCCTCTTTTCTGGGAACTGGTTCGACCATGATTCGACCTGATGGACAGGTCGAACCACTTGAGTCGTGGTCGAACCTTCTTCTGTAAGCTCAGCAATGCTGGTTCGACCTGCTGGAGAGGTTGAACCCTCCTCCAACCAGGTCGAACCCTCCTATTTCTTGGGCGGTTCGCATGGCTTCGACTCCGTCTCTTCGATTCTTGGCACTTTCACTCCGTTTTGCTAAGAAAACCACTCAAATAGCTCCACTAACACCTGATTCATGCTAATTCACAATATATATAGGTTTTCCACCTATTTCCTCATCAAAACTCTCCAAAACTAGCACAAAACATAGTGCAAAACTTATGAATTTACACACTCATCAGTTCTCTCCAATTATGTATCGATCTACCAAATTCTCTCTTGGACTGTTGCAGGGATGTTTTCGCATTGAAACTGCTTCAGAAACATGATCTGATCATATATATACGCTGTTGTATCGAACAAACCCCGTTTGGACTAAAAACCAGGCCGCTCGGCACCCATCTTGGCTCGAGCTAGGCCTGGACCCAGCCGAGCGGCCTCTTCCTGGCTTGGTCACGTCACTAGGGTCCAACCTGGACCCACTCGGCTCAATTGGACCCTGCTCGGGTGGCATATGGCTGGAACAGGGACATCGTGTAGGCTCTGTGGGACCCCAGCTCAGCTAAAAAGTTGACCAAAGTGGGTCCCGCTCAAGCCGAGCGGCCTCCCAAGTTGTAGAGACTGCACTGCATGATCTCACCATTTTGAGCATAACTTCCTCATACAAACTCTGAATTGAGTGATTTTTAGCTTATGCGTTTCTCTCTTCCTTGGCTTTCTGTCCATATAAAGAACTCTTAGAAAATCCACCATTTGAATATGTAAAAAGTCATGCAAAGTGGCTGCTCGGTACAGCATGCGCAACGTTAGCACTTTGATCATAACATTCTCGTTTGGAATCCGATTGGGGTGTTCTTTACATCAAAATGACCCTCTCTTCTGTGGATTTTCAACCATATATCACATGATCAATTTGGACTTCTACAATAATTCAGAAAAAGTATGCAACGTGGACGTATATTTTTCAGCATTCCTTCACACTTTCATTCTTCATTCCAACTTTGAATTTTTGATCCTGTTTTATCCTTCAAAACTCAACAAAACACCTTAGTAGCATCTTAATTATGCAAGATACGAAAACTATGCCATTCTATACAAAATTATGGTCACATTCTATCAACAACAGTGTAATGTGAGACTAAAATACGTGAAATTTCACTCTCAACAAACTCACCCCCAAACTTACCTGTTGCTTGTCCCGAGGCAACGACATATAAAACCAATAGAGCAATTGAGAGGAAATTTCACAGTAGAAAACATCCAAGGCAATATAACTATTAACAAATCATACTTCAAATACTAAGATAACCATCCATCTAAAAACATACAGTTCAAATCAACTACTTCACCTTTTCGGAATGCTCATCCATCCATTCTTACGGGTAGTATTTACGCTCATTGTTCAAGTGTGAGATATACACTTCAGGGTAAGGTGTTTACACTCAAAGTCAATTCAAACACACGCGTAACCATAAGCTTGGCAATCATCTCAACTCTCGACTAAATGAATAATTTCGACAATAGGATCACAAAGGTCTTGCGTTAGGTTGTAACGTTGGCACTTTAGTAAAGGTAGGAAATATATGGATAAAGTGACTCAATCACTAGTAGAGAATCAAAGAAGACTTACAGCTTTTCAACAAACAGCTTCAATTTCTTCTTTCTTCTTCAACGCTCTTCAATTCTTCTTGCAATTTGATTCCTCCTTCACTTTTGAACACAACATCCTTGAATTTTTTATTTCCTTCTTTTCCTCTTCTCTTTTCTTTTTTTTTCCTTTCTTTTTTTTCAAATAAGGGTACCAGTTTCAGGCACTACCCTTTTGATGGGGTACTAGTTTCGGGCACTACCCCCTTCATGCAATAATTTAACCATTGTTTTCTTTTCAGTAAATTTCCATCACTTCCAAATTACTCTCCTTATATTCTTCATCACAAGACACCAACTTGACTCCTTCAACTCTCTACTAGGTAGGAATTTTTTTTTAAAAAGACTAGCAAAGGGATCAATTGGCTTATCATGTAGGCTTCCAACAAATATGGCTTTTCAGGCTCAAAAGGATTAACTACGGATTACTTCAATAAGTAGGATAATAATTTGGCTAGTGACTAATAAATAACAAAGATGGAGTAAGATCATTTCCTATTGTCTAGTCAAACACGTAGCTTCAAGCAAGATACAAAGCCAAGTTCTAGAATACGTGTGTATGAACGACACTCACAAGAATAAATTGAATCATTCAACTTGTCATAATTTCAAAAGGCTCAAAATCTCACATGACTATAGGAATGAATGAGCACTCCTAATAAAGCTACATAGCTAATCTTCCTTACACATAATCAAATTTCAAGCATCTCAATATCAAAGCACAATTTCAAATGTTTCTCAAGTACAATCACACATATAATTAAGTGCTAAGAAAAATAAAAAAATCATCTTAAAGAACCATAAATCGACTAAACTAACGGTAGGACCAACAAACGACACACTACAAACAACACAAAACACGAAACCTAGAAAATCGCAAAAAAATCAAACCCTCAACATCATCGAATAATTCAAAAATATTAAGAATCCACAAAAAATTGACCCTCCAAGCAACAACACCATGCAAAAATTCTATCTCGACATTGCAAGATAAGGTATGTACGGTACCCCCCCAAACTTAGATCAAACGAAGTATGAAGCTATGTTTTCAAAGAAGTATATACCGTAGTCAAGCAACACCTAATAAAATTCTACACCAACACAGACACATAAAAGCAAGTAAAACGGGAGGGACAGCCCCCAACAGGCACTCATGTTTAATATCGGAGAGTCACAACGAGATAAAGGGGTATTTATACCCCTATGGAGGCTTCTAGAAGGATCTGGAAATTTCTGCAGGAAAATACACAGCACGAGTCGTGCTCTGCAACACGGCCACGAGGTGGCCGTGTTGTATCTTCTGATGCTGCCGCACGGCCTCGCCTTACAGGGCCGTGTTGATGACACGGCTCGTGCTGCCAACACGAGTCGTGTGTTGTAACACGGGCACAGGGTGGTCATGTTGGCTCTTCTGATGTCGCCACACGGCCACTTCTTACAGGGTCGTGTTGGCGACACGGCTCGTGCTCCCGACTCGACTCGTGCAACTGGATACGACCTGAAGTTGCCCGTGTTGAATGACTAGATGTCGCCACATGGCCAACTCTTACAGGGCCGTGTTGGCTACACGGCCCGTGTTGGTGCTGGTTCCTGCATTTCTTCACTGTTTTGGCTCGTTCTCCCTCGTTTTAACTCCGAATTGAGATTCGCTTTTTCCTACATCTTCCTTATCATGTTTAGCATCCAATAAAAAGTGAAAATCTTAAGTTTAAGCTCATTCACACACATTCCAATAAAAATACAAAACACAACCAAATAACACATAAAATACGGACAAAATCATACGAAAACACATATAAAAAGACACTAAAATATAGGTGAAAATAGCTCTAATCAACCCCCCAAACTTAAGGTGTTGCTCGTCCCCGAGCAACGAAAATGACAAATAAAAAGGAGAAATTTTCACCTAGAAAAGACTAAACGAATATAAGCAATAACACATCGTTAGCAATAATAACTACAAACTATGCTAAGTCATCCTACAATATTAAAATCATGACATGAGAAATTAACAAGTTCAATCAAAAGAGAATAAAATGTAATATAGTTCCTTTTAAGTCCAAGCCTCACAATGGATATTAATGTCTCTCAACACTCTTTTGAAATAGGGTAAATCACACTCATTAATCGATTGGCTCGACTCGCTATAAGCTTGCTCGCGGACTATATTCACAACCCACCAAAGTTTCAATTAATGATCAAAAAGGTCTTTAATTAGGATGTAATGATAGGCTTTTTGGTAGGGTAGGAAATATATGGATAAGAGTGACTCAACAAGTGTAAGTAATCAAAGAGATGGCCAATTTCCTCAACTTCTCCACTTTTCTTTCTTCCTTTCTTATCTTTACAATCTAAAGCACTATTCATTAACTTTCCTTAGATTGAGCTTCTTTTGATGCATGCTTCCTATCTTTGAATTTTGTTTACTTGAGTATTTTGATGTTGTTTTACTCTTTCTCTTGCTTTGAGGTTGCATGTCCATTTCTTACTTTTGCTCTTTTCATCCTTTTTCTTGCTTGTTTACCATTCCCTTCTCTTCTTTTGCTAATCAATCAATCATTTCTAGCTACCATCTCCTCAATCACCCACACAAAGGTATATATAAGCTTGAATGGGTAATTAAGGCTTGTAATGTGCTAAATTCACAATAAATAGGCTTATAGGCTCAAAATGGTTAACTAAGGATGATATTCATGGTAGGGAACATATATGCAATGACTATAATAACAAGGATGGCCTTAGATCATTTCACCAATCTCCACTAATCGGGCTCGTTCCTATAGTCCTTGAGCAAGTTCTAACTTATCAAACACAATCGATCCACTCATGAAGAAATACCATGTATGCATGGTTGAGGCTCAAATGCTCACAAGCTTGTGCTCGGACCTTAAGGAACTTATTACACCACATTCATCTCAAAATTGAACAAGTTAAATAAAACATGTCACAATTTGAAAGTGTAGAGATTCTTAATCATAATTTGTCATCACTTATCACCACAACCTATCATCACTCACATTCAAAAATGACTCACGACATCTGATAGGGGTTTTCTCAACACACAAATTAATCCTCAAGTATAAGGATATCAATTGTAGTCGCGAAGATGACCAAGTTACAATATCGAACCCACGGGACGAGTAAATATCAATTTTGTGATCTTCTAGTATATTTTAGACTATGTTGGTAATTGTAAAGGTTTAATGGATAGTAACTTCTAATCGAATTAACAAAAGAAATAGCAAAAGTAGAGAGAAGTGAGTTGTGATCGGTAAGAATGATAGGTAGTTCATTGGGTCATCCAGTTTCACTAGCAATTCGTATTTTCGTATGATGGTGTCCGACTCTGCCCTGTGGTTTGTGGACGCATCACTAGACCATGCAAGTTTACTCTATAGACACAAGTAAATATGCGCTTGACACGTGTGAATAACATCGGAGCAAGAGATATGCTTCACCCCCCTTTCTAGGTACTATCATAATCAATTATCTTCTACGTCTAGAATCTAACCCGATTTGATCTCCCTTTTTAGGTACTATAAAGTTATACTCTTCGTACTATTCATCAACCCGAATTCAATTCAATTCATGAATATTCATATAAGACAGTTCTAATAATACTTCGGAATCCCTTCACTTAGAATCATAACAATAAACCCTGCTCAGTAGTGAACGCACTCAATCAATAACCATGTTATGTATTCAGACTCTACACAACGATCATTGATGCACAAAACGACTATGAGTATGGATTAAATATGCAATCTTATATAAAACAAACCACAGGTAGTGTTGTACGGAGTTTTACACACGAAACACGAATTACATCATGAAACTTTCATAACCCTAGAACTACCAAGGTGGTTCTAGTCCATGATTGATCTAGGAACAATCATGGTTAGATTAATCATTCTTACTTGAACCTTCAGTGAACCTCTGTCACAGCCCTCCGAATGGATCACCACCTCTACTCTTGTCTCTCCTACGATTGACGATCAAAAGCTCTCTTTATTCTCTGTATGAGCCTCCTTTTATACTTGTAATCACGTCTCTAGGGCTTGGAATGGGCTTTCTAAGTAATCTCACGCGTTTCGGCCTCGAAAATCCGGATAAGGTAAGTTCTCGCACACAGGTTCGACCACGTCAAGCAGGTCGAACCCCGAGCCACAGGTCGAACCCCAGGTCGAACCCCGCTACTGGAAGAATTCTGCACAGGTTCGACCTTCTGGACAGGTCGAACCACTTAGGTTTTGGTCGAACCCCAGGTCGAACCTCAGCACTGGACAACTCTTGCTCCCGATTCGACCAACGGGCAAGTCGAACCCCAACATCGTGGTCGAATCCTCCTTCTTGCAAACTGGTTCGACCATGGTTCGACCTGATGGCCAGGTCGAACCAACTGAGTCATGGTCGAACCCTTCTCTGTATTGTCCAGCAACGTTGGTTCGACCTGCTGGAGAGGTCGAACCCTCCTCCAGCCAGGTCGAACCCACCTACTTCTTGGGCGGTTCGCGTGGCTTCGACTCCGTCTCTTCGATTCTTGGCTCTTTCACTCCGTTTTTGCTAAGAAAACACTCAAATAGCTCCACTAACATATGATTCATGCTATTTCACAATATATATAGGTTTTCCACCTATTTCCACATCAAAACTCTCCAAAACTAGCACAAAACATAGCGCCAAACTTGTGAATTTACACACTCATCAAACCCCCAAACTTACATGTTGCTCGTCCCGAGGCAACCAATTTAAACCACAGGAGTCGTGTATAATTCAACAAGATCAAGTACAACACATATTACACATGCCACTTCATTGAATCAAACAAGAATTACTTGCATCAAATATGTCACTCATGTAAAATCAATCTAATCACACACCATTCGGAGCACTAAGTAATCTCACTGACAAGATAAGTCTTTACTCTCATTCACTCGTGCGTGAGGCACTATAGGCTAGTATAAACACTCATATCAATTCATATTCACGCGTAACCATAAGCTTGGCAAAGGTCTCAGAAATCAACTTACATTAGATTAACACTAGGATCACAAAGGACTTGTTTCTAGGTTGTAATGTTGGCTCTTTGGAAAGGGTAGGAAAATTTGATCATAGTAACTTAATACACTAGTAGAGAGTTACCTTGGAGGTTCTTGATTTCCCATTCGGCTTCATATACTCCTCCAATTCTTCTCTTGCACTTGCAATTATCAATTTTTCTTCTCTTCCTTGCATCAACATCATTCTTCTTTTAATTGCTCGGGTACCAGTTATAGGCACTACCCTTCTCGAACATCATTCGGCTGTTTCGTAGAAACTTCAAGCCCCATGTATAAGCAATTCGGGGTACCAATTTTAGGCACTATCCCTAACAAGATTTAACCATGCATATTTCTTACCGAACCTCATTCCATCTTCCCTTTGTTCCACACTCATATCTGGCTTGCCAAAGAAAAAGCTTTTAAAAGGCTCAAACAGGGCTACCAAAGATTTATAAGATCATTAGGAAAGGTGAAATTTGGCTAAGTGACTCAATTAATCAAAAATGGCCTAAGATCATATCCTAATATTTCATCAATTGTAAGTTTCACACAAGACTCCAAGCCAAGTTCTAGAATATGTTCATACGAATGATTCTCTCAAGAATAAACTATCATGATTAATCATGATGAAGGCTCAAATCCTCACATAGGTAATCAATTCCTAATACTCCTCATAGCACATAATCAAAATCAATTCCTCATGAATTCCATATACTTAACAAATTATTCATGCTCTTTCCAAATGAAAATAAACACGTAAACATATGAATGCACATAATCAACACCCATACAGAGCAATGATACAAGATCAACTATATCAAGTACATTCCACTCACACATGAATCACACCCCAATCTGTAAAAATAAAAAGAAAAATGGGAGATAAGATGAATCGGAGAAACCAAAAGAAAACCTGAAACTACTCCTTAGGAGCATCATCATCCTCATCATCATCGTCATCCTCATCCATTCTATTTTCCACAGCTCGGCACAAACTGGTAATGTGTTTGTCCATCATATCGACTCGACTACTCACTCTACCAACACGCTCATCCAAGGCAGAATACCATTCGTTCAGCGTGGCGTAGTTGGCGTTAGCGAGCGCGAGTTGCCTGTTCGTCTCTTGTTGTGTAGCTACCACCGCGATCAGCTGCTCATGAATTAAGCGAAGCTGCTCCCGAGTACCTGGAACTGCTCGCCGCTGCTGCGGTTCTGGAGCATGCTGAGGCGCATCGTGCTGCTCTCCTTCCGGAATCTCCATCTCCGGCTGCTCCTCTACCTGATCCTCCTCTTCAGACTGCTGTGGCTGAGGTGGACGGAACTCTCCTCGATCAACAATCTGCTGTAACTCAGCCATCCTTCCCTCAGCACACATCTGTGCTACCGCTCTCCAATCACCCCCCGACTTCGCTGCCACAGATAAAGCGGTGTGTCCTAGAGAATTCATTAGTCTATTCCTTGCTTCCCGAATAGTTGTCAAGTTGCTCACGTCGAAGGGGAACATAAATTCGAAAGGCTTGACACCTCTCGTGAAAAACCAATCTCCATTTCTAAAATGGGCAAACCCTCCCTTCGCGCACGTGCTCATAATCAAATCGGGTTCTCCTTCTACTGGTGTAACGCCGGTGAGGTCCAAATTGTAATGCTCAGCCAAAATCGTCAATAACGATCCAATATTCACCTTTTGAAAACCAATGGTCTTGAATCGATTCAGCTGCGCAATAAAATAGGCTCCAACGTTGAACTTCACTCCGTGCAACATACACCACAAGGCATATAACTCTCCTCTAGACACAACACTGCCCTCCGAGCGGGCGAACAACGTGTTGCTTAGGATGCGGTCCATGTACCTCAAGACAGGGTTCTTTATTGCGGAAGCACGAGCCTGTCTAGTCTTGTAATCACGAATCTCCCCCGTGATCTCCCTCCAAAATCGCTTTACACCGAATGCAGCATTTTCTAAACGAGGGATCTCCAAAGGTGTCTCAAACATCTCATTGAAATCCTCAGACGTCCATCTCCTACTCACTCCACCAAGCTGAAACGTACACCGATAGGGGTATCCAAGCGGGTCCTTCTCCATCTCAAACGAACAAACCACTTCCGCTGTAACATGGAAGTACGTCGGCCTCTTCAGCTCCATGAATCTTCGGATCCCTACTTGATCAAACATCCAAAATATATCATCCCCTATTCTCATTATCCTCATCGCTTCATCATCTTGGTAACGAGTGCGAGCTATCTTGTCTGAAACTTCTTCCCACTTCTCTTTAATCTCATCCCAACCTTGCATCCTAATCTTGAAGTTATCAGGCAAACGGTCTTGTAACCTCAGTTTTCTTGTCACTTTGTCCAAGTTTGAAGGCCTGTCATGCCTCTTCTTCTTTTTCTCCTCCTCTGCTTTTCCTTTCCCTTTGCTTGATACTTGTCCCTTTCCTGGCTTGGTTCGACCTCGGGTTCGACCACCTGTACTGGTCGAACCATGGATGGCGAGGTCGAACCTCTCTTCTGGACAAACAATCTTCTTGGTTCGACCAGGGGTTCGACTTGCTAAACAGGTCGAACCTTTCATGAATTGGTCGAACCTCTCTTCTGGAAAACAGAGTGCTTACGACTGGCGGGTTCGACCTTAGGTTCGACCCCATGATCAGGTCGAACCACTATAGCTTTGGTCGAACCTCCTCTCTGGACAACTTTCAACGCCGGTTCGACTTCCTCTGCTTTTGTTCGACCTCTGGCTCTGGTCGAACCACTGCTAGACATGGTCGAACCTACCTCCTGATTTCCAAAACTGAGTGTTCTTCATTCACTACATACTTCAAACTTCAACTCAATCTCATTAGATATAATCTAGAGCACAACTTCAGAAATTGTTCCACATAATATCATTCATGAGTATCTCCGTATAAGAAAAACACAACCAAAAACCACTGAACATTAGGCAAATTGTAAAAAATCGTCACATCAAAATCGATTAAAATTTCAACATGGCCGCAAAAACCAATTCCCCTAACAAACAATACAAAGAAAAGATTATACTCTTAATGCTTCAATGAGGTAATAACATCACACCCCCCCAAACTTAGTAAAAACGTAAGTCGAAACTAAGTTTGAAAAGAGATGTAATTGCCTATTGGTAAGCATCTTAAATACAAAAATTTCTTACTCACACGAAAAAATAAAGCAATAAAATGGAAGGGCAAGCCCCCAACAGGCGCTCATGTTTAACGTCGTAGAGTCACGACGGTACCAAATCAGAACAAGGTATCATCAAAAATGACACACGCATCATCCGGCGACCTATAATGCTTCAATCGATGCCCATTCGCCGCGATAACGTCACCATCTTTGTCAATAAGCTCATAACTCCCCCCTCCTAAGGCTCGATGAATCATGAACGGTCCCGTCCACTTAGACTTCAACTTGCCTGCAAAGAGCTTTAAACGAGAGTTAAAAAGTAGTACCTCATCTCCTTGCCTGAACTCCTTGTACGAAATTTTAGAATCATGCCACCTCTTCATTCTTTCCTTATAAATCTCTGAATTCTTGAAAGCACGACTCCTAAACTCATCCAATTGATTCATGTGAGTTAGCCTCAACTCCTTCACATCCCTAAGGGTCAAGTTCAAGCGACGCAAAGCCCAAAACGCTTTGTGTTGGATTTCTACGGGTAAGTGGCACGGCTTCCCATAGACAATTTGATACGGTGACATATCTAATACCGTCTTGTAAGCGGTCCGGAACCCCCATAACACATCATCAAGCTTCATAGCCCAATCTTTTCGATTAGTTCCTACCACTTTCTCCAAAATTTGCTTTACTTGACGGTTGGAGACCTCCGCCTGCCCATTGGCTTGCGGATGATAGGGTGTAGTAACCCTATGCCTAACACCATAATCCCTAAGCACCTTCTCCAGAAATTTATTGACGAAGTGGGAACCTCCATCACTAACTAATGCTCTCGGAACTCCATAACGGGCAAAAATATGTTTCTTTAGGAAAGATAAAACAACTTTCGAATCATTAACACGAGTAGGAATTGCTTCCACCCACTTCGAAACATAATCCACCGCAAGAAGAATGTAGAGAAACCCATTCGACGGGGGAAAAGGTCCCATAAAATCGATCCCCCATACATCAAATATCTCCACGACTATGCTAGGCTGCAATGGCATCTCATCTCTCCTACCTATATTACCCATGCGCTGGCATCTATCGCAAGACGCCACATAGCTCTCACTATCTCTAAACAAAGTAGGCCAATAAAGAGCGGATTGAAGTACCTTAGCTGCAGTCTTTTGCGCTCCGAAATGCCCCCCATTCGGTTGTGCATGGCAGAACTCCAGCACACTTTCCATTTCCATCTCGGGTACACATCTTCGGACAATAGAATCTGTACAAATCTTATAAACAAACGGATCATACCATATAAATGTCTCAACATCCCTACGAAATTTTGCAAGTTGGTATCGGTTGAGATCCCTTGGAATTTCACCAATGACAATGTAATTAACATAATCCGCGTACCATGGATCCATACCTTGCGCTGCAACCACACATGCTCGCTCGGCCCCTTCAACAGCCACAGCCATGATCTTCTCATCAGGGAACATCTCTTCAATATACTCGAAAGAATTATCACAATGCTCCCTAGTCTCCAACCTTGACAAGTGATCGGCCAACACATTTTCTGTTCCTTTCTTATCCCGAATCTCCAAGTCAAACTCCTGCAGTAGTAGAATCCATCGTATAATCCTAGGCTTTGTCTCCTTCTTCTCCATCAAATAACGAATCGCTGAGTGATCCGTATACACAATCGTCTTCATGCCAACCAAATACTGACGAAACTTATCGAATGCATACACAACAGCCAAAAACTCCTTTTCAGTTACCGTGTAATTCTTCTGTGCCGCATCGAAAGTCTTACTCGCGTAGTAAATGGCGCAGAACTTCTTCTCCCTTAGCTGCCCAAGCACCACACCCAATGCTACATCACTTGCATCACACATAAGTACAAACGGTTGCGTCCAGTCCGGTGTGATCAAGATAGGGGCAGTAATAAGTGCCTCCTTCAAAACTTGAAAAGCTGTTAAACACTCATCATTAAACACAAAAGGAATATCCTTTTCAAGTAAATGAGATAAGGGCTTAGAGTATTTTGAGAAGTCTTTAATGAATCTCCTGTAAAAACCGGCGTGTCCAAGGAAGGATCGCACTCCTCTTTCATTGGTCGGTGGTGGAAGCTTCTCAATTGCCACCACCTTAGCACGGTCTACCTGTAATCCCTTGGCGGAAACATAATGCCCAAGAACAATCCCATCTTTCACCATGAAATGGCACTTCTCCCAATTCAAGACAAGATTAGTTTCTTGACACCTTTTCAAAACAACAGCAAAGTTAGACAAACACTTATCAAAAGAAGAACCAAAAACTGAAAAATCGTCCATGAATACTTCCATGATCTTCTCTATCAAACCATCAAAAATCGCCATCATGCATCTCTGAAAAGTAGCAGGCGCATTACACAATCCAAACGGCATTTTCCTAAAAGCAAAAGTCCCGTAGGGGCAAGTAAAAGTAGTCTTTTCTTGATCCTCGGGAGCAATCATGATTTGATTATACCCCGAGTATCCATCCAAGAAACAATAGAACTCATACCCTGCAAGACGATCCAACATTTGATCCATAAATGGAAGAGGGAAGTGGTCCTTACACGTGTTCTCATTCAATTTCCTGTAATCCACACATGTACGCCATCCCGTAGGAATTCTCGTGGCTATCGCTTCTCCATCCTCAGTTTTCACTACAGTCATACCCCCCTTCTTAGCAACTACATGCAATGGACTCACATGGGGACTATCACTAATAGGAAATATAATTCCAGCATCCAACCACGTAAGAATTTGCTTCCTTATCACCTCTTGAATTGCGGGATTCACCCTACGCTGATTCTGAACACTAGCTTTGGCTTCATCCAACAACCTAATCCGATGCATACAATACGAAGGACTAATACCTTTCAAATCATCAAGTGACCACCCTATTGCAGACTGATACTTCCTCAAAATATCTAATAACTCCTCAAGTTGATCATCATTAAGAGAAGAAGATACAATTACCGGATATTGTGCATCATTACCGAGAAAAGCATACTTCAAGTGATCCGGCAATGGTTTCAACTCCTCTTTTCTTTTCTCCACTGGAGTGTTTTCATTATCCAAAGGCAAGTACTTCCTGGTCCATTTGACTTCTTCCACTTTATTTCTCTCCAATGCAAACCTGTCATCACCCAAAGCAAGTAAGTTTTCAAGAAATTCAATACATACCTCGTTAGAAAGTCCGTCAAGCTCCGTAGTGGGATAAGTAAGAGATTCCATCAAACATGTCTCAAGAGGATCCTTTGACAAGATCAAAGACATATCCTCCTTCACAATCTCCTCCACCACGTCAATACTATAACATTGGGACTCCATTGGCATTTTCATCGCTTTGTCCAAGTTGAAAAGTACTTCTTCTTTGTCCATTCTCAACTTCAGTTCTCCTTTCCGAACATCTATCATAGCTCCAGCCGTAGCAAGGAATGGCCTCCCCAAGATTAAAGGAACATTATCCTTGTCATCATCCATTTCTAATACAAGAAAATCCACAGGAAAAACTAGCTTCTCCACCTTTACTAGAACATCTTCAACTATTCCTTTCGGAAACGTCATTGATCTATCTGCCAATTGGAGAGCAACAGTTGTCGGGGTCATCTCCCCCAAACCAAGCTTCTGAAAGATGGACAACGGCATCAAATTGATGCTTGCCCCAAGATCACATAAAGCTTGCCGTGCTGGCCCCTTCCCGATCTCACAAAGAATAGTAAAGCTCCCCGGATCTTTCATCTTTGGTGGCAACTTCTTTTGAATAATTGAGCTACAATTCTCAGATAAGTTTACCGTTTCAACTCCGGTTAAGCTTCGCTTCTTCATCAATATGTCTTTAAGGAACCGAGCATAATATGGCATCTCCATGATTGCCTCTGAAAAAGGGATGTTCAAGCTTATCTTGTTCATTATCTCTGAAAACTTCTTGAACTTCTCTTCCATCCCTTTCTTCACTAGCTTGTAGGGAAACGGTGGAGGTATCTTTGTTTTGGGAATCCCCCATTCATCACGATCAACCTTTTCCGCTTTCTCCTTTTCGGCTCTTAATCGCTTAGCTCTTTCCCATTTTTTCTCAGCTATTATGTCTGTACTTTGCTCATTCCGTACCACTGGAATTGCATCAACATCAAAAGGAACAACAGGTGCATCAAACAACACATCTCGGCGAGGTTCGACTGGGGTTCGACCAGGCTGAAAGGTCGAACCAGGACTGTATTGGTCGAACCTCTCTCCTGGAAGACTGATCTCATTCTGCTCCGGAGGTTCGACTTGGGTTCGACCAACATTAGAGGTCGAACCACTGACCCTTTGGTCGAACCGCTTCACTGTATAATTTCCATCCTTCGGTTCGACCTGGGTTCGACCTGAAGAGTTGGTCGAACCTTCGTGATCGTGGTCGAACCGTTCCTGCGTCAAAAAAGAGTGCTCTGGCCGATGAGGTTCGACCAGGGTTCGACCTGTAAAGTTGGTCGAACCCTCCGCGTGTTGGTCGAACCGTTCCTGCGTCAAAACAGAGTGCTCTGGCCGATGAGGTTCGACCAGGGTTCGACCTGTAAAGTTGGTCGAACCCTCTGCGTATTGGTCGAACCGCGGCTTAGAAAATTCCAACTTCGATTCCGGCCTCATCGGTCCCTCGTACTGCGTTCCTGACCTCAGTGTGATGGCATTACACGACTTTGGATTCTCTATACTCTGAGACGGAAACTTACCTTTTCCTACAGTTTGAGTCAATGTGTTCACATTCTCTGCAATTGTACCCATCAACAATGTGAGATCTTTCACTTGAGTGGACAAATCTCTGTGGTGATCATCAATCTTTTTCTCAAGCTTTGCCTCAAGGCGATTCACTCTTTCATCATTCTTTACCATGTACCGGTTCACAGTATCCTCGAACCCAGGCTTTCCTTCTTCCACCTTTTCTCCCGGATCAACACCCATCGGAAGTTGCACTGCATTGTTCGTATTGCTCCATGAAAATTCAGGCCTCCTTGGTTGCTGTTGATAACTACCAGATGGACCACGATTATTCAAGTTCCCTCGATAGTTCCCTTGGTAGTTCCCTTGGTAGTTCCGGTTTCCTTGATTTGGGTACCTCGTTCCTTGGATACTTTGACCCGTGGCATAATTTGCTTCCTCCAATTCGTCTTGGATGGTTCCATTATTCATCATCACTTGCTGCAAGATTGGCACTCGTTGGGATATCTCGCTGATCTGCTTCTGTTGAGACTCAAGTAGCTTGTTGATATTAGACAAGCTCGAAACGATCTCATCTTCTCTCTTAGTCTTCACCATTGCTTGTTCAACCTGAGCTACCTTTCCAAGAACATACGTACCTCTAACTCTATCAGTGGGCCAATCCCTCGAATTCATTGATATGTCTTCAAACAATCTCTCGGCCTCAACGGATGACTTTGTAAGTAATGCTCCATTAGAAGAAGCATCAAGTAGCACTCTTGATTCACAGTCCAATCCGTTATAAAATATACTGATATATTGGGCTTTAGATAACCCATGTTGAGGACACTTCCTGAGCATGTCCTTGAATCTATCCCACGCTTCATGAAATTTCTCTCCCCCACTGATAGCAAATTGGTTAATATCTTGCTTCATCTTAAACACCTTCGAAGGTGGCATATACCTCTCCAAGAATCTTAACTTCAATTGCTCCCACGTGGTGCACTCAGCTGCATTAATAGTATCGTACCAATCCCTCGCCTTTTCAGTAAGCGAGAATTTGAACAAAAGGATCTTCCTAGCATCTTCATGTTCTCCTACGTTTTTTTGAGTACTTGCATAGCCCAAGAACTTGTTCAGATGCTGCTGCGGATCCTCGAAAGACCCTCCTGAAAAGGAGTTCCTTTCTATCATGCTAATAAGAGCGGGATGAAGATCGAACGCTGTGTTAGTTCCCCTTGCTCCTAAAAGCTCATAATTTCCAGCCCCATTATTTCTGAAAACCTCACGGATGGCTAGATTATCCGGATTCGCTGCCATGTTGACTGTTACTACTTCCAAATTAACTTCAGTTGTAGCCTCAATCGCTTGCGAAATCTGCTCGTCAACCTCAACTCCAAAATTCAGAGCTTCAGTTGAGTCTATTGCCTTTGCCTTGCTCTTCTTCTTTTTCTTCTTTCTTGATGATGCTCCAATCTCAAGATTATACGGTTCAAGATTACCTTTCTTTGATCTTGTGAGCATACACCTAAAACGAATAAGAAAGAAAACAACAAAACAAGGTAAATAGTCCTAATAAACTAGAAATAATACAAAAAAAAATAGTTTACGCCGTCCCCGGCAACGGCGCCAAGAACTTGATAGGGGTTTTCTCAACACACAAATTAATCCTCAAGTATAAGGATATCAATTGTAGTCGCGAAGATGACCAAGTTACAATATCGAACCCACGGGACGAGTAAATATCAATTTTGTGATCTTCTAGTATATTTTAGACTATGTTGGTAATTGTAAAGGTTTAATGGATAGTAACTTCTAATCGAATTAACAAAAGAAATAGCAAAAGTAGAGAGAAGTGAGTTGTGATCGGTAAGAATGATAGGTAGTTCATTGGGTCATCCAGTTTCACTAGCAATTCGTATTTTCGTATGATGGTGTCCGACTCTGCCCTGTGGTTTGTGGACGCATCACTAGACCATGCAAGTTTACTCTATAGACACAAGTAAATATGCGCTTGACACGTGTGAATAACATCGGAGCAAGAGATATGCTTCACCCCCCTTTCTAGGTACTATCATAATCAATTATCTTCTACGTCTAGAATCTAACCCGATTTGATCTCCCTTTTTAGGTACTATAATGTTATACTCTTCGTACTATTCATCAACCCGAATTCAATTCAATTCATGAATATTCATATAAGACAGTTCTAATAATACTTCGGAATCCCTTCACTTAGAATCATAACAATAAACCCTGCTCAGTAGTGAACGCACTCAATCAATAACCATGTTATGTATTCAGACTCTACACAACGATCATTGATGCACAAAACGACTATGAGTATGGATTAAATATGCAATCTTATATAAAACAAACCACAGGTAGTGTTGTACGGAGTTTTACACACGAAACACGAATTACATCATGAAACTTTCATAACCCTAGAACTACCAAGGTGGTTCTAGTCCATGATTGATCTAGGAACAATCATGGTTAGATTAATCATTCTTACTTGAACCTTCAGTGAACCTCTGTCACAGCCCTCCGAATGGATCACCACCTCTACTCTTGTCTCTCCTACGATTGACGATCAAAAGCTCTCTTTATTCTCTGTATGAGCCTCATTTTATACTTGTAATCACGTCTCTAGGGCTTGGAATGGGCTTTCTAAGTGATCTCACGCGTTTCGGCCTCGAAAATCCGGATAAGGTAAGTTCTCGCACACAGGTTCGACCACGTCAAGCAGGTCGAACCCCGAGCCACAGGTCGAACCCCAGGTCGAACCCCGCTACTGGAAGAATTCTGCACAGGTTCGACCTTCTGGACAGGTCGAACCACTTAGGTTTTGGTCGAACCCCAGGTCGAACCTCAGCACTGGACAACTCTTGCTCCCGATTCGACCAACGGGCAAGTCGAACCCCAACATCGTGGTCGAATCCTCCTTCTTGCAAACTGGTTCGACCATGGTTCGACCTGATGGCCAGGTCGAACCAACTGAGTCATGGTCGAACCCTTCTCTGTATTGTCCAGCAACGTTGGTTCGACCTGCTGGAGAGGTCGAACCCTCCTCCAGCCAGGTCGAACCCACCTACTTCTTGGGCGGTTCGCGTGGCTTCGACTCCGTCTCTTCGATTCTTGGCTCTTTCACTCCGTTTTTGCTAAGAAAACACTCAAATAGCTCCACTAACATATGATTCATGCTATTTCACAATATATATAGGTTTTCCACCTATTTCCACATCAAAACTCTCCAAAACTAGCACAAAACATAGCGCCAAACTTGTGAATTTACACACTCATCAACATCCCTAAACAAACTACCAAACATCCCAAGACAAGAATAAAAATACACAAAATATAAAAATAAGGACTCAACAAATAAGACACAACAAAAACACAAAACATGCAAAAACACAAAATACCATCATCCATAAGAAAATTAAGCACACATTCATCCCAACCTTTATTGAAAAGGAAATCCTAATATGCGAAAGTAAACCTCCCACAACATAACACATGAAGTAGCATGCTAGTCACAACAATCCAAATCAAAATTAATTCATTTCAAGTAATAAAATGATAAGGTGTAGAGTACTCCCTCAATAGGCATTTGGTAAGGAAAACGTTAGCTTCAAGCTCCATTATGCTTCCAATACCTCTCATTCATGCTCAAACACTCAACAAACACCATTATTTCAACAATTTCATTATAAATATGGACTATCATGCACATCAACACCACCAATCATGCCAAAATCAACCCAAACTCATGAGAAAAATTTTAAAATTTGTCCAATTTTACAAGAATCATACTCAAGTGGTGAGTCACACCACACAATCTCCCCCCAAACTTAAATCGAAACAAGAGTTGAGACTTAAGTTTGCAAAAAGTGGTGAGACTTACCCTCGTAGTTTCCATTGATGATCTTCTTGTAGAGAAGTAACCGCATCCACACGACTCAAGCTATGCCCACCATGCACTATCACCCCCCAAACTTAACTCGAGACAAGAGTCACGAATTAAGTTTGCAACAAATGGTGGAACATGTCAACTTGAATCCATGAAGCATTTCTCTTTTCTTCAATGTGCATTTTTCTCCATGAGCACAATCAACCTACAAGGCCAAAACAAACAAGCAACAAAAGATAAAAAGAATGGGTTGCCTTCCATTTAGCGCTAAGTTTAACGTCTTCAAGCCGGACGAATGTAAGCTCTTAACAGTCGGAGAAATCCAAGACCCCATCGGGCCGCATCTTCACTTTAAACATCTCTTTAACAACCTTTTTATCCACACTTCGTGCTCCTTTAACACTTGAACTCACCTCGTTTCCTCTTTTCCTCACATTCTTAAATCCCGGAGGCCCTTTATCAATCTTCAAATCAACATGTGGATCTCCCCCAAGCGTATTTCTTTTTGAAGAGAAATTTCCTGCAATTTCAAGCATAAAGTTAGTTAATTCTTCATCTTTTAAAATCGCACTTACCACTTCATCTCGAATATCCGGAGGCTTAATGGGTGGCTTCAAATGAAGATTTCTCCCTATTAAATTCTTTCTTGATAACACCAATTCTCTTTCATGTGATCGGAGTGTGAGTTCCTTCTTATCCATGTCAAATTTTGCTTTTGCGGTTGCCAAAAGCGGCCTTCCAAAAATTAATGGAATCCAAGGATCCGCTTGCTTCTCAACTATCATAAAATCCACCGGAAATACAAAATCCTCTATTTGCACAAGCGTATCCTCCACAACTCCATGGGGCTTTATCATTGAACCATCCATTATTCCGATTTCCACATCCGTTTCCTTTAACCTCCCAATGCCAAGTTTTTCAAAAATCTCCAAAGGCATTACATTAATGCTTGAACCAAGATCACATATAGCATTAAAGTGTTCCCCATTTCCAATTTTACAAGTAAGAACGAATTTACCGGGGTCTTCCACCTTTAATGAAGCATCAACTTCAACAATGTCATGATCTTGTTTCAACATCATCTCTTCATCACACTTACTTTCCTCATCCAACAAAGACAAAAATTCACCAATTATCATCTCATCATCCAAAGACCAATCTTCATCAATGCCACTGTCCTCCTCCACGTTTGACACAATTTCATCACAAACTACTTCTTCAACCTTGGAACCAATGTTTGTTGTTTCCACCAACCCTTTCTCCACCTTACTTTCCATGTTGCACACGGTAACATACAAACATTGCTCCTTAGGATTTGTTATAGTGGTAGATGGGAATTTTCCTTGTTGGTGTTGAGATCCAACTGAAGAAGCAATTTGCCCCATTTGATGCTCAAATGCTCTCATCCTATTGTCGGATTTCTTCTCATTTTCCTCCATTCTAGCTTCAAACTTAGCATCTCTCTTTTCTATATAAGCCCTTGTATCTTTCATGAATGCTAGCAATGTCTCTTCCAATGATGGCTTACCTTCTCTATTCAATGGTTTGGCACTTGGATCGAATCCCGGAGGAAATGACACGGCAGCTTGAGGATTAGAGTAAGAAAGATTTTCATGCTTCCTTGGATCTTGATAATTTCCACTTGATTGATTGAAATTGCTTCCCCGAGCTTGTCCTTGATATCCTCCTTGAAAGTTACCTTGGTTAGAAGGATAATTACCTTGGAAATTCCCTTGGTAATTTCTCCTATCTAAGTAGGCAACATCCTCTATACTTTGCATAACATGGCTCTCATCATTCACAATAGCACTTGTGCTTCCCCCTTGACTTACTCCTTGAGTGATCAAATTCAATTGCTTTGTTAAAGCTTGAATGTTCTCATTGAATTCTTTCATTCCTTCATTTTGCAACACATCACTCTTCACTTTGTTCACACTTTCCACTTGGGCTACCTTTCCAAATGCATAACCTCCTATTACTCACTCGGAAGGCCATTGATAAGCATTCATCGCAATGTCTTCAAAAATTTCCATAGCTTTCATCGCATCCACTCCGAATATAGATCCTCCGGATGAGGTATCTACATGCATCCGATGTTGTTGGCTCAACCCTTGATAGAAGAAAGCCACTTGTTGATTCTCATGAAAGTCATGTTGAGGGCACTTTCTTAGCATCTCCTTGTAGCGTTCCCATGCTTCATAAAAGCTTTCATCCGGAATTTGCTTAAACTGAGTGATAAGGCTCTTCAATTGGAGTGTCTTTGAAGGAGGAAAGTACTTGTTTAGGAACCTTTGCTCAAGATCTTCCCATGTGTTACAACTTCCCAAAGGAATTGCATTATATCATGCCTTAGCCTTGTCTCTTAAAGAAAAAGAGAACAACCTCATCCGAATAGCATCTTCCGATACTCCATTCATCTTAATGGTATTTGCAATCTACAAGAAGCTAGCTAGATGCATGTTTGGATCCTCAAGAGGACCTCCCCAAACTGATTTTCTTTTACCATGTTGATCAATCCGGTCTTAATTTCTAAATTGTTGGCTTGAACTGGAGGAACCATATTGTGTACGGCTCTCAGTTGGAAGTAATCCCGGATTGCTCTAGGCCTTGGCCTCTCTTGAGGTATTTGCACATTTCCTTGCATTGCTTGGTTATTGAACATATTAACCATCTCTTGGACATTTCTACGAACATGTGGTTGTGCCTCTTGTTGTTGGAGTATCCTTTGAGCTTCTTGATTGGCAAGCAATTGCATATATTCTTGATTTTGAGCAAAGAAATTCCTCATTATCTCCGCTTGATTATCTTGCACTCCTTCTTGTACCCCCCTTTGATCTTGTAAAGGATCTTGGGGTGGGTTATAATTAGCATTCTCTCCACGTTGATTCTCCATATTTGTTCCTTTTCTAGCTCTCCGTCTCTCTCGCTTCCTTTGTCGTGCGGTCTTTTCAATCTCCAAATTCAAAGGAATGATCGATTGATTTCCCTTTGATCTTGTGATCATAAAATACCTACGAAAAGTCAAAGAGTGAGACCACAAACAACAATAGTAAACAAAGTAAAAATAAAATAAAAGTATCCTTATCAAGAACAACTAAAACAATAACACAGTAATCGACTAGTCCGTCAAACTCCCCTTTGGCAATGGCGCCATTTTCTTGTTTGCCTATTTTTGTAGCACTCACGAGCAAGAATACTCGATCGTTGTAGTAGTATATCCCAAGAAAAATTATCAATCCAATAAGGAGTTATGTTCGGACTAGCAAAATACGTGAGCTCATGTTCATGTTGTTTTTGAAAAGATGATCGGAGGTTTTGATATGATTAACAACTAAAACAAGTAGCAAGTAAATAACAATATCAAATAAGTAGAATGACAAGTAAAGAAAATGGATGCTAAAGTTCAAATATGGAAAAACATGGGATTAGAAACATCCAAGCACACTCGATTCATATTATCATGCAAACAAAATTCAACTCAATTGATGTAGACTAAGGGTGATCAAGATTGTATCCTAAGCTCCCTTTCGGGTTACAAAGGTTGTTGATCCATTTTAAACTCCCAAAAGCACTTAAGATCAAAGCCCAACATTAACCCCTTCCATCTAGGTACTAGTTAGATTAAACTCTCCCTTTTTGTGTACTAAGGCCAACGAATGGATTGGTTCCCCTCATTGAATTCAAATATCCTTTCGGTCAAACCCAAACTCAATGTCTATTCATGCCTTCCTAATACTATAGAGGGTCGTTTCCTTCTCACTCCAAGCAATACATACATGAACATCATGGTAGCATTTAATTACCACAAATAATCCATTGATCAACAATCCATTAAACCAATAAACATTCATGAATAACAAACCATGCCATCACAACATCAAGACAATTAAACTCCATGAATAGAAATCAACATCAATTAAATCAAAAACCAATTTAATCCACATGATAATATAAATCTAATATGCTCTTCATATTCCTAATCCCACTAGAGGGATTAGCCTAACATGATAAAAGTAATAAAACAAATAAATGATTCATTACAATTACCCATAGTCTAAGATCTAAAGAAATACAAAATGAATGGATTCTTCCCTATCAATTTCTTGAAGAGAATCTTCTATTCTTCTTGATCTCCACCTCTAGCTCTTGATTTTGAAGTCTTTAGCACCAAAAATGGAAGATATGATGGGTGGATGAAGATGAATGAAGATGGATGAAGATGATGGTGGAAAATGGAAGAAATTGTGTGTGATGTGTGTGTAGATGATGGGAATTTTGGATCTTCTGCCAATTGTTGAATAAAGGGGTATTTATACCCCTATGGAGGCTTCTAGAAGGATCTGGAAATTTCTGCAGGAAAATACACAGCACGAGTCGTGCTCTGCAACACGGCCACGAGGTGGCCGTGTTGTGTCTTCTGATGCTGCCGCACGGCCTCGCCTTACAGGGCCGTGTTGATGACACGGCTCGTGCTGCCAACACGAGTCGTGTGTTGTAACATGGGCACAGGGTGGTCATGTTGGCTCTTCTGATGTCGCCACACGGCCACTTCTTACAGGGTCGTGTTGGCGACACGGCTCGTGCTCCCGACTCGACTCGTGCAACTGGACACGACCTGAAGTTGCCCGTGTTGAATGATTAGATGTCGCCACACGGACAACTCTTACAGGGCCGTGTTGGCTACACGGCCTGTGTTGGTGCTGGTTCCTGCATTTCTTCACTGTTTTGGCTCGTTCTCCCTCGTTTTAACTCCGAATTGAGATTCGTTTATTCCTACATCTTCCTTATCATGTTTAGCATCCAATAAAAAGTGAAAATCTTAAGTTTAAGCTCATTCACACACATTCCAATAAAAATACAAAACACAACCAAATAACACATAAAATACGGATAAAATCATACGAAAACACATATAAAAAGACACTAAAATATAGGTGAAAATAGCTCTAATCAGCAGCAAGTACCCAAGTTACATTATCGATCCCACTGAGATAACTTATTATTTATCTTACTATGAATTACTAATTAATCAGAATGAAGTAACCAAATTTCCATGTTTTGAATATTAATTAACTAAATACTGAAATAATAAATTGCAGAATAATTAAAAGCAATAAAATAAAATTAAGTTTTTAATCAATAGATAACGAACAGCTCTTAGGTATCAGGTATTGACCAATTAATTCGGATTTCTAGACCTTCAATTGTTCATTCATGCAGTTTTACTGAAAATACATCACATAACCCTGTTAACCCACAAGATATGATCCGATTTTAAGCTAACAGTATATTCTGATTTTAATCCTAAGGTGCGCGAATATTACCAAGCCTTATTCCTAGATACTAATCAAAGCAAGCAACAATATCTCCGGATGGTAAGCTCGACTAACAAGATATTCTCTTAAATTACTACAAGGTTCTATTCACTTCTTACTTGACCGTCTAATTATATTGTTCCACTAAACAAATCAAGTATTTGACATATTGGTTCATAAAATTAAATTGCTTATAGCAGAGCTACTCTAATCTCTAACAGATAGACAATACCAATCATGAACGCACACAAGCTAACACAATAATCCAAGCATTATAGCAGATGTCATGAAATTATTATGAAGATGTTACGAAACAGATTAGTATGTCTTAATAAAAAGTAAAATTAAAAGATCAACTACATAAAATCCCAATCTTTGGTCTAAATCCCCAAATCAATTAAATCAATCCATCAAACCCTAGAACTATATAAGGAATTAACCCATAATGTCACCAGTAATACTCATGGCTAAGCAATTCATAACAAAAATCAGAGTAAAATGAAGGGAAAGATAGGAATTATGAAACCCTAGTGTAGGCGTAGTCTCACGTTCCTTCTCCATCTCTCCAATTGCTTGATTCTCCCTCAATGAACACTTGGAACCCTTTTGAAAGTAGATGGATGGTGAAATCAGGTTATTAATCTGATATGGAAGTGTAGGAGGTGTGGATTGATGATGAATTATGGATGGGTTCTCTCCAATTGTGTATCGATCTCCATCATTCTCTCTTGGACTGTTGCAGGGCTGTTTTCGCATTGAAACTGCTTCAGAAACATGATCTGATCATATATATACGCTGCTGTATCGAACAGACCCCGTTTGGGCTAAAAACTGAGTCGCTCGGCACCCAGCTCGGCTCGAGCTAGGCCTGGACCCAGCCGAGCGGCCTCTCCCTAGCTTGGTCACATCACTGGGGTCCCACCTAGACCCAACTCAGCACAATTAGATCCTGCTCGGTACCTAGCTCGAGCCGAGCTATGCCTGGAAGGTGCCGAGTGGCATATGGCTGAAACAACATTGAGTGATCTCACCGTTTTGAGCATAACTTCCTCATATAAACTCCAAATTGAGTGATTTTTACACTCACGCATTCCTCTCTTTCTTAGATCCATATAAAGAACTCTCAGAAAATCCAACATTTGTATATGTAAAAAGTCATGCAAAGTGGCTGCTCGGTACAACATGCGCAACGTTAGCACTTTGATCATAACATTCTCGTTTGGAATCCGATTGGGGTTTTCTTTACGTCAAAATGACACTCTCTTCTGTGGCTTTACAACCATATATCTCATGATAAATTTTGACTTCTACAATAATTCTGAAAAATTATGCAACTTGGACGTATGTTTTTCTGTATTCCTTTACACTTTCATTCTTCATTCCAACTTTGAACTTTTGATCCTGTTTTACCCTTCAAAACTCAACAAAACACCTTAGTGGCATCTTAATTATGCAAGATACGAAAATCATACCATTCTATATAAAATCATGGTCACATTCTATCAAAAACAGTATAATGTGAGACCTAAAATACGTGAAATTCCACTCTCAACAGTCCCATATGTATAAAAAAGGAAATGAAACCCTTGGGGGCGGAGCCCAAAATGAAAAAATGATACCCTTGAAAGTGGACGGAGGGAGTAGTTATTATTCTAATAAACAAAATACTTAACTAACAAATAAAATAGAGACAATAGAAAATAAACGATAGTTAAACAAGTGAGAAGATATGTGCTCTTCGGGCCATCCAGTTTTACTAAGTAATCTCCCTTTCGTATGTCCATGTCCGACTCTGCCTTGTGAAATATAGACGCATCACTAAGCCATGCTGATCTACTCTATAAAGCATATAAGTGTATAACACTTATAGATTATCTCGGAGCAAGAGCACAATTTCATCCCCCTTTCAAGGTACTATCAGTATCAATTATTTCTCTTGCACTAAGTACTCTAACCCAATATTATCTCCCTTTATAGGTACTATGAAATTATCATATTTATCCTACTTACTAACCCGAATTCAATTCAATTAATAAGTATTCATATAAGATAATTCTAATGAAGCTTCGGAGTCCCCTAACTTAGAATCATAACATGGAATCCTGCTCAGCAGTGAACGCACTCAATCAATAACCAAGATATGTATTCAGACTCTACATAACAGTTAATGATGCACAAAACAACTCTAAGTATGAATTAAAAACTTATTATCTTATATAAAATAAATCCACAAGTAGTGTTGTACGGAGTATACACATGAAAGTTTAATTAACTAGATAAAACATTCATAAACCCTAGAACTACCAAAGCGGTTCTAGCCTATGACATTTCAGAGAACGTTCATGGTGTTTGGATAGATCTTACCCATAGTCTTGGAAATTACAAGAAAGATTAAGTTGCGAAGTAAACCCTAGATGTGGGCGTCGTCGCTTCTCGCTCCATCTTGAATCTTCACTAGGTTCTCACTTGATTCGCTGCACGAATCTCTCTCTACAGGTCCAGCAGATGGAGTTAGGGTTTGGATGTGGTATAGGATGGATGTGTAATCTAACTCTCTTCTTGATGTGATTTGCTTCCCTTTTTATACTTGTAAACCCTCCTTATGGACCTTTACTAGGCTTTTTCTTGGAGAATACGCTAAAACACGCACTGGAGGGTCGGAATTACCAAAAATAAGATGGCGTGTCCCGCTTAACCTGAATGGCTTGATAGAGCAACCTCGAGCTTGGTCGAGCGATAGTTGAGTGGCATCCCTGTAAGCTGAAATCCTGTTCGGTGTCTCGCTCGACCAAATCCACTCTCGCTCGACCAATATAACTTTGTCGAATGACATCTCGAAACTCGTGTTTTCTGATTCTGAGTACTTTTGACCTGTTTTTCTTTATAAATATGCTCAAATAGCCTCAATAGCATATGATTCATGACTTTTCCATAAACAACCCGATGTGCCTTGATTATAGACCAAATCGTACCCAATTTCCTTATAAATCATAGCTCAAAATATGTGAATTATCACTCTCATCAAATGTGTTAGAATTTAAGCGATCTCAATTTTATTTGTGATTTTATAAGGACGTTGGAATGGAGTGATGGATTGGTTTGCAAATGAATGCACTTAAACTAATGCACGAAATACGAATAAAATGAATGGAACGATAAATGGGTTTCAAATGATGCAAGGATGAGATTAGCAACAATCATGGCATAGATAATAAAGAAATCATGCAATTAATACTAATATTTCATGGACATGGCATAACAGCGATCACTAATTCCATCTAAACTCTCTCTCGAGATGGATAGGATGTAGGCCCTCAATAAGGCTCCCAAAAACATATAGGATCGATACCATAACGAACACGTCCCACAAGGTACTAATAACTTTATGAGTTCCCTAATTAGGTACTAAATCATAAGCTAATATTCCCTTTTAAGGTACTATGAATTCATTAATGGTTTGAGTCTCCTCATCTAATCAACCAATCTCTCGATTAAGCTAATCAAATATTCTATCAAAGGGTTCTAAATCTAGAAGGATATCTCTATCTCATTCTTTATTAATGCACATGAAGTTTATGATGAAATGATTCAATGAACTATACTAAACACATAATTGATTTCTCAATCTAATCACATGTTCATGATAATTAATCACACAAATCAATCATATAAACCAAGCAATTAACATCAATGATAGAAATAACACAATGCCCAATTAAAATTAAAATCAACTTGCATAAAAACTAAATTATCAAACACCAATCATGGAGCTAATCTTACAAAGAATATTAGCCTATCATAGTCTTAGAGAAAATAATATAGACAATTGTATATACAAATCCTATGACAAAACTATAAAGAAGTTCAAAAAAATTAGAAATAGATTTCCCCTTTGAAGGTCTTCAATGAAGTTTCTCCTTCTTCTTATTGTTATCTTCACTCCCCCTTGCTTCCTTGATCACTTGGATAGTGGATTTAATGGAGGGGATCATATATAGATGGATGGATGGATGAAGTTGATAGTGTAAAATAAAGGAAATGATGTGTGATGTGTATGTAGAGATGAAACCCTTCGAAAATCTACTCAAATGTTGAAATTGGGGGTATTTATACCCATTGAGAGCTTCTAGAAGGCTGCTGATATTTTCTCAGTTCTGCATGGACATGGATCGTGTGCGTGAACACAGCTCGTGTGCCGCACATGGCCATGCCATGGCCATGTAGGTTTTTCAGTTGCTAGCGCACAGCCTTGGCTTACAGGGCCGTGTTCTGCACATGGCTCGTGTGCACGAACACGGCTCGTGTACATGCACACTGCTCGTGTTCAAACATCATATGTTCTTCTTTCCTTTTGGCTCCCGACTCCATTTTTATTCCGTTTTCACCTATTTTTCATACGTTTAAACTCATTCTCTCACATTTCCATAAAAATACAAAACACAACCAAATAGTAGACAAATAGTGATAAAATAATATGAAAATAGATATAAAAATACACTAAAATTTAGGTGAAAATATCACCAATCAATAGGTTTTCAAAAGTAAAGACTTAAAACTATCACTTGCATGCTTCATTCATTCATCGCCTTCCTCGGATCTTCTTCAGGCTCCTCCTCGGCATCCTCATCATTGGGTACATGGACTGCATAGTCAGGGGCAGCCCAGGGGCGGTGCTGGAAGTGGCGTCGCACAGGGCCTCAATTCGACGAGGGCCCCCGAATTTTTTTAATCATATATTTATATATATGTATTTAGTTATATATATTTAAGTTGAAATATGAATAGTAGTATGAACTAGCTCAGTTGGTACAGCCACATAACACGGGATCGAATCAGGTATGATAATTTTATTTATTTTTTATTGAAAGTATATAATTCACTAATCTTCTACTTTTCAAAACTATTACTAACTTTGAATTGAAATCTATTCTAAATTTGTAATTATATGTATTATATTATATATGGATTTTTTCCCTTTTAATAATCTAGACATATCAAATCTATATTAATAAATATTATGTTTATGGTTATGATAAAAATTCTCTTTGATTTTTTAACTTTGATTATCTTCTTTATTCTTTCCTTTCTCATTAACGAATATGCATAGTTTAATTATTTTTATACATTATTTTTTTCTTAAGACAACTAAATAAATAATTTATTCTAAAAAGAAATTATTTCTTCATAATCTTTCTTTCCCTTAAATATTTTTCAATTTATCTTTACGATATTTGTTAAGAAAAAATTTGATAACTTCCTCGAACCTTTTTGAAAAAATAATGAGTTACATCATATATAATTATGATGTCTTTTATTGTATATATGTGTAATATATATAATAGTATATTAGTAATTAAATATTATAATTTTATTATTACTTTATATGTTGTATAAAAATAAAAGGCCTCAAAAAATTATGTACCGGCTCCCTCGAATTAAAGGGCCGGCCCTGTGCATAGCATTGATCTCTCTTGTAGTGCTTCTTCATATGGACTCAAAGGCCCATTGGGGTGTGGATCCTAAAGGACTACTCTCTCAAACAAATGTAGAGTGAATCGCATGTAACATGTTCGTACGACTGACAAGTGGATAGTGATATGTAGGCCACTTAAAAAGATAAGATAAGCCACATCCTTCCAAGCCCACGATAGGGTATTAATCAACATCAGGCCAGCCAAATAATCGGTGAATTCCTTCTCTAATATCTTTAACTTCCCTCCATATTTGCAGCATCAAGGCAATGTGGGTAGCTAAGTCGTCATGTGTACAACGCTAATAATCCTTGTAAGCTTGTTGCAACTCTAGGCTGTTCATCTAAAGAAACACGTTTCTACTTATCATGTTAAAAGGAAAAATTATCTTGTATAATAACTCATAAACTCAATATTCACCCATAAAAATCATATAACATGAACTTGCATTTAAAATCGCATGTAATCAACTAAGCAATTAATACTTGAATACCTTGCATTGAGCAGGTGACGTACTCGGTGGGTGCGTAGCAAGAGACATTTAAAAAATTAATTACATAATTATAACATGTAGATCACTCATGTCATGCATTTTGCGGAATTTTGTCTTTATATATATATATATATATATATATATATATATATATATATATATATATACACACACGGTCCATGATCTTGGCTTCTCTCATGATTACAGTCAAGTGAAGCTCCCTTGATGTACTATTTAATCATGTCTTTATTTTCATGTAACTTCAAAGCCACCTGTTCACGCTCTTTTCGCAAACTGTTTGTTTGACTTTTTTATATTTTATCGTTGTTCACTCTTCCATTTTATTTGTCCCCTTTCTTATTTTCTTTTAACTTTTTTAATATTTTTGCGTAGTTTGATATATGTGTATATGTATTCGAATAAGTATGTAGAATCGCATACCTACTATGATGTCATAATGTCACACCCCAAATTTTCTTAACATACAACAAGACAAATAATAAAATAAATATGGAATAAAGAAAAAAAATTATTTATCAAGTTTTAGAACACCAATTTTTAATGAAACTTAAGCGTAGAAAACGTCCATATAAACAAGTATGTTGTAGCAGATTTAATTTGTAATAAAAGAAGGAAATTGGGATCATATTCTTAATCTAAACTTCTACAAATACTTAAATTTTAAATACTTAAATTTTAAAAGAGGTAGTTAGTTACTCTTAGGTACAGTACATATATAAAATTAACTATTAGATATACAATCTAAAAACATTACTCCTAACTACATTATTTCATTATTCTTTGTCAAATTTACCCTGATTAAATGCACGAAATGCAGATTTTTCTCCAACTCCCATTTCTCACCTAATATCCACTATTAATGTGATTTATCCCACAAATCCCATAGGGATCGATTTTTTAGCAGATTCATAACGTGCAGATTTCTCGTGCATTTATTTCTACACAAATTTGTACACGCGTGCATATTTACATTTTGCCTTTTACTCTCAATCACAACTTTGGTACGAAATGCATATGAAAATCAGTTTAAAATCTGCACGAAATGCTCAAAACATTCTATTAAATGCACGAAATGCAGATTTAGTGTTGTGCATATTTTTTTCTACATTGCATTGTTACACATTATGCATATATTTTCACAATACATTTTTTTTAGTTTGAATTATTGCACATTTTTCTTGAAGATGATACCCAATATAGAAAATCAAAAGTCTCTAATACTCATAGTGCGCTCATCTACACGGATACCCATTTGAGGCATTTCATCGAATACAGAGAGGGCAACAAGATATTTCTTCATCTTAACGATCAAACTCAACAGTTTAATTTACAATGGAATAAAAGGCAGTGGCCGCATTCTTACCATTTCATAAAACATACCAACAACATCATCTTCATTATTAATAATGGTAAAATTTATTATGGGAATTCTTGCTGATAAATGCCCAGAGTATATGTAATACTTAAATACGTGCAAATACTGCAAACATAGTAGAATTCAAATGCTGCATACATATCTCAAATCCATCAAACTTGATTGGAAAGTATATGTTTTCTTATCTCAAGAATGAATATCAAGAAATTACTTTGACTCACTACAACATGAATTCAGCTACTAATTGGTGTTCATCTCCTTCAGCGCAATATCCAATTAAATTCACTAATCTCTTATGTCTAATTTTACCAATTCCAGAAGCTTTTGCCTGCAAACACATCACATGAAGAACGCGCAAGAATTTTAAATTCAATTCAGCTGATAAGCAGATGCAGCATAAGTTTGGCAATGTATATCAATATCAATCACATATAGCTCATGTAAATCATCAAAGTTTCGAAATTAGAACCATTATATTTTGTATCAAAGATGTAAACCTATAGTATGCATCCCTCACATTTATTAGTTCAAAAAACCAAACACAAATCACTAAAACACTGTTTTTAAAGTACTAAAATATAAACAAAATTAATAAAATTAAATCTATTTTGAAGGGATCCCCAATACAAAGAGATTCCAGTAATATGAGGAGTGCTTAATACAACTTAGAAGCTAAACAAAAAAAGACCAATCAACTTAACAAAATCAATTTTAAAGGAGATAACAACCACAAACTGCTAGGAATCAGGCCACGATTGATTTGAGAAGCGTTTGATGGAAACAAGGAGGTTACTTCGTAGCTTTCCTCTGTAGACAACATTAGGAGCTTTTTCTCCACATTCGGTAACTATCAGCTCATTGCTAAAATCATTGGTTTCACCACGGAGTTCAACAAGTTCAAATTTCCTTAAATGAAGGCACTTGATCTGGCTCTACTTGTTCCCCAATTTGCTTCATCAGTATAAATCACATTTAGAAAAAAATATATTCCCGATTAGAATCACTTTGACCCAAATACGCAAATTGGAATAGAAGAAAGAGAATGGAAGGGATTCAGGGGAGGATTCACCAATTAAAGAAATTAGCCTTCACATCTGCCACCGCCGTCACCGTCGTCTAGCATGTGGCCGCGGCCGCCACCTGCCCAATCGTCAATACATATATTATGGCTAACATTAAAAAAAAAGTTTAATATAAAAAATAAATAATTGTAATATATTTCCTCCGTACAAGGGTGGGTAAAATTTAGTTTATTACTAATAATAAGTTTAATATTTTTGTGATATAATTGGGATAGAAAAAATATTTCTATTATTCTACTACATCATTTTTGTTATATATAATTTTATATATTTCAAATTCTTAGATAAAAATAAAAATAAAACAAGTATCAAATTGATAACTTACCAATTTTTAAAGCTTTTGAATGAAAATATTTTTATTATGGCATTCTTTTATAATAGTAGAATGTTCATCTTCTAAATATGAAGATAAAAGATACTTCTAATGGTAAAGTAAGACAAAAAAAAAAATTAATAAAATAATAAAAATACATTTTTAAAAGATATTTTTTAAATTTTAATCATAATAATAATATGTATATATATATAATAATAATAATAATAATAATATATTAAAAGTGGCTGGCCTCTTTGTTAACATTTTTTCCTATTTTATCCACACTTAATTTTCTTTATTATATTTTTAATCTTAATTAATTATAAATAAATTATTTATTATATTAAACTATTTGCATTCATTTAGGATATCTCTTGGAGTTCTTTGAGGCTAGCCTTTTGGTTAACATTTTTTTTTTATTTTATCTCCATATAATTTTCTTTATTACATTTTTAATCTTAATTAATTATAAATAAATTATTTAATATGTTAAAGACTATTTGCATTCATGTAGGTTATCTCTTGGAGTTTTTTAATTAATTATTACTTCATAAATTATAATAAATTCATAAAAATCATTTAATAAATAATATGAAGAGACAAATCAAACTTTATAAAATGTGGAATGACTTGACGGATGGAGGTGTCAAAGGCGGAGTCTCTGAACGAATCATTGATGACAATGGAGAGCTTTTCGGATGCTCAGTTAGATGTGAAGGGCACATCAGCGGAGTCAGACACGTTTTCGAAGGAGGAGATAGTAATATTGTTTTGAGAGAAGCGATGGCTGATAAGCCTATTTGTGTAGTTAGATTTTTTGAGACTGTCTAGGTTTCAACTTAAAGAATAGAAATGGAAAACGAATTATTTGCAAGCTTTGTATATGTACGGGGATTTATTATTTTTTTTATGTTTTTTTTTTTATCATTATGGATTAGAAAAAGTAGAGAGAGTTGATGGTAATTATGGTTTACTGATGTGATTTGAAATCGTACACATTTATCATTACTATTTGATTCATCATTTTTCTTTTTTAAAGAACTATGTATGATTAATTATTATGTGAAATTAACTTGAAGTTCTTTCACTCCATCTAAAGTAGTCTGATCAATTTCCTGCATCACTAAGTGTTTGTAATTTTTTTAATAATAATAATAATAATAATTATAATAATAATAATAATAATAATTATTATTATTATTTATAAAAACTCTAGAGGTTATAAGCTGGATTTAAAAAAAAATGGCTCATATGTTCCCTTTTTCTTTTTTGGTTAACACTTGTGTGAGACCGTCTCATATAAGGCTTACGAGAGACGACTAGAAAGTGATAACTTTTATATAGAAAAATGATAAATTAATGAAAAGTGATAACACTATTTCATAAATAATTTATAGTATTAATAAAAAGTTATGACATTTTATAGCAAAAGTAATAATGTTTTATAGCGAAAGTGATAACTATTTTTAAAAGTGAAAAATTATCTCACGTAAGACGGTCCCACGCAAGACCTACCCTTCTTTTTATTGTCATAAAATATACTCCCTCCGTCTCATCCTAATAATTACATATTTCTTTTTTGGGCGTCACATCCTAATAGTTACATTTTTCTTTTTAGCATATGAGACCCACATAAATTAATTACTTCTCTCTCCATGGATCCACACATCACAATAATACACCTACTCACTTTACATTAAAATATTATTTCTCTCACCTCAATACACATTAAAATATTATATTCATTAATCCCGTACAAAAAACAAACGTAACCATAAGGACAAGACTGAGGGAGTAAGTATTTAAATTTATTTTTGTTTTTTTTATTATTATGAAATTCTCCTTCCGTCCAGTTTCAATTTTTAGAATATGGGTCCCACCTAAAACAATTAATATATCATCCAACATTAATACACCTACCTACTTTGCATTAAACCCAAAACACGTCTTAATAACTAGTTAAAAAAATAAAGAAAAAAAAATACTCCCTCCGTCCCGGGTTTTTGTACCCGTTTGTACGGGCACGAAGATTAAGATATTTTATTTTTTTAATAAAATAGGGATAAATTAATAATTTAAAAAGAAAAAGTGAATAAAGTTATTGGGAATGATGAATAAAGTGTAAAAAAGTAATTAAAGTTGTTGGGATTGTAAAAAGTATTTAATAAAATATTGTATTTTTGCCAAAAATGGAATGAGTAAAAATATGTGGGACACCCCAAAATGGATAGTGGGTAAAAATACGTGGGACGGAGGGAGTAGTATGATTACATTCAAATTAAAAATTTTAAACTTTAATTATTTTTTTTTTTAAATAAAATCATTCAGGATTTTTTTTTCCCAACCAAAATCCCCAATTCTTCTTCCCCTTCAATGAGAGTGTCGCTGTTCATCGTGAAATCTTCCACTTCATTGAGAATCTTCCCAAACAATACTCCCCAATTCTTCTTCCCCTTTAGGGCACTAAACCCTAAATTCCTTCTTCTTCAATGACAATCGCCGTCTCAGAATAGCCATTTTGGGGCTTTTGCCCTAGCCGAACCATATTCGACTGCAACAGGAATACAGTAGCATTGGCACGACCAAAGCTCTGACCAAAACACCTGCGAATCGCTGCTCGGTGTTTTGTTTGTGATTTCAGAGAGAATACGATCAATGGGGAGCTGGAAATTGCTGCGAACATAGGAGAGACAACCAGCGAGTGGTTCCCATTGCGGTGTTTGTCGTTGACACGTTGTACTCTGTTTCTGCTTAATCGTTGGCCACACGAATACGTCACCTCTCTCTTGATCGTAATTTCATTCACTTTGTTCTACTTAATTTATACTGCCTGTGCTCAAGCTCTTGATTAATTAATCTATGCATAAATGGGAAATTAACCTATGTAAACTTCCCTCTCTTTCCTGATTTACTCACTTTTGCCAGAATTTCTTGGTGGAAATTGGGAAAGACAAATTGTATTGGGTTTTTGTCTTCATTTGCAACTAGTTTAATGTAGAGTAACATAGTGAAATTCCAAAGCAATGAAATATGGGAATGCCTAGAAATTAGTGGAGAGACACACATATTACTTAATGCGGACATATTACTGGTGTTATGCTCCATGAACTGATACATTTGTCTATTGAATGAATAATCATTTTTGTGCCAACATGAAATCAGCAGCATCATGTATCTTTTATTTAAACAAGCGTGTGGATTTTTGTGCAGAATTTCTAAAATAAAAGAGAGTTTTTTCCATTCAACCTTGGTAAAAACATAAAATGGAAGTTCAGGTTCATTACAATGGCTTTGAAGCGCTAAACTTTTAATGTTGTTGTCTTAATGCTTTTTCTTGTAGTGAGAGTGGAAACTTGTACATTTAAGAGCCCACGCAATAAATTTCTGAACCTTTGCACCAGCTTCTGCCTTCAAGATTTCATCTCCGTTACTCTCTTGAAGCCTCTCATGTAGCTTGCAAGGATTATGGAGGGTGAAAATCCTCAGAAGATGCAACGGGGAACACAATAAGGTTTTCAACTAATTGAAGCAGCATATTTTATCTTTAATTTTTTACATTTTTATCTAGAGAATGCTGTGCTCTTTTGATCTACAACTTGGGATTTCCTATTATTAACTATATGTGAGCTAAGAGAAAAACAGTTGCTGGCGGGTGATTGTATTGAAAAGACACCATGCGATATTTTTTATGGCCATATAATAATAATTTTTAACTGTAATTACTCATTCATTGATAGCATAGAAGAATGATGACAATTGAAATTTGAAAGGATGGAATTTATAATTCGAATTTATCATACAAATTCATTTTATAACGCATTACGAATTCAAATTAAGTTTACTAGAGAATGTTGGATGGTTGTTCTTTTATATACTGAATGTCTCCTTACAAGTTGCTGCATGCATCTTCATTTTTAAATTTTGTTTTTCACATTATCAATATGTTTGTGCATTAAGTTAGTTTAGGGAGAGAAAGATGGAAAGCTTAATGTGATTCTGTGTGTGTGAGCTCAGGACCATTGTGCAACTCTTTGCTTTACATTATAATACTGTTGCCTGTTGTGTAGTTTATGTTTAGATTGTGTCTGATTATTGCCTGCTCATGCTTACATTGTAACTCTTGTTTTTGCCTCTGCTCTATGTTTGCCACCACTTTGCCATTAAAAATGGGTCAGAAATAGCATTGGCTCGAGAAGTCTACAATGTCTGAAGAAACTGGGCAGATGTTGCTGGTGTATGGAGACCCCTCGGATCAAAGATCCATCTCACTTGATGATACAAGCAGCACTGAGGAATCACCGGATGAGACCAGATTATCCTTAGAAATAACAAATGATGGTATTCCATATATTGGTCAACGATTTACAACTCATGATGCTGCTTATGAATTCTATTGTGAATTTGCAAAACGTTGTGGGTTTTCAATTAGGCGTCATCGTACAGAGGGTAAAGATGGTGTTGGAAAAGGCCTCACAAGACGTTACTTTGTGTGTCATCGTGCCGGGAATACTCCTGTGAAAATTTCAAATGAGAACAAACCACAAAGAAATAGAAAATCATCTCGTTGTGGATGTCAGGCATACATGCGTATAAGCAAGTCAACTGAATTAGGAGTACCTGAATGGCGAGTTACTGGCTTTGCAAACCACCACAATCATGAACTTCTTGAGCCGAATCAAGTACGCTTTCTTCCTGCATATCGCACCATTTCAGAATCTGACAAGAACCGAATTCTCATGTTTGCTAAGACTGGAATTTCAGTCCAACAAATGATGAGGTTGCTAGAACTTGAAAAGCGCGTTGAGCCTGGATATCTTCCATTCACAGAGAAAGATGTCAGGAATTTGCTTCAGTCATTCAGAAAAGTAGATCCCGAAGATGAGAGCATTGATTTACTCAAGATGTGTAGAAATATTAAGGATAAATATCCTAGTTTTAAATTTGAATTTACTCTTGATTCCAATGGAAGACTGGAGAATATAGCTTGGTCATATGCTTCCTCTATCCAGTCATATGAGATTTTTGGTGATGCTGTTGTCTTTGATACGACTCATCGGTTGACTGCTTTTGACATGCCACTCGGAATATGGGTTGGAATGAACAATTATGGCATGCCATGTTTCTTTGCCTGTGTGCTCCTTCGCGAGGAAAATTTGAGATCATTCTCTTGGGCTTTGAAGGTATACAAGTGAAACAAAACTTGCTTCAGGAACCAGTTTTGATCTTTCTGTTGTTAATGTCTATTTGTCCTGTGCGATTTAGTTGTTTTGTGCAGTTAGCATTCTAAACTTTTATGTGCTTGCCGTGGAATCCTAACCATGTAGTCAACAAAATTGGACTTTGGGCCTTGAAACCATATTAACAACTAAATACCCCCCAAAATATAAAAGAAGAGAAGAGTAGAATGAGAAATGTGTGCAATTTGTGGATACACGTCTGTGTGTGTACTCATAGTTATGGAGAGGGAATGGGTGCTTTGATAAGTTGTCTAAGGAAGTAGCTTAACATGTCTGCTGATATATTTCTCATATAGTTGAGATGTTCATGGTCAATAGCTGTGCTGACTCTGAAGTTTTTTTCTTATATGAATGTATAAGGTTTTCTCAGGATTTGTGAATGGTAAAGCTCCGCAAACAATATTGACTGACCAAAATATGTGTCTCAAGGAAGCAATTGCAATGGAGATGTCAACAACAAAGCATGCGCTTTGCATATGGCTTATTGTGGCAAAATTTCCTTCGTGGTTCAATGCTGTTTTAGGAGAACGGTACAATGATTGGAAGGTTGAGTTCTATCGACTTTATAACTTGGAAACAATTGAGGATTTTGAATTGGGTTGGAGAGATATGGTGAATTCTTTTGGTTTGCATGCAAACAGGCATATTGCTAGCCTGTATGCTTTAAGAAATCTTTGGGCACTACCGTACTTGAGGAGCCACTTTTTTGCAGGAATGACCACTCCTGGCCAGTCAAAATCAATTAATGCTTTTATTCAACGTTTTTTGAGTACCCAAACCCGACTTGCACATTTTGTGGAACAGGTATACTCTCTAGTTTTATTGAGTTTATGTAATGTGTCTTTTATCCCTTTTTTCTTCTTAAATCATGTTGACTTAGAAATGAATCTGAAGGTGAAGGTGCTATACATTTAACTTTTGTGTTTGACAATTCTATGCTGTAAACGAAATGGTTTCAGGAGTCATCCGCTTCTAAAAAGTTCTTAAATCTTGATGGCAAACTTCTGCAGAACTTTTTCTTTTTTGTAAATATGACACCGTTCGAGTTTCTATGAAGTCAATGTCAACCTACTTATCAGCGTTTTATAAAATTTTCACTGAAAAATAAATGTCAGTGGCGTGTCTTTTTGTCAATCACCAAACTCTTGGCATTGTCTCTTTCTACGTTTGAAATCATTCGAATTTCTATGAAGTCAATGTCAACCTACTTATCAGCGTTTTATAAAATTTTCACTGAAAAATAAATGTCAGTGGCGTGTCTTTTTGTCAGTCACCAAACTCTTGGCATTGTCTCTTTCTACATTTGAATTTATTCTGTGACCAGGTAGCTGTAGCTGTCGATTTCAGGGATCAAGCTGGTGAACAACAGACAATGCAACAAAATATCCTAAACATTAGCCTAAAAACAGGGGCTCCCATGGAATCTCATGCTGCCTCAGTTTTTACACCTTATGCATTCTCAAAGCTCCAAGAACAGCTTGTTATGGCTGCTCATTACGCTTCATATCAGATGGAAGATGGATTCCTCGTAAGACATCACACCAAGCTCGAAGGTGGTCGGAAAGTATATTGGGTTCCACGCGAAGGCATCATCAGTTGTAGCTGCCACCAATTTGAGTTCTCTGGAATCCTCTGTAGGCATGCTCTTCGAGTTCTCTCCACTGAAAACTGTTTCCAAATCCCTGAAAACTATCTACCCATTCGGTGGCGCCGCATCAGCTTAGCACCCAACAGGCATCTTCAAGTGCATCGGAATGATCATGCGGAGAGGATTCAGTTATTGCAGAGCTTGGTATCGACACTTGTTACAGAGTCTTCAAAATCTAAAGAACGATTAGATTTGGCTACAGAACAAGTCTCTGTTCTTCTATCTCAAATTAGGGAACAACCGGTTTCGACTCTTGGATTGAGAGAACTGTCTTCCACGCACAGGACTCTTGCCTGATACAAGAGAGTTCCAGTCTGATATAAGGAATGAGCAATGCGACAGAACTTTTGTAGAATATGAAGAGAGTATACTAGTTTTGATATTTGAGGAGTTATCTATGTAAAGGGTTATGGTTCAGAACTGCCATTTTTGTGTATGTCATCACTTATGACTTTGTAACTTTTTTTTCCTCAAAAATTGAAATCATACGCCAAGCTTTTGGAATGTATAATCGTGTGTTGCTTTTTAAGGTAGGAAAAATACCAAAATTTTGGTATATATGCAGTTATTGTATAAAAATCTATTGAAATTATTCAAGTACAAACATCATACCGTATTGATCTTTTTATACGATGATGGTACGTGAAAAAGGGATGCTGTGGTGTTTCGTTATATACATCAATATCGGTATCTTTGCGGTGTTTTTATTTGTTTCGTCATACAAGAATACCTTCCTCTTTATTGATCTTTTATCCTTTTCATTTTTGCAGTTTGTTATTAATAATGTCCTGTGATTTCTGCAATGACTCTTGTAAGTGTAGAAGATTCTAGAGATCACGTATAGTATATTCTCTTTATTTATATATATCTCTTTCCATATTTGTAGCCATCAAGTGTAAATATATTATACGGTGTATCAATTCATGGTATCATGCCGAAGGCTTTGTTGAATGTCACAAAGCTCACTTGGTTGCTCAGGGTTTCACACAACTTCCTGGGTTTGATTTTTCATATACTTTTAGTCCAGTCGTTAATGCTTCTACTGTTCGCATCGTGCTTGCTCTTGTAGTTATGAATCACTGGATGCTTCATCAATTAGATGTTAAAAACGCGTTCCTGAATGGTTATCTATCTAATCCGGTCTATATGGAGCAACCTCCTAGTTACATTGATCCCTTGCATCCGTCGCACGTGTGTTGTTTAAAAACGAGCATTATATGGCTTTCGTCAGGCTCCACTTGCTTGGTACTAACGTTTCAGCTCATTTTTCTTGAAACTTGGCTTCTTATGCAGTATTGCCGACACATCCCTCTTTATATTCTCTAGAGGTTCATGTCTTCTCTATTTGTTAGTCTATGTGGATGATATCATCCTCACCGGTAATGATTCCGCTACTCTCACGCGTTTACTTTCTCGTATTCGCACTGAATTTGCAATCAAGGACCTTGGGCCCTTGAATTATTTCCTGGGGATTGAGGTTTCATATCCTACCAATGGTTTATTTTTGTGTCAAGCTAAGTATGCTAGAGATATTTTAAAGTGAGCAAATTTGTTGGATTCTAAGCCTGTCTCGACTTCTTTGGCTGCCGGTGTAAGCTTCACAAGAGATGGTCCTGCTTTCTCCAACCCCACATTATATCGCTCTTTGGTTGGTGCGCTGCAGTACCTCACTATTACCAGACCAGACTTGTCTTATGCAATTAATACCGTGAGTCAATTTCAACCGTCACCAACATTGGAGCACTTTCAAGCAGTGAAACGTATCCTACGTTATGTTAAGGGTACTCTTGCTTTTGGTCTTTCCTTCACCTCAGGGCCTCGTTCTCTTTTGGGTTACTCAGATGCTGACTGGGCTAAATGTCTTGATACACGGCATTCTACATATGGCTACGCCATTTTTTCTCGGCAACGATCTTATTTCTTGGAGTGCTAAGAAGCAACTAATAGTTTCGCGCTCTAGTTGCGAGTCTGAATATCGCGCTATGGCAAATGCTTTGCGAGAACTTCATGCATCGCCAAGCGGGCCAAACACATATCTGCAGTGCTTTATTCCTCACGCAGAATCCGATTTCTCACAAGCGGGCCAAACACATAGACATTGGTTATCACTTCATTCGTGAAATGGTTGCTAATGATCGATTATCTACATAGGTTGTCCCATCCAACTCTACAGCTGGCGGATATTTTCACCAAGAGTCTTCCGCGTCCCTTATTTGAGATGTTTTGTGCCAAGCTCTGCGTTTCATTGAACCCAACGCTTCGCTTGCAGGGGGGGTGTTAGTGTAGAAGATTCTAGAGATCACGTGTAGTATATTCTATTTATTTATATTTATCTCTTTCCATATTTGTAGCCGTCAAGTATAAATATATTATATGGTGTATCAATTCAATCTCCTCAATTGAGGATTACTCAACTCTCACAACTCTGAACTGACATTATTTTTTCTTTAGAGTATAGAGCAATTTAGTAATCATTCTATTTTCTTTTTTTTTTTTTTCCAGAAAAAGAATTTAGTCTTATTGACTGCTGTTGTGTTTTCTTGATGCTTTATGAGTGGCCCTTTGTTTGAATAGGAACAAATTAGGAAATTTGTGTGTTTTTTTTTACTGTATAAGTGCACTGGTTTATTTCTTGGAAAAAATTGGGACTATGAAAATAGTGGAGTAGTGAGAGTCTAACTAGTGTATAATTAAAGTAGCTAAATACTACAATGTAGTTGCTTTTAAGGTAATGATGATGAACCACGAGGATTTAGAGAAGCTGGAAAGTAAGCATTTTATTTTATATTATTTTAGGTTGTTGTTATACATATAACATCTTTTTGCTTCTGATTGAATGCTAGAACATTGCAATCCTTGAACCACCACATGATTTGAGAGAAAAAGAAGTGCACTGTGGCGGAGAAGTCGATAATTGAAAGCATACTCTTTCAAGTTCAGATTGATTCGACTTTATTAAGCTTTACTCAATAGGCAGACGTAAGTTCAACAATTTTTATTTTAGAAAATCAACACTAAAGTGACAAAGTTTAAAGCTTGCGCTGGTTAGTGATAACTATAAACCATGATGTTTCTTTTGAAATGGTTTATAAATATCTGGATCTTGTATGTTTACAGATCTATGATTTGATTTTTAATACAATTTGTGTAGCTCACATGATTATTTGCTAATTGCCCATACATATAAGGTTTTAGATCCTTTTAGGGAAAGCTTTATGCATTAACTGTAATTTATGAGTTCTCGCAGATGTGTACACGATTGCACAATATGCACGCATCTAATATTAAGAGATGATCCTAATGGCTACTTATGCAACGTATTCTCATGTATAAATCTTTTCTTGATTTGGTTCATTATCTGTTGGGTTTTTTTTTTACTGTTACATGCTCTTGTTGAGTGTAACTATGTAGAAGCTGCTGTCAAAGCTTGTAAGTGAAGTGCTTTTTTATTGTTTTTCTTCTTTAATTATTTATTTGTATGTTTAGCTTCAACATATTGCTTTCCTAATCTGATCGTCACCGCTTAAGAACAAGCTCCAGGAATGCTTTCGATGATGAGGGAACTTGGTATAAAACCATTAGGAAGACACCACCTTGGTATTGATGATTCGAAGAACATTGCTAGAATATTGCATCATATGCTTGGTTATGGAGCCCTTCTACAGATTACTGCAAAAAGAGAACATAACTCTCCTAATACACTGAGATTTTTGTTTCAAAATCGTGTTAAATAATTTCTCTAAGTAGTATATTTAATTTTGCATGAATATTTGCTCATGACTCGGTGTTTAATGGGTGCTAGGGTGGTAAAAGATTTTGCAGGTCCCGTTTAGATATGATTGCAAAAAATAAATAAAACAGTTATAACTGGAGTTGATATCATTTATAAACACAGTCTTTCGTGATTATGCTTAGGGCCGGACGGTACGGTATACCGAAAATATTTAAGCATACCGTATATCGTATCGAAAATTTTGGCATTAAAAATGCATGCTGATATCATACCAATAATCAATAACGCTTTTTGCTGTATACTAAAATAATATTTCATACCGATGTACCAATACATACCAATTCCAAGAAATATGGAAAAATCTCTTTGTATTTTTAATAGAATTGATTTATATGACAAGATAGTTCATTTTTTATCCATTTCAACTCCAATTTCTTCTTATGCTATTTTCCTCCTTGATTTCCAATTAAAACACAACAAAACGCCTCAAATACACATATTTCACAAATATATGAAAACTATGGCTTCTGTGCTAAATATAACAATAATCCTCATAAAAATATATCAAATTGATCCTTAAAATACCCAAATTTTCACTCTCATCAGCTGCCACCACCGTCATTGTAAAAGGATTAAAACAAACAAAAAATGAATTCCCAAGAGAGAAAGAGAGAAAAATGTGATGAAGAAACTCACAATTTGTGCAGAAGCAGGTAATCTATCCTCTGCCTCTGCGTCGATCACCATCTCTGATCGATTATCTCAATAAGATAACCTATAACAATTGTACACACATCAACAATAAGACTGCACAATCAAACCATATAAACTTATAGACTAACTCTAGCAAAGGATCAATACATCATTTCTTACCTGGAAGATAATAGAATTTGTTGTAGAGAGAACAAGGGAGGAATTGAATAGTCATTCTCCCTTGACTTCAAAAATATAAAAATGCAGGTCGCTGCAATTCGAGCTGTGGAATCTAGGGTTCAAGGAATAGATGGATAGCAGTGAACGTATGCACAAGAGCAAGCATGTGCAACATTTGAAGAGGATAAGTTACACGAAAGGATTCATTAATTCAGAAATATGAACAAGTAATAAATGTACATAATTAAGATTAGCATTAATTTCTAAAAATTCACTTCTTGGATTTTTAAATTTATCACGACTTTTTATTTTTTTCAATTTAATATACTATCTATTTACTATTTTCAATTTTATAACGATTTTTTATTTTTGTCAATTCAATAACAATATATTTAATATATTCAATTCTATCACAACTTTTTTTTTTACAATTTGATATACCATTTATTTCATATTTTCAATTTACTTCATTATTATTATTACTTTTAATATTATTATTATTATTATTATTTTTATTATTATTATTATTATTATTACTGTTATTATTATTATTATTATTATTATTGTTGTTGTTGTTGAAAATAATTTTAAACTGGAATAGGAATAAACTGACAAAATCAACACTAAAAATGAAGTAAAACTCTCTTTTATTTTTATTTAACAATTTGGCCAAAAATGCATTACAGAGTGAGCCGAACAGAGCTTCATTTCAATAGAAGAAATTAACACAGAGAGAAAAGAGAGAGAAATTATGCTAATTTTGGTAATGAGAATGAGATGGTCTTCATTGATGGTTCCCGGTGCTACTTATAGGCAAAGATTGGGGATAATTAAATGTAGGGTAGCCATAGGAGCCTAGGGCCTAGGCTTACTTTACATTTAATACAAAAATCTTATCTATCTTCTGTGATGCAATAAGATTTGGGAGATTTGATATTTCCCGCCTTAGAGAGTATCCAATGTGCTGCCGACTTGTGATCACCTAGGCCAGACCACCAGGATGCCAAAGGGTCGCGGTTGAGCTACTGCGGCGCTATACCAGAGCATGGCTGCCGAGCTGCGATAGCGGTCGACCTATTGTGGCATGTCTACTAGGTATGGATGCCGAGCTACGGAGGAGTGGCTGCGGGGCGTGGCCGACATGCTGCTGCCAAGGTATAAGGTGTCTTATTACGTAGAGCTTCCATGTGAGTTGCCCTACAAAACTGCCTAGTGAGGCTGTAAAATAATTTCCACGTGTGGCTGCGCTTTGGAACTGCCTTATGTAACACTTAGAAGAATTTTCATGTATAGCTTTCAGTGGACTTGCCATCTATGGTATTCCATAGTACTACCATACCACTAAAAAAATCCTTGAATGAAGACGGTTTTAGAGACGGCTTTTAAGGATTTGAGACGGTTTTATGACCGTCTACAATTTGTTTGTAGCTAGAATAGAGACGGTTTTATTTTAAGACGATATTTGAGACGGTTGTAAACCAGACCGATCGGTTTAATTTGAGACGGTATATAGCCGTCTCAATTTTAGACGATTCGGTGCCGTCTTCACTTGAGACTGTTTTGGAGTCGGCTCTTATAGCGGTCCAGAGTAATTCTTATAATTTATTCATTACATTATATATATATATATATATTACTTTCTACTCATAATTAATATATACATTACATTATATATATATATATATATATATATATATATATATATATATATATATATATATATATATATATATATATATATATACATTCACAATAGTTATAATAATGTTTAAATTATAATAATGTTTTAATTATAAAATCTAAAGTAATTTATAAATATTATTTAAAATATTTGACAAGATCATATATTTATATACGTATATCAGTAGTTAATATTTAATAATAATTAGCCTTAAATTTTATATTACATACATTAAAAATATATTATATTCTAATTGTATAAATAGAATTACTCTATCTATCCCACAATAAATAATATTACATACACTTTAATTCCATGTAAAACTGAAAACCTCACGTCAATCTTTTATTCTGAATATATGTATTAACTAATTTTAGAGTTGTCACGCTCAAATTATATGAAACATATATAGATGGGATGATTTATGTTATTTTGTTAATGATTTGTATATAATCGTTGAACACTTCAACTTTTAGTTTATGTAAAAGTTTGATTTAATTTTTGTCATTTTAAATAATAGGTGACACTTAATTATTTTGCACCTCGTCTAATATATTAGTTTTGTAGTTATAATATTTTATGTTAGTTTAATTAATAGTTTGCACTTAATCATTTTGATACTTCTATTATAAAACTCGTGTACATGCTTTACTAGCATGGAACCCACGTAATACGCGGGATCATTAAGTATTATTTAATAAAAAATAAACTAAAAATAAAAGCAAATGTTATTCTAAATAATTATTTATTATATTATATTATATTTTAGAGTTGAACTAGGGTGCACCGGTGCACCTAGTTAATATTATCTGTTGGATTAAGAAACTGCTTAATAACCACTTTGGATTCAAATAAAATAATTTAAAATTTAAAATATAAAAATAATCATGCCCTATAAAATAGCCAAAAATCCTAGGTGCACCGGGTGCACCATAGAATATTTTATTATATCATTTTTACATGTATAAATGGTATAGCATTAAATATATAAAAATTAAATTAAATTAAGATAATTAGTTTTATTAACCCAGTGTAAACGTGAGAAAACTCGTTGATTCTATAAGCCATTAAGAATTGATCTCTAAGCATCTTCAAATTATCTCATCCCAAAATTGTGTTGCATTGTTATTACAAATGGAATTCCATTCCTCAATTGTGTGGTATAGTATAATAATGAGGTGATGAACAAAATAAATATGTGCTGGTAAAATATAAACAGGACTCCATATTTTAACATTCTGATGAATAAGAGTTTGAATTAGAAGCTTAGAAGGCTAAAAGAAGAAATGATCTGTAGGCTGTAATATATGTGGCCCACATAGTTATTAATCTACGTACAATGGTAATCCTGCTTCGATCTTTGTATCGAAATAAATGTTAAAAGCTAAAGATAAAGAGAAAAATCTAAAACTCTGACTTTATTTGCATATATGTAAATAATATCCCGTAATATTATAGATTTACAGACACTCATATCTATCTATAATGCCATCTAATGGTATAATTTTCTCTCGGCTGATGTTGATCTACATGCCTGCTTGCTGCTCGCCGTCGTTCATGTGATCACAATCCATATATATACAGGTACAACAAAGTAGGAAAATCGGAAAACCTACACATAATGGATTAAGCTATACAAAGGCCGACAAGATATGAAATAATATGCAAATAATATCCTGTAATATATAAGAATAAATCATAAATTAGTTTGCGAAAAATGTAATATTAGCATGTGATTATTATCATGCTTCTTCTTCAGCGAGGCCAATTAGAAATCGTTGTAACCATTATCATTACTCGCTGATGAAAGACGATACATTGAACCAAAATTCTATTTGTAATTTAGACTACACTTCAAATTTCTGATAATTTAAACTTCTTCACTAAACCAATCAAGTTTTTTCGCCGCAATCACAATATTGCTCTTGACCTAAAGATTTGTTAAAAAGTCTTTCGCTCTTAGTCAAATAAAATCAAGAGAATTTAATCCAATTAGTTCTTATTTAAATGATTTTCATTTGGATTTCAAAGGAGGCAATATGGACAAAAAGGTAGACATAAAAAATGAAGGAGAATAGTGACATTTAAGTTTTTTTGGTACCTAATGCATGCCTAAAGATAAGACCATTATTTTTACTCTGATTCTTGAGGCAAAAATCTCTGGAAGTAGAAGATCTGTACCGGACCAGCCCAAGAGAGAACGATATTACATAGCTGTAAGAATTATAAAACACATATAAGTCACACAAATTAGAGTGGTATGAACATTTGATAAGATTAAGGGTGGAACTTCAAAACTTTATTTTCAAATACCAACGTAAATAATCACTCCCAAAAATAGTTTTGTAATGTGAAATGAAATACCAGCACATCATGTCCTTACAAAGCAGATATGGTGCAAAAGTTTTCAATATTCTATGATGATATATTATATAGACTAATTGAGAACTTGAGTAGGAATGGCTGCAATGAATGCAGTGGTAGCACTCTCTCCCTTTTCTGTTTCCACAACAACTTAAGTTATTTTAATGGCAGCACTCCCTGGATGTAATTAAAATCTAGCAGTAAGAACTCTTGGGACTATGGAAAAGTCATGTAACGCAAAAGATAATCTATTATGGGGGTATGATTGAAGAATATTAATACAATTAATTTTGTGTTAATGGATGTTAATGATAATTTATTAAGATATTGAATATAGTAATTATTATGAAATCAAGGTATATTAATGCAAAAGTCACATATAGTATCTTAATGGTAGGTGATTGTGAATAGTAACTGATTCATATCATAATAATGTAAATATTTCTTTACATTCTATTTGCGCTATTTTTTGGGTTATAAATTCATATTTATTTGCCTAAACGAATTTTAGGTAGAATCCTGAAAGATTATATTTATTCTAATACTAATTTTTGTATTTATAAAAACGTAAACCTTATTTTATCAATATATTTTTAATTATGATTATAAAATTAAAGATTTAGATAATGCAATATTAGCAGTTATATAACTAATAGCAGCCCCATCATCCACCACACCGAGGCGTCATTAAATCTTAAGTATTTTTTTTAATTTTTCTTTATTTTATCATATGAAAAAGAGAATAACTCAGATCATTCCATTAACATAGAAAATATAAGAAAAGTATTCATATTGATCAATTAAATCATATATCAACAAAAAAAATTAGACATAATTAGTCAAAGGTCAAGAAAGTGGTACCGTGGCTTCCGCAAGATGATGAGAAGAAGAACAACACTGTTAGATTGAACACAGGAAGAACCTGGAAAAATTATATAAAAAAAGACACAAACCTTTGTTTAGTATGAATCAAAGTTATACCCGCATTAGTATGGCTGAAAGTAGGATATGATCACATGAACTCAATGACAGCTAAATTCTCACAGAAGGAAATAATAATTTTTTGAAGTTGTAGTTTAACAAATCCAAAAATTTAAGATTCATATAAAAGGGAAGTGCATTTTACCTCAAACTCTATGAATCTCTGTGATTGCCAGTCGCAAATAACGTCCGAATAGAAACCCAAGTCAGTTACGACTTTGATGCGATCGCCACCTTAAGACATTCTTCTCAGTTGAAGTGGTTGCAACCCTCAGGCGTACTGGGAAACATTATCCGTGAACATTAACGCTACTCTTCAATTCTCGGAGAATATTTTTACTTGGATTGCCTTCACTCAAACCTTTTCAATGTATTCAGGAGTGAAACTTCACAGAACAAACAGAATATATTTCAAAGTAATAAATTATAATCAGTCCATATTCAATCTTCAAGTACTCGGGCATCGATAAAATCTGAAACTAAATCTTATCATCAAAGTAAAAATGACCTCACCAGTTATTTATTGGACCATGAAAACTTGTAATCACATCTTCATCAAGTGTGAGAGTAATTCATCAGAATCAATTTGAAAAGTGATTTTTATGATGCTGAAGGAGTACAAAATTTGAGAGAGAGCACTACTCATTTGGGATGAGATAAGGGTTTTCACAGGTTATATCCACTGGAATGAAAAATAAAAATAAAAATAAAAATTCTAAGTTTTGTGAGGGCTTGACACATCAGCATTGGATTCATAGGAGCATGACACGTAAGATTGGAGAAACCATCGTTTCATAAGAGTTCGACATGTAAGATTGGAGAAACCTTCCTTTAGTTATATAAAGATAATACAAAAGACAAATGCAATTAACTTAGTATATTTTCTTCATGGAATTTTAATCTAAGTTTTAAAAAATCTAGATTCCTTTTAATTTAATATCATTCGTTGTGTTTATATGATACAACAAAGCACATATTGATCAATATTATATAAGATTACTCTAAAGGGAAATTATATAAACATATTATATCAGTGTTTAAATTTATTTTAATTTTGAAAGAGTTTCCATTGTACTTGTATGACTATCAAGGTAAAAATCTTGTTTAATAACATACCTGCTCACTAAAATAAAACTTTTCCACATAATTAGGTTGATAAACTAGCTAGAAACACAAATATTATATGCTAATAAGTTCAAAACGCCAACATACTTCAAAAATATATTTAGTATCATTACAAATTCATCAAATCAATTACCCAAGTCATTAGTCATCATCATGATTAGCATCATGATGGGCGTTTTCTCAACACACAATTAATCCCCAAGTATGAAGGATATCAATTGTAGTTTCGAAGGTGACCAAGTTAAATATCGAATCCACGGGACGGATAAATATCAATTTAATTACGTTCTAGTAGATTATGACTATTTTGAATTAAACAATTGATTTAAGTAACAATTTGAATAGCTAATAAATAATAAGAACAAGTAAATAATAGTGGTGATCAATTAAGATGATAGGTAGTTCATCAGGCCATCCAGTTTCCTTTGTTAATTCGTACTTTCGTGTGTCGATGTCCGACTCTGCCTTGTGGTTTATGGACGCATCACTAGACCATGCGAATCTATTCTATAGACACAAATAGATAAGCTTTTGACACGTGTGAGTATCCTTAGAGCAAGACGTATGCTCCACCTCCCTTTCTAGGTACTATCATAATCAATTATTTCCCGTGCACTTAGTACTCTAACCCGATTTGATCTCCCTTTTTAGGTACTATAAAGTCATACTCTTTATCCTACTTGTCAACCCGAATTCAATTCAATTAACAAACATTCATATAAGACAGTTCTAATAAGACTTCGGAATCCCTTCACTTAGAATTATAACAATAAACCCTGCTCAACAGTGAACGCACTCAATCAATAACCATGTTATGTATTCAGACTCTACACAACGATTAATGATGCACAAAACAACTATGAATATGGATTAAAAACATGCAATCTTATATAAAATAAACCACAAGTAGTGTTGTACGGAGTATACACACGAAATACAAATTAACTTATGAAACTTTCATAACCCTAGAACTACCGACGTGGCTCTAGCCCATGATTGATCTAAGAACAATCATGGTTAGATGGACCAATCTTACTTGAATCTCCAGCTGAATCTCTGTCACAGCCCTCCGGATGGATCACTAATCTCTTTTCTTCACTCCTCTCTTGTATCACGATGTCTCTCTCTCTTATATCACGATGTCTCTCTCGACTGCATGAGCCTTCTTTTATACTTGTAATCACGTCTCTAGGGCTTGGAATAGGCTTTTCAAGTGATCTCACGCGTTTTGGCCTCAAAAATCCGGATAAGGTAAGTTTCCACATTTTGGTTCGACCTCGTCAACAGGTCGAACCACTGGCCAACAAGTCGAACCCCAGGTCGAACCCTGTTACTGGACACATTCTGCGTTTGGTTCGACCTCTTGCACAGGTCGAACCACTCAGGTCTTGGTCGAACCCCAGGTCGAACCACGCTACTGGATAATTTCCGCTCCTAGTTCGACCAACTGTCAGGTCGAAACCCCAACGTCGTGGTCGAACTCATCTTCTCGCGAACTGGTTCGACCTGATGAACAGGTCGAACCCCTGGAGTCGTGGTGGAACCCATCTTCTGCTGTTCCACAATGCTGGTTCGACCTATAGGAGAGGTCGAACCCTCCTCCATTAGGTCGAACCCTACTCTTTCCTTGGCGGTTCGCGTGGTCTCGACTTTGTCTCTTCGATTCTTGGCACTTCCACTCCATTTTTGCTATGAAAACCACTTAAATAGCTCCACTAACACCTGATTTATGCTAATTCACAATATATATAGGTTTTCCACCTATTTCCACCTCAAAACTCTCCAAAACTAGCACAAAACATGGTGCTAAACTTGTGAATTTACACACTCATCAAACCCCCAAACTTACATGTTGCTCGTCCCGAGGCAATCAAATCAACCACAGGAGTCGTGTATAATTCACCAAAGATCAAGTACAATATACATCACACATGCAACTTCATTCAATCAAACAAGTATTAATTGCTTCATATATATCACTCATGCAAAATCAATCCAATCCATACCATTTGGAGTACTAAGTAATTTCGCTCACAAGATAAGTATTTATTCTCTTCCACTCAAGTGCGTGAGGCACTATATAGGTTAATATAAACACTCATATCAATTCATATTTACGCGTAACCATAAGCTTGGCAAAGGTCTAAAAAATCAGCTTACAATCGACTCTTCACTAGGATCACAACAGACTTGTTTTTGGGTTATAATGTTGGCTCTTTGGAAAAAGGTAGGAAAATTTGGACTTAGTGACTTAAGACACTAGTAGAGAGTTACCTTGGAGATTCTCGATTTCTTCTTCTTACAGCAAGTTCTCCTCCAATGTCGTCTCTTGAACTTGTAAAATTCCTGAATTTCCTTCTTTTCATGGCATCAACCTCATCTTCTTAAATAATTCGGGTTCCGGTTTTAGGCACTACCCTTCTCGTATATATAGGTCATCAGCTGCTAAGCTACATGCAACACGTATAAACAATCGGGGTACCAGTTTCGGGCACTACCCCTAAACAAGATTTGACCATATTCTTTTCATCCAACCATGTTCTATCCTCCTTTTCTTCTTGCAACACTTACTCACCTCCACTCTCTCTACCAATGAATAGGTTAATTAAAGCTCAAGTAAAGGTTCATAAGGTTATTTACTTCGGCCACCAAAGAAAAGGCTTTTAACGGCTCAACAGGGCATCCAAAGATAAATAAGATCATTAGGAAGGATAAATTTGGCTAAGTAGCTTAATCACAAAATAATGGCTTAAGATCATGTCCTAGCAATTAATCAATCATAAGTTTCACACAAGACTCCAAGCCAAGTTCTAGAATACGTTCATATGAATGATCCTCTCAAGAATAAAATAATCATGATCAAGCATGATTAAAAAGCTCAAATCCTCACATAGGTAATCCTAGTTCTCCTCATAGCACATAATTAAGATCAATTCCACAAGAACTTAATATACTTATCAACTAAACATGTTTTTCATCAATAGAAATTAACACATGAACTTATGAATGCACAAACATCAATAAGCTTATACCCAATTAATCATACAAGATATCACTTTACATTCCACTCACGCATGAATCACACCCCATCCTAAAGATAAAATGAAAAAATAATGGAATCAAGATGAATCGGAGGATACCAAAGAAAACCTGAAAAACTACTCCTCCGGAGCATCATCACCCTCATCATCATCATCCTCATCATCAAGCCTCCGCTCCACAATCCGGTGTAGATCATCGATGTGCCTATCTAAATAATCAACTCGATCACCCAACCTACCAACTTTCTCATTCAAGGCCGTATACTTCTCATTCAGCGTAGCATAGTTGGCATTGGCGAGTGCGAGCTGCCGGTTTGTCTCCTGCTGGCTAGCAACAATTGCGACCAGCTGCTCCTGAATAAGACGGAGCTGCTCCCGTGTATCAATCGGGACAGCCCGCTGCTGACGCGATGCTGGCTCATGCTGAGGTGCGTCGGGCTGCTCCTCTTCCGGAATCTCCATCTCTGGCTGCTCATCTTCCCGATGCTCGACCTCGGGCTGCTGTGGCCACAAAAGTGGCTGGTGCGGTGGCGGATGATACTCTCCCTGTTCCACAATTTGCTGTAGCTCCTCCAACCTACCTTCGACACACAACCTAGCCACGACTCTCCAATTCCCATTAGTCTTCACAGTCACGGACAGAGCAGTGTGTCCTAGGGAGTTCATCAACAAGTTCCTCGCCTCCCGGACAGTGGTCATGTTGCTCATGTCAAAGAGAAACATAAAGTTGAATGGCTTTGGTCCTCTCGTGAAGAACCAATCACCATCTCTAAAGTGTGTGAATCCTCCCTTTACACATGTGAGCATCACCAAGTCGGGCTCTCCTCTAACAAGTGTAATGCCGGTGAAGTCCATATTGTAGTGCTCAGCTACAATCGTCAGTAACCCTCCAATGTTCATCTTCTGAAATCCAATGGTCCTGAATCGATACAGCTGCGTGATGAAATATGTTCCCACATTGAACTTCACCCCATTCATCATACACCATAGGGCATAAAGCTCTCCTTTAGACACACAGCCACCCTCCGAACGAGCAAACAGTGTATTTCTGAGCACTCGATCCATATATTTCAACACGGGATTCTTGATCGAGGTCGCACGAGGCTGCCTAATCTTATAGTCTCTGATCTCCCCAGTTATCTCCCTCCAAAACCTATTAGCGTTGAAGTGTCCATTCTCCACTCGAGAAATCTCTAGAGGCGTATGAAAAAGCTGATTAAAATCCTCAGCCGTCCATCTCCTTCGGACTCCTCCTAACTGAAATAAGCACTGATACGGGTAGCCAAGTGGGTCCTTATCCATCTCAAATGAGCAAACTATCTCTGCTGTAATGTGGAAGTAAGTCGGCTTCTTCAACTCCATAAATCTGCGGATCCCCACTCGATCGAACAACATCGTCATATCATCCCTAATGCTCATAAGTATCATGGCCTCATCATCTTGGTATCTTGTCCGAGCTATCTTATCTGAGACTTCTTCCCACTTTTCTTTTATCTCGTCCCAGTTTTGCATTTGAATTCTAAAGTTTTTGGGTAAACGCTCTTGTATCCTCAGTTTCCTCGTCACTGTGTCCACATTCGAAGGCCTGTCTTGCCTCTTCTTCGATCTTGCTTCATCCACCTTGCCCTTCCCTTTATTCGATCCTTGTCCCTTTCCTGAAAACAACTATTTCAACACAACCAACAAGACAAGAATACAAGTATATGACTAGCATATCCTATACTCTACTCAATACTTCAAGCATCCATGCTTAATCAACTCAACTATCATCTCAACACCACTTGCTCATCCATCATGCTCAAAACATCATCAACCACACTCTCTTCAATCTTCAAATTATCAACAACAAGCATGCATCAACCAATTCAAGCCATTCAACATAAATTTCAACAATTGAACTTCATGAACAACTCAAACTATCAACAATTCAAACCTAGTTAACATGCTCATTCCTCTAGATGCATCATATCCTTGATCAATCCACATAAAAACTCAAGTTCTATCCATAATCAAGCAATCTCATACCAATAAACATGAATTCATATGGATCAACTCAAAAATATCAATTATCACCATGAATTTCAACCAAAATCAATATCAATCAACTTACCCACAACAAATTTCTTGCAATAAACTTCAATCCTAAGGTAATTGAGTTGAAAGAACGTACCTTTCGTCTTGCCCATGGTTAAAAAATCAATAATTTGCACACAACACTCAAAAACGCGACTGAAGCCCTAATTCGCGACAAAAATTGCCCAAATCCGCGCCCAATTCAAGAATTAAGAGTGTAATGTTGTGTAATCAGTGAAAATCAAGTGTAACTGACGAATTTGTGCAAGGGTGTTACAGTTCGGGGAAGGTTCGAGGTTTGGTGAACAAAAATATAATCGAACCCTTCTTAAAAACTCAACTTAAAACGCTTACCTGACGGGGTTTGACCTCGGGTTCGACCTGCAGAATAGGTCGAACCTCGAGTGACGAGGTCGAACCTACCTTCTGGACAACTTCTCCTCGTGGTTCGACCTGGGTTCGACCTTCGAAACAGGTCGAACCATTGGTGTCGTGGTCGAACCTATCACCTGAAAAACAGAGTGCTTTGAACGGACTGGTTCGACCTCAGGTTCGACCTTCTGATCAGGTTGAACCATAACGGCTCAGGTCGTACTACTCTACTGTAAGATTTAAGTCCCGAGTTCGACCTTGGTTCGACCTTGGTTCGACCTGTTAAACAGGTCGAACCTAAAAAGATCAGGTCGAACCTCCTCACTGGATGGTTTTCTTTATCGGTTCGACTTCCTCTGCTTGGTTCGACCTTTTGGCACTGGTCGAACCTCTCACGGCTTTGGTCGAACCACCCTTTTAAGCTTCAAAACTAAGTATTCTTCAATCCCTATACACTTCAAACTTCAATACGAATCATTAGGTACCAACTAAAGCACAACTTCATCCAAAATTTGTTCCACAAAATATCATTCATGAGTAACTCCATAAAAGAAAACACAACCAAAATCCACTAACATTAGGCAAGTTGTAAAAAAATCGTCACATCAAAATTGATTAAAATTTTAATATGGCGCAAAAACCAACTCCCCTAACAAACATCACAAAGAAAAGATTATACTATTGGTGCTTATCAAGGTAAGTACATCACACCCGTGCTTATCAAGGTAAGTACATCACACCCCCCCAAACTTAGTAAAAACAATAGTTGAAACTAAGTTTGCAAAGAGATGTAATTGCCGATAAGTAAGCACTTCAAATATAAAAATTTCTTACGCACACAAATGAAATAAAGCATTAAAACAGGAGGGATAGCCCCAAACAGGCGCTCATGTTTAACGTCGGAGAGTCACGACGGTACCAAATCAGATCAAGGTATCCACAAAGATGACACCAACATCATCCGGCGACCTATAATGCTTCAAGCGATGTCCATTCGCCGTAAAAATGTCTCCATCCTTGTCAATAAGCTCAAAACTCCCCCTCCTAAGACTCGATGAATCATGAACGGTCCCATCCACTTCGATTTCAACTTGCCTGCAAAAAGCTTTAAACGAGAGTTAAAAAGTAATACCTCATCTCCTTGCTTGAACTCCTTGTACGAGATCTTCGAATCATGCCACCTCTTAATCCTCTCCTTATAGATCTCTAAATTCTTGTACGCACGACTCCGAAACTCATCCAAAAGATTGATGTGAGCAATCCTCAACTCCTTCACATCTTTGAGAGTCAAGTTCAAGCTACGCAAAGCCCAAAATGCTTTGTGTTGAATTTCTACAGGTAAGTGGCACGGCTTTCCATAGACAATCTGATACGGTGACATATCTAACACCGTCTTGTACGCGGTTCGGAACCCCTACATGACATCATCGAGCTTCAAGGCCCAATCCTTCTATTGGTTCCGACCACCTTCTCCAAAATCTATTTGACTTGACAGTTAGAGACCTCCGCTTGCCCGTTCGCTTGAGGATGATAGGGTGTAGTGACCCTATGCTTTACACCATACCCTTTAAGCACCTTCTCAAGAAATTTATTTACGAAATACGTACCTCCATCACTAACAAGTACTCTAGGGACTCCAAAATGGGCAAAGATATGCTTCTTCAAGAAAGATATAACAGTTTTTGAGTCATTCAAGCGAGTAGGAATCGCTTCCACCACTTAGAAACAAAATCCACCGCAAGTAGAATGTAGAGAAATCCATTCGATGGGGGAAAAGGCCCCATAAAATCGATACCCCACACATCAAAAATCTCGACCACTATGCTTGGCTGAAGCAGCATCTTGTCTCTCCTACCGATGTTCCCCAAACGTTGACATCTATCGCAAGATGCCACATAGGTCTCACAATCCTTGAACAAGGTAGGCCAATAAAGAGCGGACTGAAGTACCTTGGCTGCTGTCTTGTAAGCGCCGAAGTGTCCCCCGTTAGGTTGTGCATGGCAAAACTCGAGAACACTCTCCATCTCCATCTCGGGCACACACCTACGGATGATAGAATCCGTGCAAATCTTGTACACAAACGGATCATACCATATGAAGGTCTCATCATCCCTTTTGAATTTAGCAAGTTGATATTGGTTGAGATCCCTTGGAATTTCTCCCACAGCAATATAATTCACATAATCCGCATACCATGGATCAACTCCCTGCGCAGCAACCACACACGCTCGCTCAGCCCCTTCAACAAACACGGCTATAATCTTTTCATCCGGGAATATTTTTTCAATATACTCGAAAGAATTATCGCAATGTTCCCTAGTCTCCAACCTCGAAAGATGATCCGCAAGCACATTATCAGAACCTTTCTTATCCCGGATCTCCATGTCAAACTCTTGAAGTAGAAGAATCCACCTTATGATCTTAGGCCTCGTCTCCTTCTTTTCTATCAAGTACCGAATCGCAGAATGATCTGTGTACACTATAGTCTTCATGCCAACCAAATACTGACGAAACTTATCGAATGCGTACACAACAGCCAAAAACTCCATTTCAGTCACTGTGTAATTCTTTTGTGCCACATCGAAAGTCTTACTTGCGTAGTAAATGGCGCAGAACTTCTTTTTCTTCAGCTGCCCAAGCACCACCCCAAGTGCTACATCACTTGCATCACACATTAGTACGAACGGTTGAGTCCAATCCGGTGTGATCAAGATAGGTATAGTGATAAGCGCCTCCTTTGAAACTTGAAAAGCTGTTAGACATTCATCATCAAACACAAAAGGAACATCTTTTTCAAGTAAGTGAGATAAGGGCTTAGAGTATTTTGAGAAGTCTTTTATGAATCTCCTGTAAAAACCGGCGTGTCCAAGGAAAGACCGCACTCCTCTTTCATTGGTCGGTGGTGGAAGCTTCTCAATCGCCACCACTTTAGCACGATCTACCTGCAACTCTTTGGTAGAAACATGATGCCCAAGAACAATCCCACCCTTCACCATGAAGTGGCACTTCTCCCAATTTAAGACAAGATTAGTCACTTGGCATCTCTTCAAAACAGTAGCTAGGTTAGACAAACAAATATCAAAGGAGGAACCAAAAATAGAAAAATCATCCATGAACACCTCCATGATCTTCTCTTTCAACCCATCGAATATTGCCATCATACATCTTTGAAAAGTAGCAGGCGCATTACATAATCCAAATGGCATTTTCCGAAAAGCAAAGGTCCCGTAGGGGCAAGTAAAAGTGGTCTTTTCTTGATCCTCGGGGACAATCATAATTTGATTGTACCCCGAGTACCCATCCAAGAAACAATAAAACTCATACCCTGCAAGACGATCTAACATTTGATCCATGAAAGGAAGAGAAAAATAATCCTTACATGTGTTCTCATTCAACTTCCTATAATCAACACACGTACGCCATCCCGTAGGAATCCTTGTAGCTATCGCTTCTCCATCCTCAGCTTTTACTATGGTCATACCCCCCTTTTTAGCAACTACATGCAATGGACTCATATGGGGACTATCACTAATAGGATATATGATTCCGGCATCCAACCACGTAAGGATTTACTTTCTAATTACCTCTTGAATTGCGGGATTAACCCTCCACTGATTCTGGACACTTGCCTTCGCCTCATCTATTAATCTTATCCTATGCATACAATACGAAGGACTAATTCCTTTCAAATCCTCAAGAGACCAACCAATCGCAGATTTATACTTCCTAAGAACATTCAATAACTCCTCAAGTTGATCATCATCAAGAGAAGAAGATACAATTATCAGATATTTTTCATTGTCGCCAAGAAAGGCGTACTTCAAGTGTTCCGGCAGAAGTTTCAACTCCTCTTTCCTCACTTCCATCGGAGAGCTCTCGTTATCCAATGGCAAGTACTTTCTCGTCCATTTGACTTCTTCCACCTTAGCTCTTTCCGATTCAAACCTGTCATCACCCAAAACAAGTAAGTTTTCAAGAAATTCAATACATACCTCGTTTGAGAGTCCGTCAAGCTCCGTAGTGGGATAAGTAAGAGACTCCATCAAACATGTTTCGAGAGGATCCTTCGACAAGATTAGAGACATATCCTCTTTCACAATCTCCTCCACCACGTCAATACTATAACACTGCGACTCCATGGGCATCTTCATTGTTTGTCCAAGTTGAAAAGAACTTCTTCTTTATCCATCCGCAATCTAAGCTCTCCTTTCTGAACATCAATCATAGCTCCAGCAGTCGCAAGGAAAGGTCTCCCCAAGATTAAAGGGATATTATCCTTGTCTTCTTCCATCTCTAGCACAAGAAAGTCCACAGGAAAGACTAGCTTTTCCACTTTGACGAGGACGTCTTCGATTATACCCTTTGGAAAAGTCATCGACCTGTCCGCCAATTGGAGAACCACTGTTGTAGGAGTAAGCTCCCCCAAACCAAGCCTCTGAAATATAGACAAAGGCATCAAATTGATGCTGGCCCCTAGATCACACAAAGCTCGCCGTGCCGGCCCCTTTCCGATTTCACATAGAATAGTGAAGCTCCCTGGATCCTTCATCTTTTGCGGCAGCTTCTTTTGGATGATTGAGCTGCAATTCTTAGATAAATTCGCCGTTTCAATTCCGGTTAAGCTCCGCTTCTTTAACAATATGTCCTTTAGAAATCGGGCATAGTACGGCATCTCCATGATTGCCTCTGAGAAAGGAATGCTCAAGCTTATTTTGTTCATTATCTCTGAAAACTTCTTGAACTTATCTTCCAATCCCTTCTTCACAAGCTTGTAAGGAAATGGTGGAGGTATCTTTATTTTGGGAATCCCCCATTCATCACGATCAACCTTCTCCGCTTTCTCCTTTTCGGCTCTCAAACGCTTGGCTCTCTCCCACTTTTTCTCAGCTATTATCTCAGTACTTTGTTCATTCCGAACCACTGGAGTAGCATCAATATCATCGAGAGTGTTTGGAGTGGCAAAAGGCATTTTCTGGTGGGGTTCGACTAGGGTTCGACCTGTGGAAAAAGTCAAACCATGTACGTACTGGTCGAACCTTGCTTCTGGACAACGGCTCTCTTTTTGAATTTGAGGTTCGACTTGGGTTCGACCTGTGGGATAGGTCGAACCATGGGTACCTAGGTCAAACCGGCCTACTGTACTTCTTCCACCATTAGGTTCGACCAAGGTTCGACCTGTTTGATAGGTCGAACCATTACTGTCATGGTCGAACCATTTCTGTGACAAAACAGAGTACTCCAAGTGGTGCGGTTCGACCTGGGTTCGACCTGTTGGATAGGACGAACCAAGGTTGGTTTGGTCAAACTGGTGTTCTGGAAAAACAGAGTGCTCCGAGTTGTTGGGTTCGACCAAGGTTCGACCTGTAGGCCAAGTCGAACCATTTGCAGTTTGGTCAAACATATGCTGCAATCTCTCCTGATCGTGTCCAGTGTGTTGGTTCGACCTCCCCTGTATGGTTCGACCTTCAATGTTGGTCGAACCAGGGTCGAACCTGGCCCTAGACATATCCAAATTTGATTCTGGCCTCATAGGTCCCTCGTATTGCGTACCCGACCTCAATGTGATGGCATTGCAGGACCTTGGATTCTCAATACTTTGAGACGGGAACTTCCCTTTCTCAAGAGTTTGAGTAAGCTTGTTAACATTCCCTGCCATCTCCCCCATCAGCAATGTAAGGTCTTTCACCTGCTTAGATATAACCTCATGGTTTGCATCTATTTTCTTTTCAAGTTTGGCCTCAAGGCGGTTCACTCTTTCATCATTCTTGGTCATAGACCTGTTCACAGTATCCTCAAGACCCGGTTTTCCTTCTTCCACCTTAGCACCCGGATCAACACCCATAGGAGGTTGAATCACATTATTCGGATTGCTCCATGAGAATTCCGGCCTCCTAGGCTATTGATAACCACCTGGGGAACCACGATTATTAAAGTTTCCTCGATAGATCCCTTGGTAATTCCGGTTTCCTTGGTCTGGATACCTAGTCCCTTGAATACTTTGACCCATGGCATAGTGTGCCTCTTCTAACTCCTCTTGGATTGGTCCCTCATTCTTTAACTCCTGCTGCATGATTAGTACGCGCTGAGATAATTTGCTGATTTGCTTCTGTTGGGATTCAAGTAGCTTGTTGATATTGGACAAGCTAGAGATGATCTCATCCTCTCTACTTGTTTTAACCATTGCTTGTTCAACCTTAGCTACCTTACCAAGGACATAAGTACCTCTAACTCGATCAGTTGGCCAATCCCTCGAATTCATCGAAATATCTTCAAACAACTTCTCGGCCTCTACGGATGACTTTGTAAGCAATGCTCCATTAGAAGAAGCATCCAATAACACTCGTGAATCACAGTCTAATCCATTGTAGAATATACTGATATATTGAGCTTTAGATAGCCCATGTTGAGGACACTTCCTAAGCATGTCCTTGAATCTATCCCATGCTTCGTGAAATTTTTCTCCTCCACTCATAGCGAATTGGTTAATGTCTTGCTTCATTTTAAACACTTTTGAAGGTGGCATGTACCTCTCCAAGAACCTTAACTTCAGTTGCTCCCAAGTGGTGCACTCAGCTGCGTTGATAGTGTCGTACCAATCTCTCGCCTTTTCAGTAAGCGAGAATTTGAACAAGAAGATCTTCCTAGCATCTTCATGTTCTCCTGCGTTTTTTTGAGTACTTGCGTAGCCCAAGAATTTATTCAGATGCTGCTGCGGATCCTCGAAAGACCCTCCTGAAAAGGAGTTCCTTTCTATCATGCTAATAAGAGCGGGATGAAGATCGAACGCTGAATTAGTTCCCCTTGCTCCTAGAAGCCCAAAATTTCCAGCCCCATTGTTTCTGAATACCTCTCGGATGGCTAGATTATCCGGATTCACTGCCATGTTGACTGTCTCTACTCCCGAATTAACTTCAGTTGTAGCTTCAATCGATTGCGAAATCTGCTCGTCAACTTCAACTCCAAAATTCAGAGCTTCAGTTGGATCAATAGTCTTTGCCTTGCTCTTCTTCTTCTTCTTCTTTCTTGACGACGCTCCGATTTCAGGATTATAGGGTTCAAGTTCACCTTTCTTTGATCTCGTGAGCATACACCTAAAAAGAACTAGAATTAAAACATCAAAACAAGTTAAATAGCCCTAACAAACTAGAAATAACAAAAAGATATTTTAAGCCGTCCCCGGCAACGGCGCCAAAAACTTGATGGGCGTTTTCTCAACACAATTAATCCCAAGTATGAAGGATATCAATTGTAGTTTCGAAGGTGACCAAGTTAAATATCGAATCCACGGGACGGATAAATATCAATTTAATTACGTTCTAGTAGATTATGACTATTTTGAATTAAACAATTGATTTAAGTAACAATTTGAATAGCTAATAAATAACAAGAACAAGTAAATAATAGTGGTGATCAATTAAGATGATAGGTAGTTCGTCAGGCCATCCAGTTTCCTTTGTTAATTCGTACTTTTGTGTGTCGATGTCCGACTCTGCCTTGTGGTTTATGGACGCATCACTAGACCATGCGAATCTATTCTATAGACACAAATAGATAAGCTTTTGACACGTGTGAGTATCCTCAGAACAAGACGTATGCTCCACCTCCCTTTCTAGGTACTATCATAATCAATTATTTCCCGTGCACTTAGTACTCTAACCCAATTTGATCTCCCTTTTTAGGTACTATAAAGTCATACTCTTTATCCTACTTGTCAACCCGAATTCAATTCAATTAACAAACATTCATATAAGACAGTTCTAATAAGACTTCGGAATCCCTTTACTTAGAATTATAACAATAAACCCTACTTAATAGTGAACGCACTCAATCAATAACCATGTTATGTATTCAGACTCTACATAATGATTAATGATGCACAAAACAACTATGAGTATGGATTAAAAACGTGCAATCTTATATAAAATAAACCACAAGTAGTATTGTACGGAGTATACACACGAAATACAAATTAACTCATGAAACCTTCATAACCCTAGAACTACCGACGTGGCTCTAGCCCATGATTGATCTAAGAACAATCATGGTTAGATGGACCAATCTTACTTGAATCTCCAGCTGAATCTCTGTCACAGCCCTCCGGATGGATCACTAATCTCTTTTCTTCACTCCTCTCTTGTATCACGATGTCTCTCTCTCTTGTATCACGATGTCTCTCTCGACTGCATGAGCCTTCTTTTATACTTGTAATCACGTCTCTAGGGCTTGGAATGAGCTTTTCAAGTGATCTCACGCGTTTTGGCCTCGAAAATCCGGATAAGGTAAGTTTCCGTGTTTTGGTTCGACCTCCTCAACAGGTCGAACCACTGGCCAACAAGTGGAACCCCAGGTCGAACCCTGTTACTGGACACATTCTGCGTTTGGTTCGACCTCTTGCACAGGTCGAACCACTCAGGTCTTGGTCGAACCCCAGGTCGAACCACGCTACTGGATAATTTTCACTCCTGGTTCGACCAACTGTCAGGTCGAACCCCCAACGTCGTGGTCGAACTCATCTTCTCGCGAACTGGTTCGACCATGGTTCGACCTGATGAACAGATCGAACCCCTGGAGTCGTGGTCGAACCCATCTTCTGCTGTTCCACAATGCTGGTTCGACCTATAGGAGAGGTCGAACCCTCCTCCATTAGGTCGAACCCTACTCTTTCCTTGGCGGTTCGCGTGGTCTCGATTTCGTCTCTTCGATTCTTGGCAGTTCCACTCCATTTTTGCTATGAAAACCACTTAAATAGCTCGACTAACACCTGATTCATGCTAATTCACAATATATATAGGTTTTCCACCTATTTCCACCTCAAAACTCTCCAAAACTAGCACAAAACATGGTGCTAAACTTGTGAATTTACACACTCATCACATCACTTGTACAAGAAATGTCAACATACTTCAAAAATATATTTAGTATCATTACAAGTTCATCAATTCAACTACCCAAGTCCTCGACATCATCATCACCATCACTTGCACAAGAATCAGAGGGACCAGCCTCATCAGAGAGAACAATATAAGCTAGAACGCTCGAAGGTATCGGAGGGGGTGTGGGTGCAGTAAATCCTTAAGAGGTGGCCCATGCATCAAATTGTTGGTGGTATGCCTGATAGCACTGAAATATAGCCTTGAGGTCTCGTGCGAGATGCTTGTTTACCAAATTAGTGGATGGCGTAAATCCACATGAGTGCATAGAGCACCTGGCAGACATTGACATGATACCTTGCCCAAGTACCCTTCCACGATTGACGCCAGCCTTCAGCAAGTAAATATCGTCAATATCGTCTGGAGTTGGTAGCAAGGCAGTGGCACCAGCAGAATTAGAATTTTTCTATGTGAGGGTGGCTTTTTCTTGCTTTCACGCGGGCATAAAAAAATATATTACATTATTATGACTTCACGCTAATGAAAGTATAATTATTTAACATTCTACATTGAAAATAAAAACTTACAAACAAGTCATCAGCCCGCTTATACGTCCCCACGCCATCTTTCCCAGTGCAATGTATATTCTGCACTACCGTGAACCTTGAAGAATGTCGATTGTTTTGTGCCTCTAAAAATATTGCAAGAAATACCCTTATTAATTAACTTAGCTTTTTTGAATTATATGTAGATTTTCATTACACAAAACTCACTTACCAGCCACTTTCAAGTTTGAGCAGTCGATCGGGACCCACTTTTGTGTCTGGCTTTGCAAGTGCCATCGAACTTGATATTGTTTCGGTTCTTTTATTCCTTTCAGAGACTGCTTGAAATTCAGGGTAGCAAAATACTCTTTTGGACAATCCCACCTGTCACTTGAGAGAAAGTGAGGCTTTTCCTTAAGCTTATGCCCCTTGCCAATTATATCCTTGTGCCGCTCCTTGAATTTCGCATCCCACAACCTCTTGATTTGTCAGGATCACAATTGGGCCATTGATACAAGGACTGAAAAAATAGATTAGTTAGAATTTTATATTATATATTAAAATCGAATAGTTACGGTGGAAAATAGTCACCTCAAATGTATCCCAACACTTGTCTCTCATTTCTTGTGGAACTTGCTGCAAACGGAATACACCCGGCTGCATGTTAGAGTTAATATGATTTTTGATGATTCTTGAAGCAGCGTTCCCTGGGTCCAATTTGTATGCATAAAATATATTATAAAGGGTTAATCATCATGAATTACTAAATCAAATTACTCTCTCCGTCTGCCCAAATAGCAGCATTTTACTATATTGGGCGTCCCGTCCAAATTGCTACATTTTCTTTTAAGGCAAGCGAGGGCCCCCACAATTGACAAAAATACCCCTTCAAATTAAAATTAATAACAATCATGCCATCCCTATATTTAAAGAATTTAAAATCATAATAAACCTTAATATTGTTTAATGAACGCATTAAACCCCTTAATGATCTCATTAACTTATCAAAATAAACATCAAAACCCTAAAATTATTATCACCCTTCGTGTCGTGGGCAAACAAGAACTGCTAACCCTAAAACCCTCTTTCTCTCTTCTTGTACTCGTTCGCCGTCTTTCTTGAGTGTTCTCTATTCCTTCCGGCCACAAGAACTGATAATGAAGCCCATGGTTAAGGTTGAATCTTTTTCCACAGTGGCGGCGGAGGCCGATGAACCGTGAGAAGGGATGTCTGCTAACCTTTTCGATTCAATTTCTTTGGGGGTATCTGATGTTGGTAGATCTATGGGATCTTCGGTGTACAAGGGGGTCTCCGACCCAGATCTATATGGATCCATGGTGGGAGAATCGGGTGACCCTCCTTGTCTATGGCAGTGGCCAATTTCATCACTGGTGGCATGGTGTTTGACTCCGATGAAGACACAGTGAACACCCATGCGACCAGTCCGCCAGTGATTCGAAGATTGTGTCCTAAATTTCTGAGGTAACACTGGCTATTGATTTGGATGCTACAGGTTTTATGTCCTAAAGCGCTAACTCTACTGAAATACTCTGAGGTATAATGGCTTATCTCTGTTTTCATCATATGTGATGTTGGGTTATGCTGTTATGTGATGAAATGTTGATTTGGTTTGACTTTTAGTAAGGGTATAAGGTATAAAAGTGTCACTGATGAGTGTGTAAATTCACAAGTTTGGCATCATGTTTTGTGCTAGTTTTGGAGAGTTTTGAGGTGGAAATAGGAGGAAAACCTATATATATTGTGAATTAGCATGAGTCAGGTGTTAGTGGAGCTATTTAAGTGGTTTTCATAGCAAAATCAGAGTGGAAGTGCCAAGAATCGAAGAGACGAAGTCGAGACCACGCGAACCGTCAAGGAGAGAGGTGGTTCGACCTGATGGAGTAGGGTTCGACCTCTCCTACAGGTCGAACCAGCATTGCAAAATATGCAGAAAGAGGGTTCGACCACGACTCAAGGGGTTTGACCTATTCATCAGGTCGAACCATGGTCGAACCAGTTCGCAAGAAGATGGGTTCGACCACGACGTTGGGGGTTCGACCTGACGGTTGGCTGAACCAAGAGTGGAAATTGTCCAGTGGTGAGGTTCGACCTGTGGTTCGACAAAAGAGGGAGAGGTTCGACCTGTACAAGAGGTCGAACCAAGTGCAGAGTACTTCCAGTAGGTGGGTTCGACCTGTGGTTCGACCTGCAGCCAGTGGTTCGACTTGTTTGACGAGGTCGAACCGACGTGCGGGAACTTACCTTATCCGGATTTTCGATGCCAAAATGCATGGGATCACTTGAAAAGCCCATTCCAAGACCTAGAGACGTTATTACAAGTATAAAAGGAGGCTCATGCAGTCAAGGAAATCATCACGAAAAGAAAGAAGAAAGGGATCATCATCAACAACACATTACAAGAAGAGAGTAGGAGAGCTGTGACAGAGGTTCAGCTGGAGATTCAAGTAAGATTGGTCCAACTAACCATGATTGTTCCTAGATCAATCATTGGCTAGAGCCACTTCTGTAGTTCTAGGGTTATGAAGGTTTCATGAGTTAATTTTTATTTCGTGTGTATACTCCATACAACACTACTTGTGGTTTATTTTATATAAGATTACACATTTTTAATCCATACTCATAGTTGTTTTGTGTATCAATAATCGTTGTGTAGAGTCTGAATGCATAACATGGTTAAAGATTGAGTGCGGTCACTAATGAGCAGGGTTTATTGTTATAATTCTAAGTGAAGGGATTCTGAGGTTTTATTAGAACCGTCTTATATGAATGTTTGTTAATTGAATTGAATTCGGGTTAACAAGTAGAATTAAGAGTATAACTTTATAGTACCTAAAAAGGGAGATCAAATCGGGTTAGAGTACTAAGTGCACGGGAAATAATTGATTATGATAATACCTAGAAAGGAGGTAAAGGATACGTCTTGCTCTGAGGATACTCACACGTGTCAAAAGATTATCTATTTGTGTCTATAGAATAGATTTATATGGTCTAGCGATGCATCCATAAACCACAAGGCAGAGTCGGACATCGACACACAAAAATATGAATTAACGAATGAAACTGGATGGCTTGACGAACTACCTATCATCTTATTTGATCACAACTACTATTTTCTTGTTCTTGCTATTTATTTGCTATTTTAATTATTACTTAGTTTACAAACCTACAAATATAATTCTCAACATAGTCATAATTGCTAGAAAATAACAGAAGTAATATTTATCCATCCCGTGGATTCGATATTTAACTTGGTCACCTTCGAAACTACAATTGATATCCTTCATACTTGGGGATTAAAGTTGTGTGTTGAGAAAACGCCAATCAAGTTTTTGGCACCGTTGCCGGGGACGGCTTAAAATATCTTTTTGTTATTTCTAGTTTATTAGGGCTATTTTTCTTGTTTTGCTGTTTTAATTCTAGTTCTTTTTAGGTGCATGCTCACAAGATCAAAGAAAGGTGAACTTGAACCCTATAATCCTGAAATCGGAGCATCGTCAAGAAAGAAGAAGAAGAAGAAGAAGAGCAAGGCAAAGACTATTGATCCAACTGAAGCTCTGAATTTTGGAGTTGAAGTTGACGAACAGAATTCGCAGACGATTGAAGCTACAACTGAAGTTAATTCGGGAGTAAGGACAATCAACATGGCAACGAATCCAGATAATCTAGCCATCCGAGAGGTTTTCAGAAACAATGGGGCTGGAAATATTGGGTTTTTAGGAGCGAGGGGAACTAACTCAGCTTTCGATCTTCATCCCGCTCTTATTAGCATGATAGAAAGGAACTCCTTTTCAGGAGGGTCTTTCGAGGATCCGCAGCAGCATCTGAACAAGTTCTTGGGCTATGCAAGTACCCAAAAAGATGCAGGAGAACATGAAGATGCTAGGAAGATCCTTTTGTTCAAATTCTCGCTTACTGAAAAGGCGAGAGATTAGTACGACACTATCAATGCAGCTGAGTGCACCAATTGGGAGCAACTGCAGTTAAGGTTTTTGGAGAGGTATATGCCACCTTCAAAGGTATTTAAGATGAAGCAAGACATTAACCAATTTGCTATCGGTAGAGGTGAGAAATTTCATGAATCATGGGATAGATTCAAGGACATGCTTAGGAAGTGTCCTCAACATGGGCTATCTAAAGCTCAATATATCAGTATATTCTACAATGGATTGGACTGTGATTCACGAGTGTTATTGGATGCTTCTTCTAATGGAGCATTGCTTACAAAGTCATCCGTAGATGCCGAGAAGTTGTTTGAAGATATTTCGATGAATTCAAGGGATTGGCCAACTGATAGAGTTAGAGGTACTTATGTCCTAGGGAAGGTAGCTCAAGTTGAACAAGCAATGGTGAAAACAAGTAGAGAGGATGAGATCGTCTCTAGCTTGTCCAATATCAACAAGCTACTTGAATCCCAATAGAAGCAAATCAGCGAATTATCTCAGCGCGTAACAATCTTACAGCAGGAGTTAAAGAATGAGGAACTAATCCAAGAGGAGTTGGAAGAGGCACACTATGCCATGGGTCAAAGTATTCAAGGGACTAGGTATCCAGATCTAGGAAACTGGAATTACCAAGGGAACTATCGAGGAAACTTTAATAATCGTGGTCCCCTGGTGGTTATCAACAGCCTAGGAGGCCGGAGTTCTCATGGAGCAATCCGAATAATGCGATTCAACCTCCGATGGGTGTTGATCCGGGTGCTAAGGTGGAAGAAGGGAAATCGGGTCTTGAGGATACTGTGAACAGGTATATGTCCAAGAATGATGAAAGAGTGAAGTGCCTTGAGGCCAAACTTGAAAAGAAAATCGATGCAAACCATGAGGTTATATTTAAGCAGGTGAAGGACCTTACGTTGCTGATGGAGGAGATGGCAGGAAGTGTTAACAAGCTTACTCAAACTCTTAAGAAGGGGAAGTTCCCGTCTCAAAGTATTGAGAATCCAAGGTCCTGCAATGCCATCACATTGAGGTCGGGAACGCAGTACGAGGGACCTATGAGGCCGGAATCAAATTTGGACATGTCTGGAGCCCGGTTCGACCATGGTTTGACCAACATTGAAGGTCGAACCATAAAGGAGAGGTTGAACCAATGCACTGGACACGATCAGCAGGCATTGCAGCATCGGTTCGACCAAACTGCAGATGGTTCGACCTGGCATACAGGTCGAACCATGGTCGAACCCGACAACTCAGAGCACTCTATTTTTCCAGAACACCGGTTCGACCAAATTAATCATGGTTCGACCTGTCCAACAGGTCGAACCCAGGTCGAACCGCACCACTTAAAGCACTCTATTTTGTCGCAGCAACGGTTCGACCACGACGGTCATGGTTCGACCTATCAAACAGGTCGAACCTTGGTCAAACCGGAGGGCGGAAGGAGAGCCATTGTCCAGAAGGTAGGTTCGACCAGTACGTGCCTGGTTCGACCTGTTCCACAGGTCAAACCCTGGTCGAACCCCACCAGAAATTACCTGTTGCTACTCTAAACACTCTCGATGATGTTGATACTATTCCAGTGGTTCGGAATGAGCAAAGTACATACATAATAGCTAAGAAAAGGTGGGAGAGAGCCAAGCGATTGAGAGCCGAAAAGGAGAAAGCGGAGAAGGTTGATCGTGATGAATGGGGGATTCCCAAAACAAAGATACCTCCGTCATTTCCTTACAAGCTTGTGAAGAAGGGATTGGAAGAGAAGTTCAAGAAGTTTTCAGAGATAATGAACAAAATAAGCTTGAACATTCCTTTCTCAGAGGCAATCATGGAGATGCCGTACTATGCCCGATTTCTTAAAAACATAATGTTGAAGAAGCGGAGCTTAACTGGAATTGAAATGGTGAATTTATCTGAGAATTGCAGCTCAATCATCCAAAGAAAGCTGCCGCAAAAGATGAAGGATCCGGGGAGTTTCACTATTCTATGTGAGATCGGAAAGGGGCCGGCACGGCGAGCTTTGTGCGATCTAGGGGCAAGCATCAATTTGATGCCTTTGTCCATCTTTCAGGAGGATATGGAGTCGCAGTGTTATAGTATTGACGTGGTGGAGGAGATTGTGAAGGAGGATATGTCTCTGATCCTATCAAAGGATCATCTTAAGACATGTTTGATGGAGTCTCTTACTTATCCCACTACGGAGCTTGACGTACTCTCCAACGAGGTATGTATTGAATTTCTTGAAAACTTACTTGCTTTGGGTGATGACAGGATTGAATCGGAAAGAACTAAGGTGGAAGAAGTCAAGTAGACTAGGAAGTACTTGCCTTTGGATAACGAGAGCTCTCCGATGGAAGTGAGGAAAGAGGAGTTGAAACTTTTGCCGGAACACTTGAAGTACGCCTTTCTTGGCGACAATGAAAAATATCCGGTAATTGTATCTTCTTCTCTTGATGATGATCAACTTGAGGAGTTATTGAATGTTCTTAGGAAGTATAAATCTGCGATTGGTTGGTCTCTTGAGGATTTGAAAGGAATTAGTCCTTCGTATTGTATGCATAGGATAAGATTGTTAGACGAGGCAAAGGCAAGTGTTCAGAATCAGCGGAGGATTAATCCCGCAATTCAAGAGGTGATTAGGAAGCAAATCCTTACGTGGTTGGATGCTGGAATCATATATCCTATTAGTGATAGTCCCCATGTGAGTCCATTGCATGTAGTTGCTAAAAGGGGGTATGATTGTAGTAAAAGTTGAGGATGGAGAAGCGATAGCCACAAGGATTCCTACGGGATGGCGTACATGTGTAGATTATAGGAAGTTGAATGAGAACACGTGTAAGGATCATTTTCCTCTTCCTTTCATGGATCAAATGTTAGATCGTCTTGCAGGGTATGAGTTTTATTGTTTCTTGGATGGATACTCGGGATACAACCAAATTATGATTGCCCCCGAGAATCAAGAAAAGACCACTTTTACTTGCCCCTACGGGACCTTTGCTTTTCGGAAAATGCCATTTGGGTTATGTAATGCGCCTGCTACTTTTCAGAGATGCATGATGGCAATATTCGATGGGTTGATAGAGAAGATCATGGAGGTGTTCATGGATGATTTTTCTATTTTTGGTTCCTCCTTTGATATTTGTTTGTCTAACCTAGTTACTGTTTTGAAGAGATGCCAAGTGACTAATCTTGTCTTGAATTGGGAGAAGTGCCACTTCATGGTGAAGGATGGAATTGTTCTTGGGCATCATGTTTCAGCCAAAGGATTGCAGGTAGATCGTGCTAAAGTGGTGGTAATTGAGAAGCTTCCACCACCGACCAATGAAAGAGGAGTGCGGTCCTTCCTTTGACACGCCGGTTTTTACAGGAGATTCATAAAAGACTTCTCAAAATACTCTAAGACCTTATCTCACTTACTTGAAAAGGATGCTCCTTTTGTGTTTGATGAAGATTGTCTAACAGCTTTTCAAGTTTTGAAGGAGACACTTATTTCTGCACCTATCTTGATCACACCGGATTGGACTCAACCGTTTGTACTAATGTGTGATGCAAGTGATGTAGCACTTGGAGTGGTGCTTGGGTAGCTGAAGGAGAAGAAGTTTTGCGCCATTTACTACACAAGTAAGACTTTCGATACGGCACAAAAGAATTACACGGTGACTGAAAAGGAGTTTTTGGCGGTTGTGTACACATTCGACAAATTTCATCAGTATTTGGTTGGCATGAAGACTATTGTGTACAAGGATCATTGAGCAATTCAGTACTTGATGGAAAAGAAGGAGACGAAGCCTAGGATAATAAAGTGGATTCTTTTACTTCAAGAGTTTGACATGGAGATCTGGGATAAGAAAGGTTCTGATAATGTGTTGGCGGATCACCTTTCGAGGTTGGAGACTAACGGAGGGCACTTCAGCGCTCAAAAGATAGCAGCCAAGGTACTTCAGTCCGCTCTTTATTGGCCTACATTGTTGTTGAGAGTGGAATTTCACGTATTTTAGGTCTCACATTACACCGTTTTTGATAGAATGTGGCCATGATTTTGTATAAAATGACATGGTTTTCATATCTTGCATAATTAAGATGCTACTAAGGTGTTTTGTTGAGTTTTGAAGGGTAAAACATGATCAAAAGTTCAAAGTTGGAATGAGGAGTGAAAGTGAGAAGGAATGCTGAAAAATACAGTCCATGTTGTACAAATTTCTGTATTCTTATAGAAGTCCAAATTGATCATATGATATATGGTTGGAAAGCCACAGAAGAGAGGGTCGTTTTGACGTAAAGAACACTCCAATTGGATTCCAAACGAGAAAGTTATGATCAAAGTGCTAACGTCGCACATGCTGCACCGAGGATCCACTTTGCATGACTTTTTACATATACAAATTTTAGAGTTTCTGAGAGCTCTTTATATGGATAGAAAGCCAAGGAAGAGAGGAACGCGTGAGTGTAAAAATCACTCAAATCAGAGTCCGTATGAAGAAGTTATACTCAAAACGGTGAGATCGCGCAGTGCAGTTTCAGCAGCTCGGCGGGTAGCTCGCGGCGAGCGGCCCTTCCACGTGGCCAAAAGCTGCCGAGCTGGGGTCCCTCAGAGCCCACACGATGGCCCCATTCCAACCATATGCTGCTCGGCTGGTTTGGGGGCTGCTCGGCCATGAGCTCGGCTCGAGCAAGGTGCCGAGCGGCCCAAAATCGGGCCCAGACGAGACCTGTTCGATGCAGCAGCGTATATATACCCTCAAGTCACGATTCTGAAGCAGTTTTGATCGCGAAAAAGCCCTACATCAGTCCTAGAAACAATTAGGGAGATCGAGACACAAATTGGAGAGAACCCATCCATAACCCATCATCAATTCACACCTCCAACACCTCCATATCAGATTAACAACCTGATTTCATCATCCATCCACTTCCAAGAGGGTTCCAAGTGCTAAACAAGGGAGAGTCGAGCAATTGGAGAGACGGAGAAGGAACGAAAGACTACGTCTACACTAGGGTTTCATAATTCCTATCTTTCTCTTTCTTTTACTTTGATTTTTGATATGAATTGCTTAGCCATGAGTGTTGCTTGTGACCTCATGGGCTAATTTTATATACAGTTCTAGGGTTTGATGGATTGATTTAATTGATTTGGGGATTTAGACCAAATATTGAGATTTTATGCAGTTGAGCTTTTGATTTTACTTATTTTATTAAGACTTGCTTATCTGCTTCGTAACGTCTTCATAATATATTCATGACATCCGCTATAATGCTTGGATTATTGTGTTAGCTTGTGTGCGTTGATGATTGATATTGTCTATCTGTTAGGGATTAAAGTAGCTCCGCTATAAGCACTTTAATTCCATGAACTGGTAAATCAAATACTGGAATTGTTTAGTGGAACAATGCAATTAGACAATCAAGTAGGAAGTGAATAGAACCTTGTAGTAATTCCAGAAAATATCTTGTTAGTCGGGCTTACCATCCGGAGGTATTGTTGCTTGCTTTGATTAGTATCTAGGAATAAGGCTTGGTAATATTTGCGCACCTTAGGATTTAAACCAGATTAGACTGTTAGCTTTGAATCGAATCATATTCGGTGGGATAACAGGGATATGTGGTGTATTTTCAGTGAAACTGCATGAATGAACAATCGTAAGTTTAATAACCCAAATTGATTGGTCTCTACCTGATACCTTAGAACTGTTCGTCATCTCTTGATTAGAAACTTGCTTTTATTTTTATTGCTTTTTAATAATTCAGTTATTTAATTTTCTGTTATTTAGATAATAATTAAATTCACAACTCCTGGATATCGGTTACTTGATTCTGATTAATTTAGTAATTTTAGGAAATAAATAATTAGCTGTCCTTTTGGGTTCGATAATTTAACTTGGGTGCTTACTGCTACAATTGATATCCTTACACTTGAGGATTAAATTATAGTGCGCAGAAAAAGCCTATCAAGTTTTTGGCGCCGTTGCCGGGGACAGTTTAATTGCTTATTTTTATTTTATTGCTAATTTAATTAGGATATATATATTTAATTTTTTAGATTTATTTAAACACGTTTTTTTTTCTTTGAATAAAGAGATGCAGTGGCCTACAGATAAGCAGCAATGCAAGTCTGTGGAAGTAGTAGAGGACTTCACCTTGTCTGATGCAAAGTTTGAGGGTTTATCTAATGATGCATGTATAGATTATCTTGAGAAGTTACTTGCATTAGGTGATGCCAGGGATGAACAGATAAGGAAGACCACTGCTGACATGGTGAATCAAAATAAAAAATCCACTATTGAGGAGGAGATGAAGCCTGCTGCTAAGGAAGAGAAGCAAAAGAGCCAAAGCATTGAAGTGGTAGAGGAGATCGCAGGAACAGGCGTATCTCTTACTTTTCCTACTACTAACTCTAATTTGATATTTGATAATCTTTTGGTTGCAGGAACGATTGATGATCCATATCTGAAGCCTCCGAATATACCTCCTGATTTTTCTTCTTATATTGATGTTGTAAATTCTAACTTATTTGTTCCCTGTTTTGCTACACAGGGTGAGCCTACAATAGAATGGAAGATTGACAAGAAGGAATCAAGCATGTCATGGGAGGAAAAGAATTTAAAGAGTCCTGTTTTAGTGACAAAGAAGGGTGAGATGGTTGGTGTAAAGAATAAGAGAGGGAAGAAGTACTTGAAGGTAAGAATGCGAGAAGACTCCCCTAAGATCCAGTAGTCGAAGCAAATATTACCAAGCCTTATTAATTAGGGAGATCGAGACGTCAATCGGAGAGAGCCCAGCCATAAACCATCATCAATCCACACTCCTTTCACACCCACATCAGATTACAACCTGATTTCACCATCCAACCAATTCCACAAGTGTAATTCTAACCCAAGTGTAAGGATATCAATTGTAGCAGTAAGCACCCAAGTTAAATTATCGAACCCAAAAGGACAACTAATTATTTATTTCCTAAAATTACTAAATTAATCAGAATCAAGTAACCGATATCCAGGAGTTGTGAATTTAATTATTATCTAAATAACAGAAATTTAAATAACTAATAAAATAAATCACAGAAGAAAGATTTAAGATTAATTCAAGAGAAAATCAACAGTTCTAAGGTATCAGGTATAGACCAATTAATTCGGGTTTCTAGACCTCTAATTGTTCATTCATGCAGTTTCAATGAAAATACACCGCATAACCCTGTTTTCCCATCGGATATGATCCGATTCAAAGCTAACAGTATAATCTAGTTTAAATCCTAAGGTGCGTGAATATTACCAAGCCTTATTCCTAGATACTAATCAAAGCAAGCAACAATACCTCCGGATGGTAAGCCCGACTAACAAGATATTTTCTGGAATTACTACAAGGTTCTATTCACTTCCTACTTGATTGTCTAATTGCATTGTTCCACTAAACTAATCAAGTATTTGATTAACCAGTTCATGAAATTAAAGTGCTTATAGCGGAGCTACTCTAATCCCTAACAGATAGACAATACCAATCATGAACGCACACAAGCTAACACAATAATCCAAGCATTATAGCGGATGTCATGAATATATTATGAAGACGTTACGAAGCAGAAAAACATGTCTTAATAAAATAAATAAAATCAAAAGCTCAACTGCATAAAATCCCAATATTTGGTCTAAATCCCCAAATCAATTAAATCAATCCATCAAACCCTAGAACTGTATATAAAATTAGCCCATGAGGTCACAAGCAACACTCATGGCTAAGCAATTCATAACAATAATCAAAGTAATAGAAAGAGAAAGATAGGAATTATGAAACCCTAGTGTAGACGTAGTCTTTCGTTCCTTCTCCGTCTCTCCAATTGCTCGATTCTCCCTCAATTAGCACTTGGAACCCTCTTGGAAGTGGATGGATGGTGAAATCAGGTTATAAATCTGATATGGAGGTGTTGGAAGTGTGAATTGATGATGGATTATGGATGGGTTCTCTCCAATTTGTGTCTCGATCTCCCTAATTGTTTCTAGGACTGATGCAGGGCTTTTTCGCGATCGAAACTGCTTCAGAATCGCGATTTGAGGGTATATATACACTGCTGCATCGAACAGGCCCCGTCTGGGCCCTGAACTGGGCCGCTCGGCACCTTGCTCGAGCCGAGCTTATAGCCGAGCAGCCCCAAACCTGCCGAGCAATATATGGGTGAAACGGGAACGTCGTGTAGGCTCTGAGGGCACTCCACTCGGCTGGAAATTCGCAAAATGTTGGTCTCGCTCGAGCCGAGCGGCCTCCCGAGCTGCGGAGACTGCACTGCGCGACTTCACCGTTTTGAGCATAACTTCTTCATACGGACTCCAATTTGAATGATTTTTGCGCTCAAGTGTTCCTCTTTTCCTTGGCTTTCTATCCATATAAAGAAATCTGAGAAAATCCAATAGTTGATATGTAAAAAGTCATGCAAAGTGGCTGCTCGGTACAGCATGTGCGACGTTAGCACTTTGATCATAACTTTCTCGTTTGGAATCCAATTGGGGTGTTCTTTATGTCAAAACGACCCTCTCTTCTATGTCTTTCCAACCATATATCATATGATCAATTTGGACTTCTATAAGAATACAGAAATTTGTGCAACATGGACTGTATTTTTCAGCAAGCATGTCATGGGAGGAAAAGAATTTAAAGAGTCCTGTTTTAGTGACAAAGAAGGGTGAGATGGTTGGTGTAAAGAATAAGAGAGGGAAGAAGTACTTGAAGGTAAGAATGCGAGAAGACTCCCCTAAGATCCAGTAGTCGAAAAGAGCTATCCGTCGTGACTCTCCGACATTAAACATGAGCACCTGTTGGGGGCTGTCCCTTCTGTTTTTTTGCTTTTATATGTCTGTGTTGGTGTAAGAATTTTATTAGGGGTTGCTTGACTGGGGTATATACTTCTTTGCAAACTTAGTTTCTCATTTTGTTTGATCTAAGTTTGGGGGGAGGTTACGTACATACCTTGTCTTGTAGTACCGAAGTAAAATTTTTGCATTGTGTTGTTGCTTGGAGGGTCGATTTTTTGCGGATTTTTAATATTTTCAATTTATTTGATGATGTTGAGGGTTCGATTTTTTGCGATTTTCCAGGTTTCGTGTTGCTTTTGTTTGTGTTTATTTGTTTTGTGTTAATCCTAGTATCGGTGTAGTCGATTTATGGTTCTCTAGGATGATTTTCTGATTTTTCTTGGCACTTGATTATATGTGTGATTGTGTTTGAGAAGCAGTTTGAGATTGTGCTTGGATATTGAGATACTTGAAATTTATTTATGTGCATGAAAGATTAGCTATGTAACTTTATTAGGATTGCTCGTTCATTCCTACAGCCATGTGAGATTTTGATCCTTTTGAAATCATGACAAATTGCATGATTCAGTTTATTCTTGTGAGTGTCGTTCATACACACGTATTCTAGAACTTGGCTTTGTATCTTGCTTGAAGCTACGTGTTTGACTAGATGATAGGAAATGATCTTAGGCCATCTTTGTTATTTATTAGTCACTAGCCACATTATTATCCTACCTATTAAAAATATCCGTAGTCAACCCTTTTGAGCATAAAAGCCTTATTTGTTGGAAGCCTACGTGATTAGCCAATTGATCCCTTTTGCTAGCCTTTAAAAAATTCCTACCTAGTAGAGAGTTGAAGGAATCAAGTTGGTGTCTTGTGATGAAGTATATAAGGAGAAATAAGTTGGAAGTGATGAAATTTGTTGAAGAGAGTGGTTAAATTGTTGCATAAAGGGGTAGTGCCCGAAACTGGTACCCCATGAAAAGGGTAGTGCCTGAAACTGGTACCCTTATTTGAAAAAGAAAAAAAAAAGAAAAGAGGGAAGAAGAAAAAAAATTTCAAGTAAGGATGTGGTGTTCAAAAGTGAAGGAGGAATCAAATTGCAAGAAGCATTGAAGAGCGTTGAAGAAGAAAGAAGAACGTAAAGCTGTTTGTTGAAAAGCTGTAAGTCTTCTTTGATTCTCTACTAGTGATTGAGTCACCTTATCCATATACTCCCTACCTTTACCAAAGAGCCAACATTACAACCTAATGCAAGACCTTTGTGATCCTATTGTTGAAATTATCCCTTTAGTCGAGAGTTGAGATGATTGTCAAGCTTATGGTTACGCGTGTGTTTGAATTGACTTTGAGTGTAAACACCTTACCCTGAAGTGTATATCTCACACTTGAGCGATGAACGTAAATACTACCCGTGAGAATGGTGGATGAGCATTCCGAAAAAGTGAAGTAGTTGATTTGAATTGTATGTTCTTAGATGGATGGTTGTCTTAGTATTTGAAGTATGATTTTTGGATTGTTATATTTTCTTGGATGTGAAGTTGTGAAATTTCCTCTCAATTACTCTATTGGTTTTATATGTCGTTGCCTCGGGACGAGCAACAGGTAAGTTTGGAGGTTTGTTGAGAGTGGAATTTCACGTATTTTAGGTCTCACATTACACCGTTTTTGATAGAATATAGCCATGATTTTGTATAAAATGACATGGTTTTCATATCTTGCATAATTAAGATGCTACTAAGGTGTTTTGTTGAGTTTTGAAGGGTAAAACATGATCAAAAGTTCAAAGTTGGAATGAGGAGTGAAAGTGAGAAGGAATGCTGAAAAATACAGTCCATGTTGTACAAATTTCTGTATTCTTATAGAAGTCCAAATTGATCATATGATATATGGTTGGAAATTCACAGAAGAGAGGGTCGTTTTGACGTAAAGAACACTCCAATTGGATTCCAAACGAGAAAGTTATGATCAAAGTGCTAACGTCGCACATGCTGCACCGAGGAGCCACTTTGCATGACTTTTTACATATACAAATGTTAGAGTTTCTGAGAGCTCTTTATATGGATAGAAAGCCAAGGAAGAGAGGAACGCGTGAGTGCAAAAATCACTCAAATCAGAGTCCGTATGAAGAAGTTATACTCAAAACGGTGAGATCGCGCAGTGCAGTTTCTGCAGCTCGGCGGGTAGCTCGCGGCGAGCGGCCCTTCCACGTGGCCAAAAGCTGCCGAACTGGGGTCCCTCAGAGCCCAGACGATGGCCCCATTCCAACCATATGCTGCTCGGCTGGTTTGGGGGCCGCTCGGCCATGAGCTCGGCTCGAGCAAGGTGCCGAGCGGCCCAAAATCGGGCCCAGACGAGACCTGTTCGATGCAGCAGCGTATATATACCCTCAAGTCACGATTCTGAAGCAGTTTTGATCGCGAAAAAGCCCTACATCAGTCCTAGAAACAATTAGGGAGATCGAGACACAAATTGGAGAGAACCCATCCATAACCCATCATCAATTCACACCTCCAACACCTCCATATCAGATTAACAACCTGATTTCATCATCCATCCACTTCCAAGAGGGTTCCAAGTGCTAAACAAGGGAGAGTCGAGCAATTGGAGAGACGGAGAAGGAACGAAAGACTACGTCTACACTAGGGTTTCATAATTCCTATCTTTCTCTTTCTTTTACTTTGATTTTTTATATGAATTGCTTAGCCATGAGTGTTGCTTGTGACCTCATGGGCTAATTTTATATACAGTTCTAGGGTTTGATGGATTGATTTAATTGATTTAGGGATTTAGACCAAATATTAAGATTTTATGCAGTTGAGCTTTTGATTTTACTTATTTTATTAAGACTTGCTTATCTGCTTCGTAACGTCTTCATAATATATTCATGACATCCGCTATAATGCTTGGATTATTGTGTTAGCTTGTGTGCGTTCATGATTGGTATTGTCTATCTGTTAGGGATTAAAGTAGCTCCGCTATAAGCACTTTAATTCCATGAACTGGTAAATCAAATACTGGAATTGTTTAGTGGAACAATGCAATTAGACAATCAAGTAGGAAGTGAATAGAACCTTGTAGTAATTCCAGAAAATATCTTGTTAGTCGGGCTTACCATCCGGAGGTATTGTTGCTTGCTTTGAATAGTATCTAGGAATAAGGCTTGGTAATATTTGCGCACCTTAGGATTTAAACCAGATTAGACTGTTAGCTTTGAATCGAATCATATTCGGTGGGATAACAGGGATATGTGGTGTATTTTCAGTGAAACTGCATGAATGAACAATCGTAAGTTTAATAACCCAAATTGATTGGTCTCTACCTGATACCTTAGAACTGTTCGTCATCTCTTGATTAGAAACTTGCTTTTATTTTTATTGCTTTTTAATAATTCAGTTATTTAATTTTCTGTTATTTAGATAATAATTAAATTCACAACTCCTGGATATCGGTTACTTGATTCTGATTAATTTAGTAATTTTAGGAAATAAATAATTAGCTGTCTTTTTGGGTTCGATAATTTAACTTGGGTGCTTACTGCTACAATTGATATCCTTACACTTGAGGATTAAATTATAGTGCGCAGAAAAAGCCTATCAATTGTTCAAGGACTGTGAGACCTATGTGGCGTCTTACGATAGATGTCAACGCCTGGGGAACATCGGTAGGAGAGACGAGATGCCACTTCAGCCGAGCATAGTGGTCGAGATTTTTGATGTGTGGGGTATCGATTTTATGGGGCCTTTTCCCCCATCTAATGGATTTCTCTACATTCTACTTGCGGTGGAAGCGATTCTTACTCGCTTGAATGATTCGAAAACTGTTATATCTTTCTTGAAGAAGCATATCTTTGCCCGTTTTGGAGTCCCTAGAGCACTTGTTAGTGATGGAGGTACGCACTTCGTCAATAAATTTCTTGAGAAGGTGCTTAAAGGGTATGGTGTTAAGCATAGGGTTACTACACCCTATCATCCTCAAGCGAATGGGCAAGCGGAGGTCTCTAACCGTCAAGTCAAACAGATTCTGGAGAAGGTGGTCGAAACCAATAGAAAGGATTGGGCTTTGAAACTCGATGATGTCGTGTGAGAGTTCCAGATCGCGTATAAGACGGTGTTAGATATGTGACCGAATCAGATTGTCTATGGGAAGCCGTGCCACTTACCTGTAGAGATTCAACACAAAGCGTTTTGGGCTTTGCGAAGCTTGAACTTGACTCTCAAGGATGTGAAGGAGTTGAGGATTACTTACATCAATCTTTTGGATGAGTTTAGGAGTCGTGCGTACAAGAATTCAGAGACATACAAGGAAAGGATTAAGAGGTGGCATGATTCGAAGATCTCGTATAAGGAGTTCAAGTAAGGAGACGAGGTATTACTCTTTAACTCTCGTTTGATGTTTTTTCAGGCAAGTTGAAGTCGAAGTGGACGAGACCGTTCATGATTCATCGAGCCTTAGGAGGGGGAGTTTTGAGCTCATTGACAAGGATGGAGACATTTTTGCGGCGAATGGACATCGCTTGAAGCATTATAGGTCGCCGGATGATGTTTGTGTCATCTTTGTGGATACCTTAATCTGATTTGGTACCGTCGCGACTCTTCGACGTTAAACATGAGCGCCTGTTGGGGGCTTTTCCTCCCGTTTTATTATTTTATTTCATTCGTGTGTGTAAGAAATTTTTATATTTGAAGTGCTTACTTATCGGCAATTACATCTCTTTGCAAACTTAGTTTCAACTATGGTTTCTACTAAGTTTTGGGGGGGGTGTGATGTACTTACCTCAATAAGCACCGATAGTATAATCTTTTCTTTGTGATGTTTGTTAGGGAAGTTGGTTTTTGCGCCATATTTAAAATTTTAATCGATTTTGATATGACGATTTTTTTACAACTTGCCTAATGTTTAGTGGGTTTTGGTTGTATTTTCTTTTATGGAGTTACTCATGAATAATATTTTGTGGAACAATTTTTGATGAAGTTGTGCTCTAGTTGGTACCTAATGATTCGTATTGAAGTTTGAAGTGTGTAGGGATTGAAGAACACTAAGTTTGGAAGCTTAGAAGGGAGGTTCGACCAAAGCCAGGGTAGGTTCGACCCGTGCCAGGAGGTCGAACCAAGCAGAGAAAGTCGAATCGACGCAGAAAATCATCCGATGAGGTGGTTTGACCTGATCATTGTTGGTTCGACCTGTCTAACAAGTCGAACCAAGGTCGAACCCGGTGACTTAAAACTTACAGTAGGGTGGTTCGACCTAAGCCGTTATGGTTCGACCTGTTTAGAAGGTCGAACCTGAGGTCAAACCAGTCCATTCAGAGCATTCTATTTTTCAGGTGATAGGTTCGACCAAAACAAGAATGGTTCGACCTATCCAGAAGGTCGAACCCAGGTCGAACCACGAGGAGAAGTTGTCCAGAAGGTAGGTTCGACCTCGTCGCTCGAGGTTCGACATGTTCCGCAGGTCGAACCCAGTCAGGTACGCGTTTTAAGTTGGTTTTTTAGAAGGGTTCGATCATTCTTTTTGTTCACCGAACCTCGAACCCTCCCCGAACCTTGACACCCTTGCATAAATTCGTCAATTACACTTGATTTTGCACCGATTACACAACACTACACTCTTGATTCTTGAATTGGGCACAGATTTGGGGCAATTTCGTCGTGAATCAGGGTTCAGTCGTGCGTTTTTGAGTGTTGTGTTCCAATTTTCGATAGTTAACCATGGGCAAGACTAAAGGTATGTTTTTTTCAACTCAATTACCTTAGGATTGAAGTTTATTGCAAGAAATGTGTTGTGGGTAAGTTGATTGATGTTGATTTTGGTTGAAATTCATGGTGATAATGGATATTGTTGAGTTGATTCATATGAATTCATGTTTATTGGTTTGAGATTGCTTGATTATGGATAGAACTTGAGTTTTATGTGGGTTGATCAAGGATATAATGCATCTAGAAGAATGAGCATGTGAATTAGGTTTGAATTGTTGATAATTGGAGTAGTTCATGAAGTTCAATTGTTGAAATTCTTGTTGAATAGCTTGAATTGGTTGATGCATGCTTGTTGTTTATGATTTGAAGATTAAAGGTAGTGTGATTGAAGATATTTTGAGCATGTTAAATAAGCAAGTGGTGTTGAGATGATAGTTGGAGTTGATTAAGCATGGATGCTTGAAGTCTTGAATAGAGTATAGGATATGCTAGTCAAATACTTGTGTTCTTGTCTTGTTGGTTGTATTGAAGTAGTCGTTTTCAGGAAAGGGACAAGGATCAAGTAAAGGGAAAGGTAAGGCGGATGAAGCGAGATCGAAGAAGAGAAATGACAGGCCTTCGAATGTGGACACAGTGACCAGGAAGCTGAGGCTACAAGATCGTTTACCCGAGAACTTCAAAATTCAAATGGAAAACTGGGATGAGATTAAAGAAAAGTGGGAAGAAGTCTCGAACAAGTTAGCTCGTACTCGATACCAAGATGATGAGGCGATGAGGATAATGAGAATCGGGAATGACATTTTCTGGATGTTCGATCAAGTGGGTATCCAGAGGTTTATGGAGTTAAAGAGGCCGACGTATTTCTATGTTACATCAGAAGTAGTCTGCTCATTCGAGATGGTGAAGGACCCGCTTGGGTACCCGTATCAGTGTACATTTCAGTTAGGTGGAGTGAGTAGGAGATGGACGTCTGAGGATTTTAATGAGCTATTTGAGACTCCTTTGGGGATCCCTCGTTTGGAGAATGCTGCATTCAACGCTAATAGGTTTGGAGAGAGATCACAGGAGAGATTGGAGATTATAAGATTAGGCAGGCTCGTGCTTCTTTAATAAAGAATCCAATTTTGAGGTACATGGACCGTGTCTTGAGCAACACGTTGTTTGCCCGCTCAGAGGGGAGTGTTGTGTCTAGATGAGAGCTTTACATTTTGTGGTGTATGCTAAATGGGGTGCAGTTTAATGTTGGAGCGTATTTCATTGCACAGCTACATCGATTCAGGACCATTGGGTTTCAAAGGGTGAATATTGGAGGGTTACTGACGATCGTGACTGAGCATTATAATTTGGATTTCACCGGCATCACACCAGTTAGAGGAGAGCCCGATTTGGCGATGTTTACATGCGTGAAGGGAGGATTTGTCCATTTCAGAGATGGAGATTGGTTCTTCACGAGGGGAATCAAGCCCTTCAATTTCATGTTCCCCTTCGACGTGAGTAACTTGACAACTCTTTGGGTGGTGAGGAACAAGTTGATGGATTCTCTCGGACACAACGCCTTATCCGTGACAGTGAAGTCAAGTGGTGATTGGAGGACTGTATCGCAGATGTGTGCGGATAGTAGGATGGTGGAGTTACAGCAGATTGTTGATCAAGGAGAGTTCCGTCCACCATAGCAGCCCGAAGAAGAGGAGCATCTAGAGGAGGAGCAGCAGGATTAGGAGATGCCAATGCAGCACGACGCACCTCAGCATGAGCCAGCACCGCAGAAACAGTGGGCTATCCCAAATAAAACACAGGAGCAGCTCAGCCTTATTCATGAGCAACTGGTTGCAATCATTGCTAGCCAGCAGGAGACAAACCGACAGCTCGTACTCGCCAACACCAACTATGCTACGCTGAATGAGAAGTACACGGCCTTGAATGAGAAAGTTGGTAGGTTGGGTGATCGAGTTGATTACTTGGATAGACACATCGGTGATCTGCACCAGATTGTGGAGCGGAGGCTTGATGATGAAGATGATGATGAAGAGGATGATGATGCTCTGGAGGAGTAGTTTTTTAGATTTTCTTTGGTTTCCTCCGATTCATCATGATTCCATTATTTTTCTTTTTATCATTATAGGTTGGGTTGTGATTCATGCGTGAGTGGAATGTATAAGTGATATCGATTGATAGAAACTTGTATGATTGATTGGGTATGAGCTTATTGATTTTGTGCATTCATATGTTCATGTGTTAATTTCTATTGATGAAAAGCATGTATAATTTGATAAGTATATTGAGTTCTTGTGAAATTGATCTTAATTATATGCTATGAGGAGTACTTAGGATTCTAATTACCTATGTGAGGATTTGAGCCTTGATAATCATGCTTGATCATGATTGCTTTAATCTTGAGAGGATCATTCATATGAACATATTCTAGAACTTGGCTTGGAGTCTTATGTGAGACTTATGATTGATCAATTGCTAGGACATGATCTTAGGCCATTATTTTGTGATTAAGTTACTTAGTCAAATTTTATCCTTCCTAATGATCTTATTAACCTTTGGATGCCCCGTTGAACCGTTAAAGCTTTTTCTTTGGTATCAAAAGTAAATAACCTTATAAACCTTTACTTGAGCTTTGATTAACCTATTCACTGGTAGAGAGAGTTGAGGTGGGTAAGGGTTGCAAGAAGAAAAAGGAAGATAGAATATGGTTGGATGAAAAGAATATGGTTAAATCTTGTTTAAGGGTAGTGCCCGAAACTGGTACCCCGATTGTTTTTATACATGGTGCATGAAGCTTAGCAGCTGATAGCCTATACATGAGAAGAAGGGTAGTGCCTAAAATCGGTACCCGAATTGTCTAAAGAGATGATGTTGATGCACGGAAAAGAAGGAAAATTCATGAGAAGAAGAGGAGAAATTGGAGGAGAATTTGCAGTAAGTAGAAGAAATCAAGAACCTCCAAGGTAACTCTCTACTAGTGTCTTAAGTCACTTTACCTAAATTTTTCTACCTTTTTCCAAAGAGCCAACATTACAATCCGAAAACAAGTCCTTTGTGATCCTAGTGAAGAGTTGATTATAAGTTGATTTTTGAGACCTTTGCCAAGCTTATGGTTACGCGTGAATATGGAATGATATGAGTGTTTATATTAACATATATAGTGCCTCACGCACTTGAGTGAAAGAGAATAAATACTTATCTTGTGAGCGAGATTACTTAGTGCTCCGAATGGTGTGTGATTGGATTGGTTTTGCATGAGTGATATATATGAAGCAATTAATACTTGTTTGATTTAATAAAGTTGCATGTGTGATATGTGTTGTACTTGAATCTTGGTGAATTATACACGACTCCTGTGGTTTGAGTTGGTTGCCTCGGGACGAGCAACATGTAAGTTTGGGGGTTTGATGAGTGTGTAAATTCACAAGTTTGGCATCATGTTTTGTGCTAGTTTTGGAGAGTTTTGAGGTGGAAATAGGTGGAAAACCTATATATATTGTGAATTAGCATGAATCAGGTGTTAGTGGAGCTATTTAAGTGGTTTTCATAGCAAAATCGAAGTGGAAGTGCCAAGAATCGAAGAGACAAAGTCGAGACCATGCGAACCGCCATGGAGAGAGGTAGTTCGACCTGATGGAGTAGGGTTCGACCTCTCCTACAGGTCGAACCAGCATTGCAAAGTGTGCAAAAGGAGGGTTCGACCACGACTCAAGGGGTTCGACCTGCTCATCAAGTCGAACCATGGTCGAACCAGTTCTCAAGAAGATGGGTTCGACCACGATGTTGGGGGTTCAACCTGACGGTTGGCCAAACCAGGAGCGAAAATTATCCAGTGGTGAGGTTCGACCTGTGGTTCGACTAAAGAGGGAGAGGTTCGACCTGTACAAGAGGTCGAACCAAGTGCAGAGTACTTCCAGTAGGTGGGTTCGACCTGTGGTTTGACTTGCGGCCAGTGGTTCGACTTGTTTGACGAGGTCGAACCGACATACGGGAACTTACATTATCCAGATTTTCGAGGCCAAAATGCATGGGATCACTTGAAAAGCCCATTCCAAGCCCTAGAGACGTAATTACAAGTATAAAAGGAGGCTCATGCAGTCAAGGAAATCATCACGAAAAGAAAGAAGAAAGGGATCATCATCAACAACACATTACAAGAGGAGAGTAGGAGAGCTGTGACAGAGGTTCAGTTGGAGATTCAAGTAAGATTGGTCCAAATAACCATGATTGTTCCTAGATCAATCATGGGCTAGAGCCACTTCGGTAGTTCTAGGGTTATGAAGGTTTCATGAGTTAATTTGTATTTCGTGTATGTACTCCGTACAACAATACTTGTGGTTTATTTTATATAGGATTGCATGTTTTTAATCCATACTCATAGTTGTTTTGTGCATCAATAATCATTGTGTAGAGTCTGAATGCATAACATGGTTATTGATTGAGTGCGGTCACTAATGAGCAGGGTTTATTGTTATAATTCTAAGTGAAGGAATTCCGAGGTTTTATTAGAACCGTCTTATATGAATGTTTGTTAATTGAATTGAATTCGGGTTAACAAGTAGGATTAAGAGTATAACTTTATAGTACCTAAAAAGGAAGATCAAATCGGTTTAGAGTACTAAGTGCACGGGAAATAATTAATTATGATAGTACCTTGAAAGGGAGGTAAAGGATACGTCTTGCTCTGAGGATACTCACACGTGTCAAAAGCTTATCTATTTGTGTCTATAGAATAGATTTGTATGGTCTAGCGATGCGTCCATAAACCACAAGGCAGAGTCGGACATCGACACATGAAAATATGAATTAATGAATGAAACTGGATGGCTTGACGAACTACCTATCATCTTATTTGATCACAACTACTATTTTCTTGTTCTTGTTATTTATTTGCTATTTTAATTATTACTTAGTTTACAAACCTACAAATATAATTCTCAACATAGTCATAATTGCTAGAAAATAACAGAAGTAATATTTATCCGTCCCGTGGATTCGATATTTAACTTGGTCACCTTCGAAACTACAATTAATATCCTTCATACTTGGGGATTAAAGTTGTATGTTGAGAAAACGCCCATCAAGTTTTTGGCGCCGTTTCCGGGGACGGCTTAAAATATCTTTTTGTTATTTCTAGTTTATTAGGGCTATTTTTCTTGTTTTGCTGTTTTAATTCTAGTTCTTTTTAGGTGCATGCTCACGAGATCAAAGAAAGGTGAACTTGAACCCTATAATCCTGAAATCGGAGCATCGTCAAGAAAGAAGAAGAAGAACAGCAAGGCAAAGACTATTGATCCAACTGAAGCTCTGAATTTTGGAGTTGAAGTTGACGAGCAGAATTCGCAGACGATTGAAGCTACAACTGAAGTTAATTTGGGAGTAAGGACAGTCAACATGGCAGCGAATTTGGATAATCTAGCCATCCGAGAGGTTTTCAGAAATAATGGGGCTGGAAATATTGGGCTTCTAGGAGCGAGGGGAACTAACTCAGCCTTCGATCTTCATCCCGATCTTATTAGCATGATAGAAAGGAACTCCTTTTCAGGAGGGTCTTTCGAGGATCCACAGCAGAATCTGAACAAGTTCTTGGGCTATGCAAGTACCCAAAAAGACGCAGGAGAACATGAAGATGATAGGAAGATCCTTTTATTCAAATTCTCGCTTACTGAAAAGGCGAGAGATTGGTACGACACTATCAACGCAGTTGAGTGCACCACTTGGGAGCAACTGCAGTTAAGGTTCTTGGAGAGGTACATGCCACCTTCAAAGGTGTTTAAGATGAAGCAAGACATTAACCAATTTGCTATCGTGGAGGTGAGAAATTTCATGAAGCATCGGATAGATTCAAGGACATGCTTAGGAAATGTCCTCAACATGGGCTATCTAAAGCTCAATATATCAGTATATTCTACAATGGATTGGACTGTGATTCACGAGTGTTATTGGATGCTTCTTCTAATGGAGCATTGCTTACAAAGTCATCCGTAGATGCCGAGAAGTTGTTTGAAGATATTTTGATGAATTCGAGGGATTGGCCAACTGATAGAGTTAGAGGTACTTATGTCCTAGGGAAGGTAGCTCAAGTTGAACAAGCAATGGTAAAAACAAGTAGAGAGGATGAGATCGTCTCTAGCTTGTCCAATATCAACAAGCTACTTGAATCCCAACAGAAGCAAATCAGCGAATTATCTCAATACGTACTAATCTTGCAGCAGGAGTTAAAGAATGAGGGACCAATCCAAGAGGAGTTGGAAGAGGCACACTATGCCATGGGTCAAAGTATTCAAGGGACTAGGTATCCAGATCAAGGAAACCGGAATTACCACGGGAACTATCAAGGAAACTTTAATAATCGTGGTCCCCCTGGTGGTTATCAACAACCTAGGAGGCTAGGGTTCTCATGGAGCAATCCGAATAATGCGATTCAACCTCCGATGGGTGTTGATCCGGGTGCTAAGGTAGAAGAAGGGAAACCGGGTCTTGAGGATACTGTGAACAAGTATATGGCCAAGAATGATGAAAGAGTGAACCGCCTTGAGGCCAAACTTGAAAAGAAAATCGATGCAAACCATGAGGTTATATCTAAGCAGGTGAAGGACCTTACGTTGCTGATGGGGGAGATGGCAGGAAGTGTTAACAAGCTTACTCAAACTCTTGAGAAAGGGAAGTTCCCGTCTCAAAGTATTGAGAATCCAAGGTCCTGCAACGCCATCACATTGAGGTCGGGAACGCAGTACGAGGGACCTATGAGGCTGGAATCAAATTTAGACATGTCTAGGGCCCGGTTCGACCATGGTTCGACCAACATTGAAGGTTGAACCATAAAGGAGAGGTCGAACCAACGCACTGGACACGATCAAGAGGCATTGCAGCATCAGTTCGACCAAACTGCAGATAGTTCGACCTGGCATACAGGTCGAACCATGGTCGAACCCGACAACTCGGAGCACTCTATTTTTCCAGAACACTGGTTCGACCAAATTAATAATGGTTTGACCTGTCCAACAGGTCGAACCCAGGTCAAACCGTACCACTTGGAGCACTCTATTTTGTTGCAGCAATGGTTTGACCACGACGGTCATGGTTTGACATATCAAACAGGTCGAACCTTGGTCGAACCGGAGGGTAGAAGGAGTACAGTAGGTCGGTTCGACATAGGTGCCCGTGGTTCGACCTCCTCAACAGGTCGAACCCAGGTCGAACCTCAAATTCAAAAAGAGAGTTGTTGTCCAGAAGCTAGGTTCGACCAGTACTTGCCTGGTTCGACCTATTCCACAGGTCGAACCCTGGTCGAACCCCACCAGAAATTACCTGTTGCTACTCCAAACACTCTCGATGATGTTGATGCTACTCCAGTGGTTTGGAATGAGCAAAGTACAGACATAATAGCTGAGAAAAAGTGGGAGAGAGCCAAGCGATTGAGAGCCGAAAAGAAGAAAGCAGAGAAGGTTGATCGTGATGAATGGGAAATTTCCAAAACAAAGATACCTCCGCCGTTTTCTTACAAGCTTGTGAAGAAGAGATTGGAAGAGAAGTTCCAGAAGTTTTCAGAGATAATGAACAAAATAAGCTTGAGCATTCCTTTCTCAGAGGCAATCATGGAGATGTCGTACTATGCCCGATTTCTTAAAGACATATTGTTGAAGAAGCGGAGCTTAATCGGAATTGAAATGGTGAATTAATCTGAGAATTGTAGCTCAATCATCCAAAGGAAGCTGCCGCAAAAGATGAAGGATCTGGGGAGCTTCACTATTCTATGTGAGATCGGAAAAGGGCCTGCACGGCGAGCTTTGTGCGATCTAGGGGCAAGCATCAATTTGATGCCTTTGTCCATCTTTTAGAGGCTTGGTTTGGGGGAGTTGACCCCTATGACAGTGGTTCTCCAATTGGCGAACAGGTCGATGACGTTTCCAAAATGTATAATTGAAGAAGTTCTCGTAAAAGTGGAGAAGCTAGTCTTTCCTGTGGACTTTCTTGTGCTAGAGATGGAAGAAAATAAGGATAATATCCCTTTAATCTTAGGGAGACCATTCCTTGCTACTGCTGAAGCTATGATTGATGTTCAGAAAGGAGAGCTTAGATTGCGAATGGACAAAGAAGAAGTTCTTTTCAACTTGCACAAAGTAATGAAGATGCCCATGGAGTCGCAGTGTTATAGTATTAACGTGGTGGAGGAGATTGTGAAGGAGGATATGTCTCTGATCCTATCAAAGGATCCTCTTGAGACATGTTTGATGGAGTCTCTTACTTATCCCACTACAGAGCTTGACGGACTCTCCAACAAGGTATGTATTGAATTTCTTGAAAACTTACTTGCTTTGGGTGATGACAGGTTTGAATCGGAAAGAACTAAGGTGGAAGAAGTCAAGTGGACTAGGAAGTACTTGCCTTTGGATAACGAGAGCTCTCCGATGGAAGTGAGGAAAGAGGAATTGAAATTTTTGCCGGAACACTTGAAGTACGCCTTTCTTAGCGACAATGAAAAATATCCGGTAATTGTATCTTCTTCTCTTGATGATGATCAACTTGAGGAGTTATTGAATGTTCTTAGGAAGTATAAATCTACGATTGGTTGGTCTCTTGAGGATTTGAAAGGAATTAGTCCTTCGTATTGTATGCATAGGATAAGATTGTTAGACGAGGCAAAGGCAAGTGTTCAGAATCAGTGGAGGGTTAATCCCGCGATTCAAGAGGTGATTAGGAAGCAAATCCTTACGTGGTTGGATGCTGGAATCATATATCCTATTAGTGATAGTCCCCATGTGAGTCCATTGCATGTAGTTGCTAAAAAGGGGGGTATGACTGTAGTAAAAGCTGAGGATGGAGAAGCGATAGCCACAAGGATTCCTACGGGATAGCGTACATGTGTAGATTATAGGAAGTTGAATGAGAACACGTGTAAGGATCATTTTCCTCTTCCTTTCATGGATCAAATATTAGATCGTCTTGCAGGGTATGAGTTTTATTGTTTCTTGGATGGATACTCGGGATACAACCAAATTATGATTGCCCCCGAGGATCAAGAAAAGGCCACTTTTACTTGCCCCTACGGGACCTTTGCTTTTTGGAAAATGCCATTTGGGTTATGTGATGCGCCTGCTACTTTTCAGAGATGCATGATGGCAATATTCGATGGGTTGATAGAGAAGATCATGGAGGTGTTCATGGATGATTTTTCTATTTTTGGTTCCTCCTTTGATATTTGTTTGTCTTACCTAGCTACTGTTTTGAAGAGATGCCAAGTGACTAATCTTGTCTTGAATTGGGAGAAGTGCCACTTCATGGTGAAGGATGGGATTGTTCTTGGGCATCATGTTTCAGCCAAAGGATTGTAGGTACATTGTGCTAAAGTGGTGGCAATTGAGAAGCTTCCACCACCGACCAATGAAAGAGGAGTGCGGTCCTTCCTTGGACACGCCGGTTTTTACAGGAGATTCATAAAAGACTTCTCAAAATACTCTAAGCCCTTATCTCACTAACTTGAAAAGGATGTTCCTTTTGTGTTTGATGAAGATTGTCTGACAGCTTTTCAAGTTTTGAAGGAGGCGCTTATTTCTGCACCTATCTTGATCACACCGGATTGGACTCAACCGTTTGTACTAATGTGTGATGCAAGTGATGTAGCCCTTGGAGTGGTGCTTGAGCAGCTGAAGGAGAAGAAGTTTTGCGCCATTTACTACGCAAGTAAGACTTTCGATGTGGCACAAAAGAATTACACGGTGACTGAAAAGGAGTTTTTGGCGGTTGTGTACGCATTCGACAAGTTTCGTCAGTATTTGGTTGGCATGAAGACTATTGTGTACACGGATCATTCAGCGATTCGGTACTTGATGGAAAAGAAGGAGACGAAGCCTAGGATAATAAGGTGGATTCTTTTACTTCAAGAGTTTGACATGGAGATCCGGGATAAGAAAGGTTCTGATAATGTGTTGGCGGATCACCTTTCGAGGTTGGAGACTAGGGAACATTGTGATAATTCTTTCGAGTATATTGAGGAAATATTTCCGGATGAAAAGATCATGGCCGTGTTTGTTGAAGGGGCTGAGCGAGCGTGTGTGGTTGCTGCGCAGGGAGTTGATCCATGGTATGCGGATTATGTTAACTATATTGCTGTGGGAGAAATTCCAAGGGATCTCAACCGATATCAACTTGCTAAATTCAAGAGGGATGTTGAGACTTTCATATGGTATGATCCGTTTGTGTACAAGATTTGCACGGATTCTATCATCCGTAGGTGTGTGCCCGAGATGGAGATGGAGAGTGTTCTCGAGTTTTGCCATGCACAACCTAACGGGGGGCACTTCGGCGCTCAAAAGACAGCAGCCAAGGTACTTCAGTCCGCTCTTTATTGGCCTACGTTGTTCAAGGACTGTGAGACCTATGCGGTGTCTTGCGATAGATGTCAACGCATGGGGAACATCGGTTGGAGAGACGAGATGCCGCTTCAGCCGAGCATAGTGGTCGAGATTTTTAATGTGTAGGGTATCGATTTTATGGGGCCTTTTCCCCCATCTAATGGATTTCTCTACATTCTACTTGCGGTGGATTATGTTTCTAAGTGGGTGGAAGCGATTCCTACTCGCTTGAATGATTCGAAAACTATTATATCTTTCTTGAAAAAGCATATCTTTGCCCGTTTTGGAGTCCCTAGAGCACTTGTTAGTGATGGAGGTACGCACTTCGTCAATAAATTTATTGAGAAAGTGCTTAAAGGGTATGGTGTTAAGCATAGGGTTACTACACCCTATCATCCTCAAGCGAATGGGCAAGCGGAGGTCTCAAACCGTCAAGTCAAACAGATTCTGGAGAAGGTGGTCCGAACCAATAGAAAGGATTGGGCTTTGAAGCTCGATGATGTCATGAGGGGGTTCCGGACCGCGTACAAGACGGTGTTAGATATGTCACCGTATCAGATTGCCTATGGGAAGCCGTGCCACTTACCTGTAGAGATTCAATACAAAGCGTTTTGGGCTTTGCGAAGCTTGAACTTGACTCTCAAGGATATGAAGGAGTTGAGGATTACTCACATCAATCTTTTGGATGAGTTTCGGAGTCGTGCGTACAAGAATTCAGAGATCTACAAGGAAAGGATTAAGAGGTGGCATGATTCGAAGATCTCGTATAAGGAGTTCAAGCAAGGAGACGAGGTATTACTCTTTAACTCTCGTTTGAAGTTTTTTTCTGGCAAGTTGAAGTCGAAGTGGACGGGACCATTAATGATTCATCGAGCCTTAGGAGGGGGGAGTTTTGAGCTCATAGACAAGGATGGAGACATTTTTGCGGCGAATGGACATCGCTTGAAGCATTATAGGTCGCTGGATGATGTTTGTGTCATCTTTGTGGATACCTTGATCTGATTTGGTACCGTCGTGACCCTCCGACGTTAAACATGAGCGCCTGTTGGGGGCTTTCCCTCCCGTTTTATTATTTTATTTCATTCGTGTGTGTAAGAAATTTTTATATTTGAAGTGCTTACTTATCGGTAATTACAACTCTTTGCAAACTTAGTTTCAACTATGGTTTCTACTAAGTTTGGGGGGGGGTGTGATGTACTTACGTCAATAAGCACCGATAGTATAATCTTTTCTTTGTGATGTTTGTTAGGGGAGTTGGTTTTTGCGCCATATTTAAAATTTTAATCGATTTTGATGTGACGATTTTTTTACAACTTGCCTAATGTTTAGTGGGTTTTGGTTGTGTTTTTTTTATGGAGTTACTCATGAATAATATTTTGCGGAACAATTTTTGATGAAGTTGTGCTCTAGTTGGTACCTAATGATTCGTATTGAAGTTTGAAGTGTGTATGGATTGAAGAACACTCAGTTTGGAAGCTTAGAAGGGTGGTTTGACCAAAGCCAGGGTAGGTTCGACCAGTGCCAGGAGGTCGAACCGAGCAGAGGAAGTCGAACCAACGCAGAAAATCATCCAGTGAGGTGGTTCGACCTGATCATTGTTGGTTCGACCTGTCTAACAGGTCGAACCAAGGTCAGACCCGGTGACTTAAAACTTACAGTAGGGTGGTTCAACCTAAGCCGTTATGGTTCGACCTGTTTAGAAGGTCGAACCTGAGGTCGAACCAGTCCGTTCAGAGCACTCTATTTTTCAGGTGATAGGTTCGACCAAAACAAGAATGGTTTGACCTGTTCAGAAGGTCGAACCCAGGTCGAACCCCGAGGAGCAGTTGTCCAGAAGGTAGGTTCGACTTCATCGCTCGAGGTTCGACCTGTTCTGCAGGTCAAACCCGAGGTCGAACCTAGTCAGGTACGTGTTTTAAGTTAGTTTTTTTAGAAGGGTTCGATCATTCTTTTTGTTCACCGAACCTCAAACCCTCCCCGAACCTTGACACCCTTGCATAAATTCGTCAAGTACACTTGATTTTGCACCGATTACACAACACTACACTCTTGATTCTTGAATTTGGCACGGATTTGGGGCAATTTTGTCGTGAATCAAGGTTCAGTCATGCATTTTTTAGTGTTGTGTTCCAATTTTCGATAGTTAACCATGGGCAAGACTAAAGGTACGTTTTTTTCAACTCAATTACCTTAAGATTGAAGTTTATTGCAAGAAATGTGTTGTGGGTAAGTTGATTGATGTTGATTTTGGTTGTAATTCATGGTGATAATGGATATTGTTGAGTTGATTCATATGAATTCATGTTTATTGGTTTGAGATTGCTTGATTATGGATAGAACTTGAGTTTATGTGGGTTGATCAAGGATATAATGCATCTAGAAGAATGAGCATGTGAATTAGGTTTGAATTGTTGATAATTGGAGTTGTTCATGAAGTTCAATTGTTGAAATTCTTGTTGAATAGCTTGAATTGGTTGATGCATGCTTGTTGTTTATGATTTGAAGATTAAAGGTAGTGTGATTGAAGATATTTTGAGCATGTTAAATAAGCAAGTGGTGTTGAGATGATAGTTGGAGTTGATTAAGCATGGATGCTTGAAGTCTTGAGTAGAGTATAGGATATGCTAGTCAAATACTTGTGTTCTTGTCTTGTTAGTTGGATTGAAGTAGTTGTTTTCAGGAAAGGGACAAGGATCAAGTAAAGGGAAAGGTAAGGCGGATGAAGCAAGATCGAAGAAGAGGAATGACAGGCCTTCGAATGTGGACACAGTGACCAGGAAGCTGAGGCTACAAGATCGTTTACCCGAGAACTTCAAAATTCAAATGGAAAACTGGGATGAGATTAAAGAAAAGTGGGAAGAAGTCTCAGACAAGATAGCTCGTACTCGATACCAAGATGATGAGGCGATGAGGATAATGAGAATTGGGAATGACATTTTCTGGATGTTCGATCAAGTGGGTATCCTGAGGTTTATGGAGTTAAAGAGGCCGACGTATTTCTATGTTACAGCGGAAGTAGTCTGCTCATTCGAGATGGTGAAGGACCCGCTTGGGTACCCGTATCAGTGTACGTTTCAGTTAGGTGGAGTGAGTAGGAGATGGATGTCTGAGTATTTTAATGAGCTGTTTGAGATGTCTTTGGGGATCCCTCGTGTGGAGAATGCTGCGTTCAATGCTAATAGGTTTTAGAGAGAGATCATAGGGGAGATTGGAGATTATAAGATTAGGCAGGCTCGTGCTTCTTCAATAAAGAATCCAGTTTTGAGGTACATGGACCGTGTCTTGAGCAACACGTTGTTTGCCCGCTGAGAGGGGAGTGTTGTGTCTAGAGGAGAGCTTTACGCATTGTGGTGTATGCTAAATGGGGTGCAGTTTAATGTTGGAGCGTATTTCATTGTACAGTTATATCGATTCAGGACCATTGGATTTCAAAAGGTGAATATTGGAGGGTTACTGACGATCGTGGCTGAGCATTATAATTTGGATTTTACCGACATCACACCAGTTAGAGGAGAGCCCGATTTGGCAATGTTTACATGCGTGAAGAGAGGATTTGCCCATTTCAGAGATGGAGATTGGTTCTTCACGAGGGGACTCAAGCCCTTCGATTTCATGTTTCCCTTCGACGTGAGTAACTTGACAACTATTCAGGTGGTGAGGAACAAGTTGATGGATTCTCTCGGACACAACGCCTTATCCGTGACAGTAAAGTTGAGTGGTGATTGGAGGACTATATCGCAGATGTGTGCGGATGGTAGGATGGCGGAGTTACAGCAGATTGTTGATCAAGGAGAGTTCCGTCCACCACAGCAGCCCGAAGAAGAGGAGCATCTAGAGGAGGAGCAGCAAGATGAGGAGATGCCAATGCAGCACGACGCACCTCAGTATGAGCCAGCACCGCAGAAGCAGCGGGCTGTCCCAAATAAAACACGGGAGCAGCTCTGCCTTATTCATGAGCAGCTGGTTGCGATCGTTGCTAGCCAGCAGGAGACAAACCGACAGCTCGCACTCACCAACACCAACTATGCTACGCTGAATGAGAGGTACATAGCCTTGAATGAGAAAGTTGGTAGGTTGGGTGATCGAGTTGATTACTTGGATAGACACATCGGTGATCTGCACCGGATTGTGGAGCGGAGGCTTGATGATGAAGATGATGATGAAGAGGATGATGATGCTCCGGAGGAGTAGTTTTTCAGGTTTTCTTTAGTTTCTTCCGATTCATCTTGATTCCATTATTTTTCTTTTTATCTTTATAGGTTGGGTTGTGATTCATGCGTGAGTGGAATGTATAAGTGATATCGATTGATAGAAACTTGTATGATTGATTGGGTATGAGCTTATTGATTTTGTGCATTCATATGTTCATGTGTTAATTTCTATTGATGAAAAGCATGTATAATTTGATAAGTATATTGAGTTCTTGTGAAATTGATCTTAATTATGTGCTATGAGGAATACTTAGGATTCTAATTACCTATGTGAGGATTTGAGCCTTGATAATCATGCTTGATCATGATTGCTTTATTCTTGAGAGGATCATTCATATGAACGTATTCTAGAACTTGGCTTGGAGTCTTGTGTGAGACTTATGATTGATCAATTGCTAGGACATGATCTTAGGCCATTATTTTGTAATTAAGTTACTTAGCCAAATTTTATCCTTCCTAATGATCTTATTAACCTTTGGATGCCCCGTTGAACCGTTAAAGCTTTTTCTTTGTTAGCCGAAGTAAATAACCTTATAAACCTTTACTTGAGCTTTGATTAACCTATTCACTGGTAGAGAGAGTTGAGGTGGGTAAGTGTTGCAAGAAGAAAAAGGAAGATAGAATATGGTTGGATGAAAAGAATATGGTTAAATCTTGTTTAGGAGTAGTGCCCGAAACTGGTACCCCGATTATTTTTATACATGGTGCATGAAGCTTAGCAGCTGATGGCCTATACATGAGAAGAAGGGTAGTGCCTAAAATCGGTACCCGAATTGTCTAAAGAGATGATGTTGATGCACGGAAAAGAAGGAAAATTCATGAGAAGAAGAGGAGAAATTGGAGGAGAATTTGCAGTAAGTAGAAGAAATCAAGAAACTCCAAGGGGACTCTCTACTAGTGTCTTATGTCACTTTACCTAAATTTTTCTACCTTTTTCCAAAGAGCAAACATTACAACCCGAAAACAAGTCCTTTGTGATCCTAGTGAAGAGTTGATTATAAGTTGATTTTTAAGACCTTTGCCAAGCTTATGGTTACGCGTGAATATGGATTGATATGAGTGTTTATATTAACCTATATAGTGCCTCACGCACTTGAGTGAAAGAGAATAAATACTTATCTTGTGAGCGAGATTACTTAGTGCTCCGAATGGTGTGTGATTGGATTGGTTTTGCATGAGTGATATATATGAAGCAATTAATACTTGTTTGATTTAATGAAGTTGCATGTGTGATATGTGTTGTACTTGAATCTTGGTGAATTATACACGACTCCTGTGGTTTGAGTTGGTTGTCTCGGGACGAGCAACATGTTAGTTTGGGGGTTTGATGAGTGTGTAAATTCACAAGTTTGGCATCATGTTTTGTGCTAGTTTTGGAGAGTTTTGAGGTGGAAATAGGTGGAAAACCTATATATATTGTGAATTAGCATGAATCAGGTGTTAGTGGAGCTATTTAAGTGATTTTCATAGCAAAATCGGAGTGGAAGTGCCAAGAATCGAAGAGACGAAGTCGAGACCATGCGAACCGCCAAGGAGAGAGGTGGTTCGACCTGATGGAGTAGGGTTCGACCTCTCTTACAGGTCAAACCAGCATTGCAAAGTGTGCAGAAGGAGGGTTCGACCACGACTCAAGGGGTTCGACCTGTTCATCAGGTCGAACCATGGTCGAACCAGTTCGCGAGAAGATGGGTTCGACCACGACATTGGGGGTTCGACCTGACGGTTGGCCGAACCAGGAGCGGAAATTGTCCAGTGGTGAGGTTCGACCTATGGTTCGACCAAAGAGGGAGAGGTTCGACCTGTACAAGAGGTCGAACCAAGTGCAGAGTACTTCCAGTAGGTGGGTTCGACCTGTGGTTCGACCTACGGCCAGTGGTTTGACTTGTTTGACGAGGTCGAACCGACGTGCGGGAACTTACCTTATCCGGATTTTCGAGGCCAAAACGCGTGGGATCACTTGAAAAGCCCATTCCAAGTCCTAGAGACGTGATTACAAGTATAAAAGGAGGCTCATGTAGTCAAGGAAATCATCACGAAAAGAAAGAAGAAAGGGATCATCATCAACAACACATTACAAGAGGAGAGTAGGAGAGATGTGACAGAGGTTCAGCTGGAGATTCAAGTAAGATTGGTCCAACTAACCATGATTGTTCCTAGATCAATCATGGGCTAGAGCCACTTCGGTAGTTCTAGGGTTATGAAGGTTTCATGAGTTAATTTATATTTCGTGTGTATACTCCGTACAACACTACTTGTGGTTTATTTTATATAAGATTGCACGTTTTTAATCCATACTCATAGTTGTTTTATGCATCAATAATCGTTGTGTAGAGTCTGAATGCATAACATGGTTATTGATTGAGTGCGGTCACTAATGAGCAGGGTTTATTGTTATAATTCTAAGTGAAGAGATTCCGATGTTTATTAGAACCGTCTTATATGAATGTTTGCTAATTGAATTGAATTCAGGTTAACAAGTAGGATTAAGTGTATAACTTTATAGTACCTAAAAAGGGAGATCAAATCGGGTTAGAGTACTAAGTGCACGGGAATAATTGATTATGATAGTACCTAGAAAGGGAGGTAAAGGATACGTCTTGCTCTGAGGATACTCACACGTGTCAAAAGCTTATCTATTTGTGTCTATAGAATAGATTTGTCTAGTCTAGCGATGCATCCATAAACCACAAGGCAGAGTCGGACATCAACACACGAAAATATGAATTAACGAATGAAACTGGATGGCTTGACGAACTACCTATCATCTTATTTGATCACAACTACTATATTCTTGTTTTTGTTATTTATTTGCTATTTTAATTATTACTTAGTTTACAAACCTACAAATATAATTCTCAACATAGTCATAATTGCTAGAAAATAACAGAAGTAATATTTATCCGTCCCGTGGATTCGATATTTAACTTGGTCACCTTCGAAACTACAATTGATATCCTTCATACTTGGGGATTAAAGTTGTGTGTTGAGAAAACGCCCATCAGTCACCATGCATGATTTTTTGGAGACTACAATATTTATTGTCATGTCATTAATTGTGCATTAGGAGACATAAACACTCAGTGATGAGAATACATTCTGAGAGTGACTAGATCAAAAAAGTAATGTATATTTTGATGCAAAGTGGTTCTGTTTGATTGGTGCATTTATTAACTTGTTTTCTTGAATGCTGATGGTTCTTGATACTTTTTGAATGATGCATGAAAGGTTATTGAATGCTGATGATGGTTGTTTGGTAATGGTTTTAGTGTTAAGGGTATTGAATGATGATGATGCTGCTTGGTTTTGGTGCTAGTTAATGAACATGTTTATTGAATTATGCTTTTTGAATGGTTTTTCATATGCTGCTTGATTGATTCTTGAATGATGATGATGGTTATTGAATGCTTGAAGGGTTATTAAATGCTACTTGCAATTTTTTAAGTTTAAACAAGACTGAAATTTGGAATTGATAACTAGCATTAACTAGGAGAAACAAAACATGTCATGGTTAAATGTTTACTTCTTAAACAAACTCTTAAGATGAGTTCTGTTTTAGCTATAAGTGATGAGCGTTTTCTCAAGACACAATTAATCCCCAAGTATGAAGGATGTTATTGTAGCTTAGATAAGCGACCGAGTTATATTATCGAACCTAAAGGACAGATTATTACTAACTTAACTATAACTAGTTTACTAAGACTAAATTTGGCAATTTAAGTGGTTGAATATTAATTAAATACTAGATAAATAATTAAATAGCAAGTAAAATAAAACTAGTAGAGATTAAACGAGATTTAAACAAGTGAGAAGATAGGTAGTTCTTTGGGCCTTGTGTCAATGTCCGACTCTGCCTTGCGGAATATGGGCGCATCACTAAGCCATGCAAATTTACTCTATAAACATAATTAAATACACGTGTAACATGTGTGAATAACCTTGGAGCAAGAGATATAATTTCACCCCCCATTTCTAGGTACTATCAGTATAAATTATTTCCCCGCGCGTCTGGTACTCTAACCCAATATGATCTCCCTTTATAGGTACTATAAAATTACCCTCTTTATCCTACTTATTAATCTGAATCCAATTCAATTAATAAGTATTTATATAAGATAGTTCTAAAGAAGGTTCGGAGTCCTCTCACTTAAAATCATAACATGGAATCCTGCTCAGCAGTGAATGCACTCAATCAATAACCAAGATATGTATTCAGACTCTACATAACAGTTAATGATGCACAAAACAACTCTGAGTATGAATAAAAATGCATAGTCTTATATAAAATAAACCTCAAGTAGTGTTGTACGGAATATACACATAGAAGTTCAATTAACTAGATAAAACCTTCATAACCCTAGAACTACCAAAGCAGTTATAGCCCATGACGTTTGGAAGAACGTTCATGGTGTTTAGATAGATCTTACCCATAGTCTTGAAAATTACAAGAAATATTAAGTTGCGAAGTAAACCCTAGATGTGGGCGCCATCGCTTCTCGCTCCGTCTTTAATCTTCACTTGGTTCTCACTTAATTCACTGCACGAATCTCTCTCTCTACAACTCTGTAGGATGGAGTTAGGGTTTGGATGTTGTGTAGGATGGATGTGGAATCTAACTCTCTTCATAATGTGATCTGCATCCCATTTTATATTTATAAAACTCTCCTTATGGACCTTTTTTGGGCTTTTTCTTGAGAATACAAAAATTCACGCACAGGAGAGTCAGAATTACCATAAATAGGCACGCGTGTCCCCGCTCGACCAAATTAGCTTGGTCGAGCAGTTTTTGTCGCAGAGGTTGAGCGGACTCCCCATTCGTTGAAACTCTGTACAGACATTCGCTTGACCATATCTGCCCTCGCTCGACCAAAAAGTCTTGGTCGAGCGGCTCCTCCTCTAGTCGAGTAGCATCTTAGACTTTGTGTTTTCCGATTCTGAGCACGTCTGGCCTGCTTTCCTACATAACTATGCTCAAATAGCCTCAGTAGCCTCTGATTCGTGGAATTTCATAAACATATCAATTTGCCTCGATAATAGCCCATATTTTTCGTAAAAATTAGAGCTCAAAATATGTGAATTATCACTCTTATCAATAAGCAATCAAGTTTATATCATCAAATAGCCTTAAATTCGAACTATTCTAGCCTACAAAATATGTTTTCCTGCAAAAAGCTTTACCTTGAACTGTCTACCATTCAAAATGCTTTAGCTTCCATAAAGTTTTAGGCTGGAAGGTGTGACTATACTGCAAAATGATTAGCTCCCAATTCAATCAAACTAGACCTTCCAAAGCCTCAATAAGTTCTTCCAAGCAATCTGTTTCATTCTCTTATATAAGATACTCAAGAGATGATTGAACCAACTCATATTCCACTTCCAAATCAGTTAGAAGTTGACCTGATCTAAGTAATGCTTCCTTACCCATGTGAGGAATCTTGTAACCATTTGATCCCTTGTAGACTAGAATTTCCCTTAAGCAACCTTGTAGGGTTAAGAAAACTGAATTGAGTTTAATGTTGCACAACTCTTCAAATGATTTGTTCATATCTTCTAACAAATCCTCAACTTTGTTAGCTGCTTTTTAAAATTGTAAAGATTGCAAGGCTCTGAACCAACCCAAATCATTTATATTTGTGTCTGGACTCTTAGGAAGCTGGAACACTAGATGGAAATTGAATCCATCTATGGTTGCTGCCTCTCTCCACTCTAGATCATTATCTCCAATATGAGGCGGTGCATTATCTTGTTGAATGTATATGTCTTTACTTGCTCCACTTGTCCATTTTGATTTTATAGCTGGTATGACCAGTTTTGGGTGTGATTAATAGTAGTGTACTTGTTAACTCTTATGTCTAATCATTTTTCAACTCAATGATGAATTCATTCTGAGAGTAAAACAACCATATATGCTATAAATAGTGTACAGTGGTCATACTTGATTGATCAATAGGCTTTTTGTCACTGTCTTTATTACTGACAGTATTAGTTTGGTTACAATTGTACCTGCTTCTCTATTTTTGCTTTTCCTCTGAGCTGGTACTTGTTCCGTAAAGGAAAAAATACCTATTTTCCCATCAAATGTGCAATCCCCATTAGAATCATGAGTTGGTCTTGCCATTGCACATAGGAACATCACCTTCAGAATGAAATTTTTACTTTCACATGTCCTATGTGGTTCTGTTTCATCACTTAGGAGGTAGTATCTCTCTGTTGATCTGGTAAGATTGAACCATTTCTCATCTATGTGAACTATTTGTGACATGCTCTTAAATTTGATCAATTTCTGGACACTGTCAACTTCCAAGGCTTTAAGGCTCAACTTAATCCTGCTTATCTTATGTTGATGTGTGAGAAATGATTTTATAGCACTAGCATGAGCTCTAATAAGCCCTTGTTTAATCCACCTACCCACTGTGCTCTAAGAAGTGCCAATTTATGTGGCTAAGTACCTAATGGTTCTCCTATTCTTAAACTGAATATTTTTCATTTTCTCTATATCAAACATCTTACTAATATTCCCATGTGGTCTCAGTGATTTTTTATTAGCTAATGAAATTAGATTACCTGATTTCAGTTGCTCCATTACTCTTTTCCATATCCTATTAACTGTTGCACTGTGAACACCAAATGTAGAAGTGGCTAAAGTGATCCTGCCATGAGTTACTTTGTCTTTTGTTGATCCCTCCAACAGGAATTGAGCAATGGCATTGAGCTCATTGCTAGTTAGGTTTCTTTCTCTCATTTTGTTGTTTTGTAAAGTACAGCTTTTGATACCCTAGTAAATGTATTTATAGTATAATTTATGAGGGAATTAGCTATTTTAATTGGAGGAAAGTGTGGGGATAAGGTGATGACAAGACCTCAATATTTTGGTTGGAGGAGGGAATTAAAATTTTCCTTTTGGAGGGAAATCCAACATGTAATTTTGAACATGGTGTGAATGGAGGATAAGTACTGTAATGCCATAATCATTATAATCATGGTGTAATCTATTATTGTTCATAAACTTTAATATATTTTACTATTTTATTTATAATTTTTGTAATAAGATTTTGGCATATTAATACAGGTTTAGGGTTTTATCCATAAAGTTTAATGGAGGTTTATAGTTAATGACATTGTGTATAGGATAAAATAATCCATTTCAGTACAGGGTAAAAATATCAAAGTACCACTTCCAACTACCCAATACACATTAAATAATAATACTCCTTAATCTAAGCATAAAGAGTAAATGTTGCAGTTTGACCGGGACGGAGGGAATACTAATTACTAGTAAGAATTCCATCATAAAAATTATACCCACAATAGGAGTTTCTCCATTTGAGACTTGTCGAGACTGAAGCACGCTTTTGGATACTTTGATGACCCTTTGCAACTCAGGTCAATGACTATACAGGGGAAGCTCCTTATGGGAATTTTTAGTATCTTTGGTCTTTCCATCGATATTCAGTATAGTGTTGAAAATATTATCAAACACATTCTATTCTATGTGCATCACATCGAGGTTATGCCGAATCAATAGTTTTTTCCAGTAAGGAAGTTCCCAAAAAATACTCATTTTCTTCCAACCAATTCCCGGTATACCTGGCTCAAAAAAGTTGATATCAATCACCTTATACAACCCCAAGTCCACGATCTCATGAAACAAATCATATTCGGTGTGCCTTTTTGGTGGGCCAAAAGAAACAGAGACTCCCACTCTGAAATTTCCTAAATCTTGACGGTAGAGATGGTCAAGTGGTAAGAATCTCCAGTGACAATCAAACCATGAGCATTTTTAACTTTTTCCAATGAAAAAGAATCTGTATCGGACATTCAGTACTGAAAAACCATGTGCCGTGTGAACCAGACATTATGGCATACACAGAGAAGTCGCTTATTATCCACAATTGAGCAGACCGCATATTGAAAATTTTCTTGTTGTAGATTTCGTAAGGAGGAACTCCAGTATCCCAAAGTAGTTTCAAATCCCGCATTAACTGCAATAGAAAAACATCAATATTGTCTCTGGGACTACTGGGACCAAGAATAATGACCGTTAAAATAAATGCTCCTCCTTCATACACATCCAGGGGGTAAATTTTAAGGAGTCACAATCATGAGCCACATGGAATACTGCTCCCCATCGAATGGATTAAAGCCTTCAGCGGAGAATCCAAAGCAAACGTTCCTTGCTTCATCTGTAAAATCAGGATGCACCTCATCCAATTATTTCTATGTAGGTGAGCCCGCCGGATGACTTTGATCACCTGATTCATTATCACAACAGGTTGTGTGCCATGTCATCTCTCTCGTCGTAACTTTTGATGCATATAACCTCTAAAGCCTAGGAATCAGAGGAAAGTACCACATTCTTTTGATTGGAGTTTTTTTCTTTTTTGTGCCTCCGTCATCCTTATAGCAGAGGGAGTTGCATACCTTGTATTTTTCTATATTGGCGTCCTCATCCCAATAGATCATGCATCCCTTCTCGCAACAATCTATTATCTCTTCTGGTAAACCCATACCACTCATCAATTTTTGCTTTCACAAAAATTTTTCGGGATCTTATTTTCGGGTGGGCAAATTTCATCACACAGCTCCGAAATTTGATTGTAACACCTTTCAAAAATTCTGTTCTCCACTTTGATGCTCATCAATCGAGCATTTAGTTATAACTGTGTGAAAGAACTACCGGGATACAATTCCTGATCTCCACCACGGAGCATGTCATAAAATTGTTGTGCTTGCAGATTAGGATCTTCCCCAACAATATTTTCATTGAAGGTTGGCCCGACAGCATCCACAACCATATCATGGTACAGGTTAAAACTCGGTGTATTTGTTTCCTCATTGCTCGCCTCTACCCTTACATCTTCTCTACCAACCCCGCTAGATGAGGCTCCCTCCATGTGAACTCTGTACTGATGGTGATCTGGAGCAAATCTCTCCTCACCATGGAATACCCAATTATAGTATTTTTTAACGAAACCCTTACGAAATACATGATAGCGCACTTCATCCACTTCGCGCAAATCCATATTTCTACATTTAACTGCATTACATGGGCATCTAATTTTTCCTCTTCCATACAATCAGGATGACTGATGAGAGTGGAAATTTATGTCTTTTCGGTCTGATAATACACTGTTTTTGTAGAATTAGGCCATATATTCATGTGGGATTGCGTGGTTTACGTGTTTTGCATGATTATGGTGCTATTAAGGTGTTTTGTTGAGTCTTGAAGGTTAAAATAGGTTAAAATGAAGCAGAACCAAAGACGAGCAAGAAACGAGTAGAAACGGGGCATACTCGAGTTGCAAGGGTTAATACAACTTAGCAACTCTAGTCATGTTGGGTGCCATAGGAGGTCAGAATGCAACAGACTTGCAACACGACTTATCATGTGCAACACGAGTTGCAACACGAGTTTTGTTTGTGTTGCATCTGTTCCAAGCCGTGCTACATGTCGTGTGAGGCAGAACAACGTTGGAAAGTGTCCAGAGAGCCAACACGAGTTGACAAGTCATTACACGACTTGTAGCACGACTCGTGTTGTGGTCCGTAGGAAATCTAGAATCAGGGCATCGAGAACGACTTGACAGGAGAGTGCACGATTTGATAGCACGACTCGTTTTAGGTTACACGAGTTGTATTCAAGGCAACACGAGTCGTGTTGGCAACTTGAGTTGGGTATACCAACTCGTGTTGCATTAGCTTGGGCCAGAAATAAGGATTTTCACCTTCCAGTACATGAAAATGTGTGAAAAGAGTTCGGTTGAGTAAAATTCGTGGCCCAAGATATAAAAGGGGATCAAGGCACCTGGAGAAAGGACGGATCATTCACCAACAGAACACATCGTGAAATCATTCACGCACCATCCACCCATCCACCCAATCATATTAGATCATCCATCCATCAATTCCATCGGTCCGGACGAATATTCAAGTAAAGTTGAGAGAGTAAATCTAATCGGAGTGACATAGGGAGGACGTAAACTACGTGACATTAGGGTTTTGTATCTTTTCTTTATTTCTACTTTTGTTGATTTTGATATGAAATTGTCAGCCATGAGGGTTGTGTGTAACCTTATGGGCTAAAACCCTTATACAGTTCTAAGGATTGAAGGTTAGGGTAGTTGAATTAGAAACCTAGACAACTATTGAGAATTCGTGCTATTGATATTCTTATTTATTTGATTAATTAAGACTTTGTTATATGTGTGTAACGTCTTCACAATATATTATTGATGTTGCCCGCGATGCTTGGTATGTTGTGTTAGATTGTGTGCACGCTTAATTTATATTGTCTATTTGCTAGAAATTATAGTCGTTTGTCTGTGAAAACGATAATTCCGAGGGCTGATAAACTAGATACTTGATTTTCTTAGAGGAACAACGCAATTAAGAAGTCAAGTAGGAAGTGAATAAAATTAAGTAGTACTTTCAGAGAATATATGTTAGTCATACTGGCCATCCGAAGGTTCTTTAAGTTCGCAGTATTAGTATCTAGGAAGAGGGTTCAAGATTACTCACGCATCTTTTGTATAAATTGAATAATACTATTAACTTGAAATCGAATCATATTTGGTGGGTTAATAGGGGTTTGTGATGTATTTCCATAAAAATAGCATGAATGAACAATAGAACGTCTAGAAAACCAAATCAATTGCACTACACCTGATACCTTAGAGCTGTTATTTCTCTCTTGATTCACTCTAGAATTATTCTTCTTTGTTTTTATTCATTAAGTTATTTGCTATTTCAATTCTTTAGTTAATAATCAAATTCAAATCTTGGAAAATTGGTTACATTAATTCTAGTTGAATAGTAATTAAAAATAAATAGATAATTAACTGTCCTTACAGGGAACAATATTTTTAACTTGGGTACTTGCCTCTGTAATTGACATCCTTACACTTAAGGATTAAATTGGAGTGCGCAAAATATGCCTATCAAGTTTATGGCGCCGTGCTGCCGAGGACTGTTTTAATTATTTATTTGTTTTTATTACTTATTTAATTAGAATATTTCTGTTGAGATTTAATTGTCTTTTCCTTGAATTTTTCTTGAAGTTGCATGCATACCAGGTCAAATAGGGGAACGTAAAATCTCGAATTTGATCTTGAAGTTGAAGCGTCTGCAAGAAAAAGAAGAGGAGTAGCGAAGAATCTTAAAGCACCTCCCAAGGCTGCTAAGGTACCTATTCTGAAGAAGAAAGCAGATACAAAGAAGCCTAAAGCAGTTGTAGAGGAAGAAGAGGAGCAAATTAAAAATCAGGTTATCCTAGAAGAGGCTGAATCAGAAACAGAAGAAGAAATAGCAGTAATGGGAGATAGAACTCATGAGGATGACATCGTCATTAGGGAGACGTTCAAGTCTACCAACTTAGGAGGATCAGGCGTAGTTGGGGCCATTCAAGCTAATGAAGCGAATGACATAAGGCCAGCCCCGATTAACATGGTGGAATTAACCCCTTCGCCAGAGGTGTTTTCGATGAACCATATAGACATCTGAAGTGCTTCAACAGCTACATGGATACAGTGAAAGCCGCTAATGCTGCTAATGACAGATGGAAAATGAGGCTTTTTCAATTTTCTTTAGTTGACAAGGCGAGAGAGTGGTATGACAAATTGGCAGGAAACAGTTGCTCAAATTGGACTGAGCTGTGGCAGCTGTTTATTGATTGTTTTATGCCACCTGGTAAGATTCTTGCACTGAAGCAAGAAATCAATCAGTTCAAGTAGAGGAGAGATGAATCATTTGGAGAGGCTTGGGAAAGGTTTACTAATGCTATGAGGAGATGCCCACAGCATGGATTCAAAAAGTATGAGCTTATCAGTGTCTTCTACAATGGCCTCGACAATGAATCAAGAGTGTTAGTTGATACATCTGCTGGAGGAAAGATCTTTGGCAAAACATCAAATGTCATAATGAAGTTATTCGATGATATCTTTATGAGCTCTAGGGATTGGCCATCTGAAAGAATTAGAGGGACTTACATACTTGGAAAGGTTGAAAAAGTTGAAGAGAAGTTTTCTGAAGCTGATAAGAATGATAAAGTTGTCTCTCAGTTGCAAATGAACAAATACCTGGTTACTCTGATATCAGGTAATAGTGGGAGAGGCAGCCAAGGCCCTGCAAGTGATGACGTGGTGATGAAAATTCAAGGGGTTGATGATACAAATTGGGCTATGGGGCAGAGTCTCCAGGGTTCAAGAGCACCTCAAAATTGGCAAGGAAACAGATACCCTCAAGGAAATTTCAACCAAAGGAATAACCAAGGGGGAGGTCCTAGCAATCAAGGAGGTCCGAACAATTAAGAAGGATGGTATAATCAGAAGAGGCATGAGAACTTTGCTTATTTAGATCTGAATAATGCAGTTTCATACCCTCCTAATTTCGATCATGGAGCTAAGACTGAAGAAGAAAAGCCCAGTGTTGATGATGTGTTGGCAAAATACATGCAGAAGAATAATGTTGAGATCAACAAGATCAATAACTGCATAGTACTCATGGACTCCAGTATGACAAAACAAAATGAGAAAGTGAACAAGCAGTTGCAGAATCTGACATATACAATAGGCTAAATCTCCACCACTGTGAATTAGCAGTAGCAGCAATTTTAGAAAGGGAAGTTTCCTTCAGATATAGAAATCAACCCGAAGGAGAGTGCAAAAGCAATCACTTTGAGGTCTGGGAAACAATATGAGAGTCCAAAAATGATGCAAGACAAAACAGAGGATGAGTAAGGCCGTTCGACCACTAGCTCGGCACCAGTTCTAGTCGAGCTGGGATTGAGAGGTGACCAAGTCGAGCTAAGTAGCGTTCCTGCATATCAGACATAACCTCAGGGTGCAGTTCAAGATCAGCTAGATACAAGCTCACCTCCAGGGTTCCCTGCGTGTCCAAACTCTGTAGTGAGCCAATCTGATCAAGCCATCGCTGATAAAAAATGGCAATGAGCGAAGAAGTTGAGAGAAACAGAGGAGATGTTCGAGAAGGCCAATTTGGGTCTTCCAAAAACAAAGGTAGCAATTCCATTTACTCAGAGATTCCTGTCAAATAGCCATGATGAGAAGTTCAGAAAGTTTGCAGATGTAATGAGGAACATTCAGATCAGTATTCCTTTTTCAGAGGCTTTGGATCAGATGCCTTATAACGCTAGGTTTATCAAGGAGTTCATCTCGAGAAAAAGATGTTTGAACAGTGTGAAGACGGTAAACCTTACTGAAAACTGCAACTCTATAATCCAGAAAAAGTTACCTGATGAGAGTGAAATAAGCGTGTTTTAGTGTTCAATCTAACAATTTTTTTATAGGAATTATTGTCATATATTAGCAAAAATATCTTATATTCAACATATATAATAAAAAGGTGCACTTGAGAAGTTTTATTGTGTTTTAGGTGGAAAAAGGATCAAAAGTGCAAAGTTGGAGAAAAGGTGCAACTTGTGTATGAATGCTGAAAAATGCACGTCCAACTTATATAATTTTTCTGTATTAGTGTGAAGCTCTGAACTGAAAGTGTGATACATGGCTGGAAATCTACAGAAGAGAGGATTGTTTTGACGTAAAGAACACTTCATTCGGAATTCAAACGAGAAAGTTATGATCAAAGTGGTGACGTCGCGCAAGCTGTGCCGAACAGAACGGCTGTTCCACTTTGCATGACTTGTTACACATTCAAATGTTAGATTCTATGTGAGTTCTTTATATGGATAGAAATCTAAGGAAGAAAGGATCGCGTGAGCCCAAGAATCACACAAATCAGAGCTTGGATGTGAAAGTTATGTGCGAAATGGTGAGACTGCGTATGCAGCTCGACCAGCCATACGACCAAGGCCTCCCGTTTGACTAGAACCACTATGGTCGAACGGAGACACGCAGATCTGATTTTGAAGGGATTTTTACCATCTATTTGTGAATTTTCGTGTTTTCCTAGAAAAGGCCCATCCAAGGTCCATAAGGAGAGCTCACAAGTATAAAAGAGGATGTAGATCACATCATTAATCATTAGATTAGATTGGATTGGAGAGAAGAGAAACACAATCATACTACACCCCACAAGAGGGGATCACCCCCCAACCATCATCCACATCCTTTTCTCCATCCATCCATCACTTTGAAGATTCATCTGTGGAATCAAGAGGAGTACCAAGAGGAGGATTCAAGACGGAGAAGGACGCGACGATGCTCACATCTAGGATTTCCTTCGTTTCCTAATTTATCTTGTATTTTCCAGACATATGGGTAAGATCTATCCAACCCCCATGATTGTTCTTCTCAACATCATGGGCTAGAACTATTTTGGTAGATCTAGGGTTTTGAAAGTTTTATGAATTAATTTAACTCACTTATGTGTCCTCCGCACAACACTACTTGTGGATTTATTTTATATATAATTGTGCTTTCTTAATCCATATTCACAGTTGTTTTGTACATCTTTAACTGTTATATAGAGTCTGAATATATATCTTAGTTGTAGATTGAGTGCGTTCACCGCTGAACAGGATTCCATGTTATGATTCTAAGTGAGGGGACTCCGAAGCTTCATTAGAACTGTCATATATGAATGTTTATTAATTGAATTGAATTCGGGTTAGTAAGCAGGATAAAGAGGGAAATTCTATAGTATCTATAAAGGGAGATCATATCGGGTTAGATTCCAGACGTGGAAAATAATTGATACTGATAGTACCTAGAAAGGGGGTGAAATTACGTCTCTTGCTCCGATGTTATTCGCACGTATTACACGCATATTTACTTATGTCTATAGAGTAGATTTGCTTGTTTTAGTGATGCGTCCGTAGTCCACAAGGTAGAATCGGTCTGCACTTGAGAGGGAAGTTAAGTAGTAAAACTGGATTACCCTAGAGCTACCTATTCTCGTACTTGATCCACTTTCGTATTCTTCTAGTGCTATTTTATTTTATTTTTTATTTAATTTTAGTATTTTAGTTGATAATTAATTCCACAACTCTTATTGCCTTTCGTCTTAATTAATTTAGATAATAATTAAATTGATAATACGCCGTCCTTTGGGTTCGATATTTAACTTGGTCGCTTGCTTAAACTGTAATTGATATCCTTCATACTTGGGGATTAATTATGCATGCAAAGAAAACGCGCATCATTACCCAAAAAGCTGAAAGATCCTGGTAGCTTCATCATTCCTTGTGAAATAGGAATATGACGTACAAGGAGAGCATTGTGTGATCTGCGAGCCAGTATAAACTTGATGCCCCTTTCAGTTTTCAAGAAGTTTGGTTTGGGGGAGCTGAAGTCCACATCTGTGGCCTTATAGTTAGCAGATAGATCATTGACCTATCCCGAGGGAGTTATCTAAGATATATTGGTGAAGGTATCAAACTTGGTTTTTCCAGTAGATTTCCTTGTTCTTGACATGGAAGATGACATGGATGGAGCACCTCTGATCTTGGGGCATCCATTCCTTGCAACTGGAAGAGCTCTGATTGATGTTTTTAAAGGAGAGTTGAGGTTGAGGGTAAACGATAAGGAAATCATCTTTTTATTGAACAAGGCAATGCAGTGGCCCACATAACAACAACAATGTAAGTTTATTGAAGTAATAAAGAATATCGTGAAGGAAGACCTTCCTTTGATCTTGTCTAAGGATCCCGTGGAAACATGCATAAGCGAATCTCTAACTTTACCTACTACTAATCTTGATAAAATGTCTAATGAACTTACTATTGAATTTCTTGAAACCTTACTTAATCTTGATGAGAGTAGGTACAAGCAAGAAGACGCACTAGTTGAGGAAGTCATGTGGACAAGGCAATACTTGCCTCTTTGTGTTGAAGGTGACGGCATAAAGGAGGAGAAGAAGGCCGAGCTAAAGCCATTTCCAGATCATCTCACGTACGCTAATTTGGGGGAGGATGAAAATTTTCCAGTAATCGTATCTTCTTCCCTATCTAAAAGTGAACTTGATAAACTGTTAGTAGTGTTAAGAAAATATAAGTCTGCAATAGGGTGGACAGTTGAAGATCTAAAAGGAATAAATCATGCTTTTTGCATGCATAAAATAAGACTAGAAGATGAAACTAAATGTTCTGTACCACATCAGCAGAGGTTGAACCCGCTATGCAAGAGGTTGTTAGGAAATAAGTACATACTTGGTTAGATGCAGGTATTATTTTTCCTATTAGCGATAGTACCTATGTGAGTCCTTTACATGTGGTAGCTAAGAAGGGGGTAATGACTGTTATTAAATCTGATGATGGTGAAGTGCTTGCTACTAAGGTACCTACGGGGTGGCGTGTTTGTGTAGACTATAGAAAGTTAAATGAGAACACGCGTAAGGATCATTTTTCTTTACCCTTTATAGATCAGATATTGGATAGATTAACCGGTTATGAATTTTACTATTTCTTGGATGGATACTCCGGTTATAATCAGATAATAATTGCACCGGGGATCAGAAAAAGACCATGTTTACCTGCCCCGATGGCACTTTTGCCTTTAGGAAGTTACCCTTTGATTTATGTAATGCACCTGCGACTTTTCAAAGGTGTATGATGGATATTTTTAAGGGTTTAATTGAAAGAGTCATGGAAGTGTTCATGGATGATTTTTCTGTAATTGGTTCTTCTTTTGACTCTTGTTTATCTAACTTGTCTTTAGTTTAGGAGAGATGTGAAGAGACTAATCTCGTCTTGAACTAGGAGAAATGCCATTTCATGGTAAGAGATGTGATAGTCTTGGGACATCATGTTTCTGCTGCAGGTCTTCAAGTTGATCGTGCTAAGGTGGTGGCAATTGAGAAGCTTCCACCGCCCACTAATGAAAGAGGAGTCTGGTCATTCTTGGGGCACGCGGGGTTCCATAGGAGATTAATAAAAGATTTCTCCAAATACTCAAAACCACTGTCTAGGTTGCTTGAAAAATATGTTAAGTTTGATTTTGATTAAATGTGCTTACATGCTTTTCAGGTTCTCAAGAAAGGATTGATAACTGCTCTAATTCTCATCACTCTGGATTGGGCTCAAGCGTTTGTGTTGGAGTGTGATGCTAGTGATACTGCATTGGAATTTGTATTGGGACATATGAGAAAGAAGAAGTTACATGCCATCTACTATGCAAGTAAGATGTTCGATTCTGCTCAAAAGAATTACACTGTCACCGAGAAGAAATTCTTAGCAGTATGTATGTCTTTGATAAGTTTTGACCTTACTTGGTGGGCATGAAGACTGTGGTCTACACTGATCACTCGACTATTAGATATTTGATGGATAAGAAGGATGCAAAGCTGAGGATAATCAGATGGCTTCTCTTGCTTTAGCAGTTTGACATGGAGATTCGTAATAAAAGGGTAGTGAGAGTGTCTTAGCCGACCATCTGTCGCATCTTGAGACGAAGGAAAACTATGACAATACAGCTGAGGTGATTAATGATTACTTTCCTGATGAAAAAATACTGATGGTGGATATTAAACAGGTCTTCACTGTTTCGAAGACATACCCCGAGAAAGAGAAATTGGATGCCCCTTGGTATGCTGACTTTGTTAACTACATTGCCACGAGGGTGAAACCGTATCAGCTGAGTAGACACCAGATGGTCGAGTTTATGCACGATGTTCAATCCATCTTATTGGAGGAGCCATTGGTCTACGAGATCTGCACGGATTCTATAATCCGAATGTGTGTTCCTGTGGTATAATGGGAGAGTGTTCTAGATTTCTGCCACCTGTAGCCGAATAGGGGTAATTTCGGCGCCTAGAAGACTGCTCAAAAGGTGCACTTCAGTCTGGTTTGTATTGGCCCACCCTGTTTAAAAGCTATCAAGAGTATGTTGATACATGTGATAGATGCCAGCGAATGGGGAATATTTCAAAGAGAGATAAGATGCCTCTGCAGACTAGCATCGTAGTCAAGGTTTTTGATGTGTGGGGGATTGACTTTATGGGGCCATTTCCCCCATCTAATAGATTTCTCTACATCCACGTTTTGAAATTGGTGGAAGCAATTCCAACCAAGACGAACGAGGCACGAGTGGTGCAAGATATCATAAGGAAGAATATTTTCAACCGATTGGGATACCAATGGCGCTCATAAGCGATAGGGAAAGCCACTTTGTCAATAAGTTGATGGATAAGGTGCTTTGAGATTATGGAGTGAAGCATAGGGCTAAAACACCCTATCATCCACAAGCAAATGGGCAAGCTAAGGTCTCCAACTGTCAGATTAAGCAAGTGTTGGAGAAGACAATGGGAAGTACAAGGAAAGATTGGTCCTCTAAGCTTGATGATGCTTTGTGGGGATTCAGAACAGCCTTCAAGACTGTCTTGGGAATGTCTCCATATCAAATTGTTTATGAAAAATCTTACCACCTTCCGGTGGAGATTGATCATAAAGCTCTTTGGGTGATAAGGCGTTTGAACATGAGCATGGATGATGCTAAGGATTTTAGAACAACTCAAATTAATGAGTTGGACGAATTCCAAGAGAGAGCCTATGAGAATTCAAGGATCTTCAAGGCACGGATGAAGAGATGGCATGATGCAAAAATCCATTTCAAAGAGTTCAATGTTGGTGATCTGGTACTCTTATTTAACTCTCGTCTCAAATTGTTTGCAGGTAAGCTAAAGTCCAAGTGGGTTGGACCATATGTCATTCATATAGCCTGTGGAAGGGGGAGCTTTGAATTGAAGGATGAAAAAGGTGAGATCATGGTGGCGAATGGACAACATTTGAAACACTACAAGTCGCTGCCTGATAAGCAAGTGCTCTCTCTTGAGTACTTAAGTTAGAAATTTTATTCCATCGTGACTCTCCGACATTAAACATGAGCGCCTGTTGGGGGCCGACCCTTTCATTTTTATTTGCTTTATTGAGTCTGTGTCCATGTAGGAATTTTATTAGGTGTGCTCGACTATGGTATATACTTCTTTCCAAACTTATGCTCTCACTTTGTTTGATCTAAGTTATATACCTGTGTCTTGTTGCACCAAAGTAAAGTTGCTTCATTGTGTTGTGTGCTTGGATAATTAATTTTTTACGATTTTTCAGTATTTTTGATTCATTTGATTATATTGAGTTGTCGATTTTTTGTGATTGTCCAAGTTTGTGTTGTTAGTTTATTTTTGTTATGTTTATCCTAGTATCTGTGGTTATATTTTTGGATTCTTGAGGATGATTGTTTGATCTGTTTAAGCACTTTATTGAGTTTGACTATTGATATATTGAGCATGGATGATAGTTTAGTCGGTAATGTTGAGTTGTTGGTTGAGAGTATTTCTTCGTGTTATGAATACGTATGACTTTTCTCTCTTTGTTATTGAATGAAATTGGATGTTTGATGATTGATATGTGTGTTCTAAGTGAGTACAGGTGAAAGGGAGCAAAGGACGAATTTTTGGAGGTTTCAGAGCCAACACGAGTTGACAAGTCGCCATCAACACGACTTGTGTTGGGTGGCCGAGTGGAACAGATTTCAGATGGACTCAACACAAGTTAACAGATGAGTAACATTACTTGGTTACATGAGTCGTGTTAGATGCCGAGAATCGTCCAGTGAGCTAACACGACTTATCAAGAGCAGCACGACATGCAGCTCGAGTTGTGTTGAGGTGCTGAAAATGTCCAAATTCTTCCAGAAGGCCAACACGACCCCGTAATCCCAACACAACTTGCAACACGAGTCGTGTTGGAGCTCCAGGATCGACATTTTAAGTTTTAAATTGGGGATTTTCTCACTTTGGGTTTTCATTCCTTCTTCCCGATTCTAACTCGTGTCGCACCCACTTCTTTCTCTTTCGGTTTTTCGGCTATAATTCAACATTCTACACCACTTAATCACTTCACCCACCATCATAAAAACATAATTTCTAGGGTTTTGAAGCAAATTGGGGATAAAATAAGGGTTTTTTGAATTTTTATTTTGAAGAGAAATTGAAGTCCGATTTTACCATGTACAACCTTAGAGGTATGTTTCTCTTATTCATTTTATGATTAGATGGTCGGATTTGTTTCTATTTTGCAATGGGTACATGTGATGGGTTGAAATTTACATGTTCAATGTGAGTTTTGGTTGAGGGATTTAGTTAAACACTTAGTATGCATGCTGATTTGTATACAAATTGATTTTTAATCATGGTGTTTCACAAGTTCATTGCTAGGGCTTGAGTAATTTGAGAATGTGGATGTTTATGAAGAGAAGTAACATGGATACAAGATGATGCTTTGAATGTTTGAGTGCATGAACATTGAGTAAGAAGAGTTTTGTTAGGAAAAATTTACACTCTTGTGTATGTATTGAAATCTACTTAACTAAGACTTGAATTACTTGTTTATGATTGCAATTTTGTGAAAATATTGTAGGAAGCATGCTAGAAAATGATTGGATTCATGTATTGGCATTGAAAATAACACGTTTGAGTTTGTTAAGTGAAATTGATTCATGTCTATATGTTTGAAGTTTCATTTGATAAGAACTTGAGTTTGTTGAAATATGTGAATTTAATCGATACTAGTTATTGATGATCCTACGCATAGTCATGTAGATGAATATCTTGTATTTATGTTATAAGAATGTGGATGAATATTTTGCATTTTTTTCAGGTAGAGGAAAGAAAAATGATGGAGGGAGTGGAGGAAAAGGAAAAGAAAAGCAGACAGATAAGGGAGACGTACCAAGCAAGAAGAGAAAAGGCTCATCTAGTCAAGCACCAGATGATACAGCCAATGCAAGGATTGATAAATTGAGGATTTTAAGATGAATATGAATTACTGGATTGAGATAACACCAATATGGGAGAAAGTGTTAGATAAGATCACCCGTACTCGGTATCAAGATGATCGAACCATGATTACATTGAAAATTGCTGAAGATATCCAAAATATGTTTGATCAGGTTGGCATCCGTCAGTTTATGAAAAAGAAGGGAAGAACTCATTTTCAGCTGACAACAGAGTTCTTATCCACATTGAATGTATTCTCTGATCCATAGACAAGCTTCCTTACGCTGCTGAGTTTTATCTAGGAGGAGTACTCAGAGAGATTGATTTGGATGGTTTGAACAGAGCATTAGGAGCTCCGTTGGGTATTCCTTTTACTGAGGATAAGAGGTTTAATGCTGATGAATTCTGGAGATCCATCACTGGAAAGAATAAGTTTAAGCCGAGTTTGGCAAAGGCTACTTCTATCAGAAATTCAGTCATCTAGTATATGGATCATATTTCGTCAAGCATAATTTTCTGTCGGGTAGAAGGGGGCAGCATTCCCTAAGGAGAGTTTTATGTTTTGTGGTGCATGATCAACTCATTTCAATTCAACTTAGCTGCGTACCATCTGTACCAATTTCACAGGTTCAAGGTATGTGCTACGCAGAAGGTCAATATAGGAGGATTGATTACTCCTATTACCCATCACTATAACATAGATACCTCGGGGATGGAGTATATCAGAGATTCGCCAGACCTCGACTTGACAGTTTTGGTTCAGAGAGGGATAATGAAGAGAGACCCCCAATGAATCATGTACACATTCAAAGAAGATTGGTTGTCTTTTTGGTTCCCTATGTCATTACAGGAGTTCACCTCCATTAGAACCGAGGGGAATCTTTTGATGGACATAGAAGATCACGTAGCCATTTGGAAAGGCATAACAAACAGAACTTGGGAAATGATAGCGATGCAAGCAATTGCTAGGATGTTTCCAATGGCTATGGGGGAGCCTGAAGCTCAGGAGCAGCCAGCCACAGCCAATGGAGGAAGAGATCGGTGGAGGTGGTCTAGGAGCTGGAGAGTTCGGTGATGCCCAACACCATGATCAGTTTGCAGGGGCACAATAGTACCATGGACCGCCTAACTTTGATAGAGTTCCTCTGTATGGGATGGCACCACCAGCTCCTCCACCCGAATTTGAGGCATGGGTATCGATGTATGATTGGTGGGGACAGCAGGAAAAGGGTGCCCTTATGCACAATGAGTATTAGATGGAAGAAAATAGGCGTAGAAGAGAGGAGAATAGACAGTGAGCAGAAGAGAACAGGGAGATGAGCAGGCAGATGGCCACAGTCTTAAGGAATCAAGCTGTCTCTGATAGGCATCTCGGTGTGTTAGCCACGACCACCAATGAAATCGCCACTAGGATATCTGACTTTAAGGATCTGAGGAGAGACTTTGATGAGTGGCAGATGGGTCCAAGTGATGGCAAGGGCGAGGGCGCCGAAGATGACGATGGTCAAGGTGGTGGCGAGGAGGACTAGCAGCCTTATAAGATGTTGTACTTTTCTTTTCGTTTCATGTGCTTTGTAGTTGGATAGTTGATAAATTGCTAGGTTCTCATCTCTTATTTGATCGGCATGCACCAAGTGAGATGAATTGTGATTCATGTGATTTAATGGTAATTTGTGGTACTAATGCATTGATTAATTGAAAATGTTGTGTGATATATTGTAATGGTGATAATCCAACTAGATATATATTTGGATGTTGGTATACTTAAGATTGTTGCATGTATTAAAATTGGTTCATAAGCCTATGTAGGAGTGCTCATTATTCTGTTAAACTCATGTGAGATTTGAGCTTATAAGAATCATGAAAAATACATGAATGGTTTCTTTCTTGAGGGCATCGTTTACATGCATGAATTCTCGAACTTGACTCTAAATCTACTTGAGGCTAGATGATTGATTAGATGATGGGAAATGAACTTAGGCCATTTAGTTCTTTATTGAGTCACTAGCCAAAGTTTTATCCTACCTTGTAATATTATCCATAGTCTCCCGTTTGAGCTTTTAAGCCTTATTTGTTGGAAGCCTATAAGATAGCCAACTAATTCATTTAGAAGCCTTTAAATACATATCCTAGTAGAGAATTAAAGGAGTCAGATTGGTGTGGTGTAAAGAAACTTGGAATGATAGACATTGGTGGAAAGTGATTGAAGATGAAGGATAGATGAAAATTTGCAAGAGGGGTAGTGCCTGAAACTGGTACCCCAATTATAGGGTAGTGCCTGAAACAGGTATCCTATTTAAAAAAAGTGAAAGAAATGATAAGAAGACGTTGATCTTATAGTTAAGGGAGGACTGAAATGATGAAAAGAAAGAGAAAGAGAAAAAAGTGAAGGAGAATGATTTGTCAAGTAAATGTGTTGAAAGTATATCTCTACTTTTTTTTCTCTACTAGTGATCAAGTCACTTATCCCATATGTACCTACCCTTGTCCAAAGAGCCAATATTACAACTTTGAGCAAGTCCTTTGTGATCCCATCGTTAAGTCTTTCAAGTTAGTGGAGAGTCTAGATAATTGTCAAGTTTATGATTACACGTGCATGTGAATTGATTTGAGTGCATGTATTTTAACTATGAAAGTGTACATCTCACACTTGAGCGATGAGTGTAAACACTATCTGTGAGAGTGGATGATGAGCATTCTGAAATGGGAAGTGACTAATTTGAAGTGCATGTTTCGATTGATAGAATTTTGGCACTTGAGTATATTATCTTGGTTTGGATGTATTTGATCCCTTATTTGCTGTAGAATTTTAACTCTCATCTCTCTCTTATTTTGAATCATTGTTCGGGGACGAACAACATGGTAGTTTGGGGGGGTTGATGAGAGTGGAAATTTACATCTTTTCGGTCTCACAATACACTATTTCTATTAGAATTAGGTCATATATTCGTGTGAAATTGTGTGGTTTACGTATTTTGCATGATTATGGTGTTACTAAGGTGTTTTAATGAGTTTTGAAGGTTAAAACAGGTTAAAATGAAGTAGAACTGAAGATGAGAAAGAAACAAGTGGAAATGGGGCTTACTCGAGTTGCAAGGGTAAGCACGACTTAGCAACTCGAGTCGTGTTGGGTGCTGAAGGTGGTCAGAATGCAACAATTTGCAACACGACTTATCATGTGCAACACGAGTTGCAATACGAGTTGTGTCGCGTCTGTTCCAAGCCGTGTTGTATGTCTTGTGAGGCAGAGCAGCATCGGAAAGTGTCTAGAGAGTCAACACGAGTTGACAAGTCTTACACGACTTGTAGCACGACTCGTGTTGGGGTTTGTAGGAAATCCAGATTTAGGGCATCGCGACACGACTTGACAGACAAGTGCACGGTATGATAGCAAGACTTGTATTAGGTTACACAAGTTGTATTTCAAGGCAACACAAGTCGTGTTGGCAACTCGAGTTGGGTGTACCAACTCGTGTTGCGTTAGTTTGGACCAAAAATAGGAATTTTCACCTTCCAGTGCGTGAAAATTTATGAAAAGAGTCCAGTTGAGTAAAATTCGTGGCCCAAGATATAAAAGGGGATCAAGGCACCTGGAGAAAGGACATATCATTCACTAACAGAACACATCGTGAAATCATTCACGCACCATCCACCCAATCACATCAGATCAATCATCCATCCATTCCATCATTCCGGAAGAAGATTCAAGTGCAGTTGAGAGAGCCAATCCAATCGAAGAGACGAAGGGAGGACGTAAACCACATGACACTAGGATTTTGTATCTTTTCTTTATTTTTCTTTTGTTGATTTTGATATGAAATTGTCAGCCATGAGGGTTGTGTGCAACCTCATGGGCTAAAACCCTTATACAGTTTTAAGGAATGAAGGTTAGGGTAGTTGAATTAGAAACCTAGACAACTATTGAGAATTCATGCTATTGATATTCGTGTTTATTTGATTAATTAAGGTTTTGTTTATAAGTGTGTAACGTTTTCACAATATATTATTGTTGTTGCCCGTGATGCTTGATATATTGTGTTTGCTTGTGTGCACGCATAATTTATATTGTCTATTTGCTAGGAATTATAGTAGTTTGTCCGTGAACACGATAATTCCAAGGGCTGGTAAACTAGATACTTGATTTTATTAGTGGAACAACGCAATTAAGAAGTCAAATAGGAAGTGAATAAGATTGAATAGTACTTTCAGAGAATATATGTTAGTCAAACTGGTCATCCGGAGGTTCTTTAAGTTTGCAGTATTACTCACGCACCTTTTGTATAAATTGAATAATACTATTAACTTGAAATCGAATCATATTTGATGGGTTAATTGGGGTTGGTTATGTATTTCCATAAATATAGCATGAATGAACAATAGAATGTCTAGGAAACCAAATTAATTGCACTACACCTGATATCTTAGAGCTGTTATTTCTCTTGATTCACTCTAGAATTATTCTTCTTTGTTTTTATTTATTAAGTTATTTGTTATTTCAATTCTTTAGTTAATAATCAAATTCAAATCTTGGAAAATTGGTTACATTAATTCTAGTTGAATAGTAATGTAAAATAAATAGATAATTAATTGTCCTTACAGGGAACGATATTTTTAACTTGGGTACTTGCCTCTGCAATTGGCATCCTTACACTTGAGAATTAAATTGAAGTGCGCAAAATACGCCTATCAATGACTCACAGCAAATTGAATAAATTGATCTAGCCTATCAAAAAATTTAGAAGACGATCAGTGTACATCCAAGCACGTTCTACGATATAGCTCATGTTGATCTGTTGAATGTTTTGAAATGATAAATATTGTAGTCAAAATTATGTTTACTGCTGACCCAATATTATTGAAAAACCATAAAACCTAGCGCATGGTCATTTTGTAAAGAAATTTTGACAGAGTCTCCTTGGTTTTTAGATGTATCCCATTTTTCTAGCTATTGGTCAATTGCTAAAAATTTCGAAAGAGTTTTCTTTGTTTTTATTGTATCCCATTTTTTCAAAATAACATATAAGCCTAGTGCATCCTTTGCACAATCTACACAATTAACTAAACCAACACATATCTCATCCTCCAATCAACAAGCACCCTATTTAGGCATCCACTTCATTTGGCCATTAAAGTTACACTAAGAATAAAAATCATAAATTGCCAAATCAAATCATATGAAACTTTAAAAAACATAAACAATTACAAATCTTATAAACAATGTGTGTGAATTTTCTTTTCATTGTATTTTCTTACCTAATTAGATTGCTGGAATTCAGGTGTGAGATGAAAAGGCTAAGGCCACCCTAATAAATTTACACCCTATAGATAGAATGAAACACATACACAGTTAATTTATTAGCATAAGGGTTGTTTAAATAAGAGTACAAGCTATGAGAGTTGTTTAAGTAATCTTAGAAATTAGAAAAAAGCCCCTGAAATACTCCATTATAAATATAAAAGTTAATGCAACCAAAAATCTCTGTTAAACTAAAAAATTCTTTATAATTAATTTACCATTGTTAATTACTCCCACCGTCCCGGGCAAAGAGATGCATTTGCTTTTGGCACGTAGATTAAGGAGTATTATTATTTTATGTAAAGTGGGTAAGTGTATTAGAGAGATGTGATAGGTAGTGGTGGGCCATTGGTGGACCCTTTTTACTAAAAGAGAAAAATGATACAATTTGGATGGAACGCCCAATATAGTAAAATAATGTTATTTGAGCGGGACGGAGGGAGTACACACACACACACATATATATATATATATATATAGACTAATATTTATCTCTTGATTTTTTAAAATATGAAGTATTAATTTTGGTGAAGAATTTTTAAGCAATAGGAAAAAGTTTATTATTCACTCAACCTCTAAATTTGTTTAAATTTGTTTCCGTAAATTAACAATAAATTTTGTCATCTCCATACCATATTTTCTTTCCACAATGAAAAATAAGAGCACCATTATTAACCTTTCATTACACTACGAACAACATTAATTAATTATTAACTATTATTTTTCAATTAGTTAAATAGGCTATATTATAAATATAGAAAAGAGTACAAGTGATAAAGATGTTTTGAGTAAGGCAAAGCCTTAAAAGACCTAACAGGCGGCCCAAAATAAAAGAAATGAACCAAAAATTGGCCGTAATTATAAAAAATGAAGAGATTGTTATTAACCATTTTTCTCTTCTCTTAGCTTCAGAAGTACCAAGATATTCATGGAATCAACCGGGTCTGGAAGGTTGAGTTTTGCTTGAGAACGAGTATTAGGTCTTACACTCGGTTGAATATATTTCTTGGTACGTTTGCCTTTATTCGGATTGATACTTTGAAGAGCAGGGAACTCCTCAAAAAGGACACTAATTTTTGTAGTGGGCTCAACAAAAGTATAAAAATATTCCAAATTGTGTGAGGCAGCCTGAATTTGTGTTGTACGAATAGTACGCATAGCCACATCAATGACAGAAGGGAAAGCTACCAAATCAGCCAAAGCAGACTGATTAACAGCGTGAGTAGCATGAATCTGATCAACAATAACAGGCCCATCTAATTGGTTGGATGTCCCAATATGTCCAATTTCCCTACTTGTTGTTCATGTTCGTGAGGGAAAGCATCTATAGCAGCATGCTAAATAATGGGTGCCTATTCTGACTCGATATTGGCGGTCGCATTCGTTGCCCCAAAGGAGTGCAAATTTGGAATATCAGTTTGATGTGCAAAGTCCCCAAAAGTAACTTCAAAATGAGAGCCAAGAATAGGATCGTGGGACTTAGCAATATAGGCCTCATCAGGCACAAATCCCTCATCCGCTGGAGCCAAGAAGAGCACCCGCTTTACCTGATGCAGCCTTAGGAGAATGAGTAGGCGTAGTTTGAACACCCTCCTCAGCAGCTGGGTCGTCCTCAGTTTCCAGAATCTCAAAAGAGTTAGAAACCTGAACAGGTGGAGATTGCAGCGGGACAGTCGCTGCGCAAGTAACAGGCACAGCTGGGCACATCAGCTGCAAACCTGTGTTTCTCACAGCATTATGATCAGCAGAGCATCGAGCAGATTCATCAAGAGTCTGAACAGGTTCAGAGGTCTCTGGAGGCTTCTCACGCCAAGCTTTGCTCTGTTTTTGTAAAACGTCATCAACAGGCCATTTTGGATTAGAGTGACGCTTACAATCCGCATATTGGTGACCCAAAGTATGACAATGAGAACAAAATAAGGGTACATTCTCATACCAATCGACACACGAAAAGAATTAGAAGAAGTAGACAAGCAAATCGACTCAGAAAAATTACACTCAAGCATGTCAATGTCAATTAAGACACGAGCAAAATGCCCCCATCAGCCCGCTCAAGGCACGTTCATCAGGACGAATTAGAGTACCAATAGCATAAGCTATCGATTTGAAAACTTTGTTTGTCCGTAGTTCAAAAGGTAATTCATATATTCGAATCTAAACTGAGACAATAGAGGTTTTGAATTTGTACGGATTGAAGGCTGGAGACCAATTTTGAACTCTAACCTTTGCCGAATCCAAATAAAAAATACGCTTCCTCAATATAGATTTGCACTATGAAGCATCAGGGAGGAGTAAATTGTAGAAACCTTTACCAAGAGGTACAATAGACAAAGCAGAAACATTCCACAGCATTTTTAATTTATTCACCAAGGCCTCGGAGGTTACTGGCTGTTGTCCAAATTCCTGTAGCAGCCTGAACGTGAGGAGCGACGAGCATGCAGAGACTCTATCTTCATAGCAGGAGTCATCGATCAGAATGGAAATTTTATCGCCACTATGAGACGAGGGGAAAATCGCCGATGTACAAGACCCATCTCGAATAATATCGCTGAAGGTCATCAGAGTGACAGGATTAATTTCTGATCCCTTATGAATCGGAGATCGACCACTCCAAATAGTAGGAGCCGACGAAAGGGAACCCCGGTCTGATACAAGGGCAGAACGCGAACCGTTGTGGGCATCTTCACGAACCCTTGATTGTAGCGGCACCGATCACATAATGGGTGGAGAAGACTCAACGAATTTAGGTTGGGAAGAAGTAGTGGCCAGGTTAGGGACCACATGGGGGGCAACCATGGGCGGCTAAAGTCAAACCTAGAGAGTGGGGAGAGAATTTTCTCCTATTATTTATCAATTAGTAAATGCTAATAAACTTCATTACTATTCTACAACAAAACGGAATTTTCTTCAAAGTCATTTATAGTTTAAGCAAGAAAAAGAGTGAGTTTATTCTGTTTTCGATTCTAAGCTCTTAGATTTGCACTAGTTTGAACCATTTTATTTGATTGAATATATAAGTGATAAAATTATAAACGCAAAACATTAAACTTAATAAAAATTATTAATATAATGTCTGAGTGTACATAGATAGTTTTGAACGATGAAGTCAATAAAGCCCCAAATGGAAAGTATTTGAATCTTAAGATTTAAATTAAAATTATTTACATCAATCGGTGTATATGCATGAGTTCATGAGATTATTTCACATCAAAAAATCTCAATATTCAATATATACCACTTCTTTCGTTTCATATTAATTTTCACCTCCTCTAGGCACTTAACTGATTTCAGGGGATGGACTTGTTCGATTTTCTTCATAAACAAAAATTTACAATTTTAACTATAAGGGGTTGCTTGGTCAAGAGGTAACACACCCTACTTTAGTTGGTGATTTCTATATTATCAAAATTTTGTTTTTCCATTTAACTTTAATGCAATTGCATTTCTCTTAAAAAGTAGAAACAATGATATATATAATACACAATATGCATACAAAGTAGGCTTCGTAGACCTAGATGAGATATATATCCCTACAAGGGCCCCAATCCCCCTCAATTATTTCACATTCTCGCCATTAAAATATTGATTAGAACCCTCCAAGGCTTTTACAAATCATACTTATTTAATTATAATGAAGCAATAATTAATTTTTAGGCCCCCTGTTTCTTGATACACAATTTTCTCATAACCAATACTCATTCACTTAAGAAATATAAAAATAAATCATAAGGATAAACAAAACTTCATTCCATCAGAGGATAGGCACCCAAGTTCAATTCTTGACTGTGAAGCTAGGAACGATAAGTTTTCCTGTCAGGTCGGGTTACCCGACGGGTAACCGCATATCGGGTGTGAAAAAATTGGATAAATCAGGTAACGGGTCGGGTAGTACCCAAACTCGAAAGAAAACTATGCGGGTAAGGGTAGGGTACGAGTTTTCTTATTTTTACCCGAATCCGACCCGAATTTTACCCGAATATTATATATATATATATATATATAATAGTTATATATTTAATTAAATGTATAAATATAATATTTCAATTTTAATATAATAATATAGTTGATGTAAAATTTATGATGTGTATAATATTTATTTATTATAATATGTTTAATATTTTTAATTAAAATTTATATTCTTGTCCTAATATAAATATAAGTAATTAAGAATTATAATAAATCTTGTTCTATGTTATAATATTACGTGTTATTTATAATTAGAATTATAATAAATCTTGTTCTATGTTATAATATTACGTGTTATTTATAATTATTTTTAATTAAAAGTAATATAATAATACTTATTTACATTAATTGAGAATTATAATTATTTTTTTAATATTTTAACAAAAAAATGATATTCAAATTAATAAAAATGATAGTGGTTCAGTTAATTATTTTATGAATAATCTATGTGTATAAATAAAAGGTAATATCATTTTTAACGAAAAATAATATTAATTTCTTTGATAAAAAGCACTAATAGCTATTTAAGAAATGAATTGTCTTGTTTGAGACCGTTTCGCGGAGAAACCATATTATGCTTTCCGTTTTCATAATAAGTTATCAATTTTTATTAAAAATACTATCACTTTCTTTTAAAATGTTCTCACAAACTATGAAAGCAATTGTTGAATTATAATGTTTGTCTTATGATTTTATTTGACTAATTATGAATTTATGATGTTTTCTTGTTAACGCACATGGACTTAGACGTTTTTGTTATTGATTTTATTTTCTAATTTGTATATTTTATTTTAGGTTATTTACATATTATAATTATTTTTTGGTGGATTATAATTTAATATATATATATGGGGCGGGTAGATTCGGGTAACCGTGGATTATTCTAAATATTTACCAAGATTACGGGTATCCGTTTACCCGCAGATTATTCGTATACCCGGTGGGTGTACTGGTACCCTACCCGAAGCTCTATTTTAGGATAATAGGGTAGAGTATGGGTAAGGAGGGTAGGGTATAGGGTAGTATGTGGGTTTGCCATACCCGTACCCTACCCTACCCGTTGCCATCCCTACATGAAGTTGTGGGAGGATTCATAACCCATTGTGGATGGAACTCTATGATTGAGAGAGTTGCAGGGGGCGTTCCTCTGTTTTGACCAAGTGATTGGGATATCTACTATAAGCTCTTAACTGGCTTTCCTATTTTTATCTCTTTTTTTATATTTTGTGGTATAAGAAAGACACTAAAAGTACATAAATGAAAAACTAACTCCTTTGTCTATTATATATGGATTCCTTGTTGAAATTTATAGTTTGTTTTGTTATGCTCAAATAGTCTATTGCTCTTATGCTTAGATGCTTACAGTTTTTTTTGTGCTTCACTAGAATTTGAGTAGATTGAATATTTTGCTGGTTTTGTAAGATTATTCTTCTCAGCTATTGATATCTTTTTATGTTTTTGGCTTTTGTACTAGGATTTTCAATTCTTATGTTGGAATTTTGAAGCTTTGTGTTTTGATGTATTTAAAACTTGGATACCTATGAGTGGCCTTATTGGAAGGTTGGATGCATTGCAGCCTATTTCAAACTCCTACATTTTTTACACTGTAACAACAAATTTTGTATTTATAATAAAATAAATACAAGAGAATTACAATAATAATTTAGACGGATTAAACTTGAGAATTTAGGAAATAATCTCTATATATCCTCTGATTCTTCTCTCGAATCAATTTGGACTTTGACTGGTTGTGTTGATCGTGCTGATCGCGTTGACTGCGCTGACTGGTGTGTGTTGAGTCGGATCTTTAGTTGAATCTTGTCCATACTCAGATTTGGGACCTTATAACGTTACTCCATAGGCGTCGAATCTTTATTTGAATTAAACGTGTTTATTGTGAAAAATACTCGATCTGGGGGCTTAGCACCTTAATCCCAGGTCGTATGCTGTTCTTGGCATGAAGAAGGCTAAAGAACTTAGTGTATGAAGAATTCTTGATTTGGGAGGCTTAGCACCTTGATCCCGAACCGTTTTTCGTTCTTGACTTGAAGTTTCTTGAAGATCTCGAGGAGTGTTGCTCGTGTTTCAATCTTTTTAGAGCATTTGTGTCTTCAGGTCTTTGAATGTGTGTCTAGAATGAATGGAGGGGGCTCCTTATATAGGTGAAGGGTGAGAAAGCCCCATAAATAACTCGCAATCTGATTGGTCCAGGGCTTATTTTACATAATTCTGCGGGCTTAGGCTTTAAGTCAGACTTATTTGACTGGATCTGGCCTAATTATCAATTATTTACTCATTTATTTTAGGAATAGATTTATTTAAATTCCTTAATAAATAAATAATTAATTGATAATTATTTCATTAATTTGCCACATATTTTCCTTTAATAGGCAATAAAATTCAATTGCCTACAAATGTCGCCTCGCATTTTATTCACGGATGCCTTTGTGTTGAAGTGAACAAATTGCGATAATCTATTCTTGATCAACATGATTGAATTTTATTGCTTGCCTCACCAACTTGATATGAATAGCCTGAATTAAGACTAAACTTAGCAGAGTACTAAGCTAACTACGTACCTCTTTGAAGAGGATCAAGTCATAACGTAGTTCAAAGGAACATGATTTGGTTTGAATGGAGAGGTGTCGTACATATTATATACTCATGCATGCCAAGAGTAACATGGAGTTTAGGCTCGTGCGTTATGGAGCGTTGAACTTGAATTTGTTGACATTTTATACTCGTGTCAATGAGTCTTGAATTTGAACTTGTAGACAGTTTATACTCATGTCAAGGAGCCTTGTGTGGATATTTTTCACTCGTGTTGAGGAGTATTGTGTTAACAGTTTTTGCTCGTGTCGAGGAGTATTGTGTGTAGAGAGTTTATTCTCTTCCCAAGGAGATTTGATTTGATGTGTAGATAGTTTATACTCATATCAAGGAGCGTATCTTGAGGATTTTAGATAGTTTAAACTTGTATCAAGGAGTATTGTGTGGATATTTTTAGCTTGTGTCGAGGAGCGTAACATGTGGATAGTTTTAGCTCATATCAAGGAGCGTTGTGTGGACAGTTTTAGCTCATATCAAGGAGTGTAATGTGTAGAGAGTTTCGTCTCTTCTCAAGGAGGATTTAATTTGAGTTAGACAGTTTAAGCTCATATCAAGGAGCATTGTGTGGATAGTTTTAGCTTATATCAAGGAGCATTGAATTTAATTTGTGTTAGATAGTTTAGACTCTTATCAAGGAGCATAACTTGAGGATTTTAGATAGTTTAAACTCGTATCAAGGGAGTATAGTATGAATTTGGGAGATTTCAGATAGTTTAAGCTCGTATTAAGAAGCGTAATGCAGATAGTTTTAGCTCATGTCAAGGCACTTTGTGTTTAAGTTTGTCAAGTGTTCATTGCCCCCAATCTTGGGATGCAATATTTTCTCTTGCTTCAACTTCATTTCTATTAATCTTTATAGAAACTGCAGTCTTTGTTTGTGGTTCCTCTTCCAAGGACTCCTCGAAGGACATGTATTCAAACTCGTTAGAGTCTTGAATAGAAGGCCATTCGATGTCATTTGATGTCAAGCTTAACTCCATGTCATGAGATCTTGAAGCCAACTCTTCAAAAGTTTTAGGCCGAATTCCTTGGTGTATGTAGCTAAGATTCTATTGCATCCCTTGAATGCACATTTCTATAGCTGAAGTTTTTTATAGCTTTTCTTTGCAATTGAGGCTTAGACTCCTCCATCTATTGATGCAATCGATGACATATTCTTCATCTCTTTGACAAGTATTTGTTAGCTCCATCATGTTAACAGTTCTACGTGTGCTGTAAAAACGGTTGAGAAATTCTTTTTCCATTTGCCCCCAGCTGTCAATGGTGTTGGCTTTCAAGTCAATGAACCAATCAAAGACATTTCCTTTCAGAGATCGGACGTATTGCCTCACCATATGATCCCATAGGTCCCAGCATCATTGTATGTCTCGATGAAGTGCGCCACATGTTGTCTTGGATTACCTTTGCCGTCAAATTGTTAAAACTTAGGAGGTTGGTAGTCAGTTGGCATCCTCAAGGTATCAATCCTCTTTGTATATGGCTTGGCGTAGGTTGAAGAAGATTTGGAGCTCCTTTCAAACTTATCTTTTATCGTATTTATCACGATATTTTTTAGTTGGTTGATAGAAAGTGTTTCGTCAGTTGAAACTTGTATCTTATCCTCAGCTAGCTTTTCTTCAGGTGAATGATATTTCGTCGAGTTTTTCTCCTCATGCTCATCCTCAACTTTTTTCTTATTTGTACGGCTTGTCTCTGCATTCTCCATTTTCTTCATAAGTTCGGAGATTTTTAAATCTTGAGCTTTCATGTGCTTGTTGAGTCCTTCAATAGCTTTCATCACACTTGCAAGTTGATCCTCAATGGTCATAGCACTTGTCGTCATCTCTGCAGCTTCAGTTGAGGTAGGTGGTGACCTTGGTGTGGAGCGAGGAGTTTAGCAGATAGAGTCATCTTCACCATCTTTATCGCTGTGCAATGGCTTATTGAGAGTAATCCCTACCACATGGTTTTTCTTTGAGGAGCCTTCGGACATACTTCTTGTAAAGCCTTCAACCTTGTCAGTTTGCAACTCTAGAGGTTTTGATGCAATAGGCCTTCTTATTGTAATCTTTAATGGAGTCATCATTTGAGTCTTCACAGCTTGCAGCTCTTAAGGATTTGAGGTAGATGACCTTTTGATCGCAATCCTAAGAGGAGTCATTATTTGTGCTTGTAGAGAGAAGAGATGAGAGGTAGAGACTGTCCCACTAGGCGTGACAAAATTTGTAACAACAAATTTTGTATTTATGATAAAATAAATACTAGAGAATTACAATAATAATCCAGATGGATTAAACTTGAGAATTTAAGAAATAATCTCTATCTATCCTTTGATTCTTCTCTCGAACTAATTTGGATTTTGACTGGTTGTGTTGACCGCGCTGATCGCGTTGACTGCGCTGACTGGTGTTGAGTCGGATCTTCAATTGAAGCTTGTCCGAACTCGAATTTGGGACCTTATAACGTTACTCCAGAGGCGTTGAACCTTTATTTGGATTAAACATATTTATTGTGTAAAACACTCGATCTGGGGGGCTTAGCACCTTAATCTCGGATCGTATGCTATTCTTGGCGTGAAGAACGACCTGAAGACACAAATGCTCTGAAGAGATTGAAACACGAACAACGCTCAATAGGCAATAAAATTCAAGTGCCTATAGCTGGAATTATCTATGCTATAGATAACCAGATTCTTATATACAGGTTGTTGTTGGTTGCTCTATTGTGTGACATACTATAGTTTGTTGGGTTCTTCTTTTGCTCATACAACTAATTTTAGTTGCTTGTACCTAGACTAGTGATTAGCCATAACTTGTAGTCGGGTTGACCAATTCAAGAATTTATCGAACCACAAGGAGGTAGGCACTAGTGCTTAAGCGATCTCTCATTTTTTATAATTTTGTAGAGACGAATCATCAAAGTTTTGTTTGTCAAACAAGTAATTAAAATCAATCAATGCAAGTAAACAAGCAATGATCAAGTAAATGAAATTAAAATGAATGTGATTGGTTTTCCAAGTTAAACAAAAGTGAGATTAACAACACTTAAGAAGTGTTAACTCTAGGAATTATGTAACAAATTCATATGCATCATGGATAAATGATTAAGGGCCAACACTAACTTCTTCTAAACTTTCTCTCGAAATGAATAGAATGTGAATCCAAATAAAAATCCCAAAATAGCTCAACGGATTGGTTCTCACCCAAACAATTCCAACTAGGTGCTAAGCTTAAATGAGAATCCCCTCACACAATCAATCAACTCTAGATCAAAGCAATTGGATGTCCTATCAAAGGGTTCTAAATCCTGAAGGATATCTCTATCTCTTTAAGACTTATAATGCACATGAGGTGTATGATGAATTGATTCAATGAACTATCCTAAACATATAATTGATTTCTCAATCTAACAACATGCCTATGGCAATTAATCACACAATTCAACAATACAAATCAAGCAATTAACAATCAATGATAGAAAATCATAAATTCAATCAACACATGAATTAAAATACACAGATCCCCAAAATTAACCAACAACTATCATGTTGCTAATCTCACAAGGAAGATTAGTCTACCATAATTATAAGATAATTAACATAGACATTAAAAACCTTACAAGTCATGATAAACAATTAGGTTTACTACAAAAATTGGATGAAAACTCCCTTGGATTGGCTCCAATGGTTATCTCCGTCCTTTCCTTGCAATTTTCCTCTCTTTCTTGCTTCTTCTCTCCACTTGGATGAATGATTTATGGTGAGATGATAATGGCGTGAATAGATGGATGAAAGTGATGAAGGATATGGTGTAAAATGAAAGAATTGGTGTGTGGGGTGTGTGTGCAGCTGAATTTCGGACCAAATCACATCAAAATGTTGAATGAATTGGTATTTATACCCCTTGGAGACCTTCTAGAAGATTTCTTGAATTTTTTTGATCTGGCACCAATATGACTCGTGTGCTGCAATACGGCTCGAGTCATGTCAGGGTTTCTCAGTCAAGATTCACTCAAAATAGCACACGAGTCATGTGCTGATACACGGCCACTTGCATGATTTGATGTCGCCGCACTGCTACTCCTTACAAGCCCGTGTTTGGTACACTGGCCGTGTACTGTAACACGGCTCGTGTACCCTACACAGCCGGCCTGTTGATGCTGCCCTGTTTTTTCTTCCTTATTTTATCTTCTGTCTCTGTTTTTGCTCCGTTTTCACCTATTTTACATATGATTGAGTTCATTCACACACATTTCCATAAAAACACATAACACCACCAAATAACACATAAATACGGATAAAATATAAAAATGGACATAAAAGACACTAAAATTTAGGTAAAAATATCACTCATCACACCCACAAACTTAAAGTGTTGTGCATCCCCAAACAAAGAAAATGATAAAATAATTGGAGAGAGATTTTCACCTATGAAAAAAACTAAACGAACATACGAAATAACACATCGATAGCAACAAGAACTACAAATCATGCTAAGTTATCCTACAACATTAGATTCATGACATGAGAAATTAACAAGTTCAATCAAAAGAGAATAAGGTGTAATATAGTCCCTTTTAGTCTAAACCTCACATAAGTTTATCAATTTCACTCGACACTGTTTTAAGTAGGTAAAACAACACTCATCAATCAACAATGTTTCTATCAATGATCAAAAAGGTCTTTCATTAAGGATGTAATGATAGGCTCTTTGGTAGCGTAGAAAATATTTAGATAAAAGTAAGCAAACACGTGTTAGTAATCGAAGAGGTAGCTACATTCTTCCATTCCTCCACTTTCTTTCTTCCCTTCTTATGTTTTGCATCATTCAAGCACTAATCATCACTTCACTTTTCTTTTCAACTATTTTTGATTGTATGCACCCTTCTTTTGATTTTTAGTTTCTTGAGCATCTTTGTTGTTTCGCTCTTCTTCTTATGATTTTTAAAGGTTGCATATGCATCTTTTGTTCATACTCTTTTCATCCTTTTTCTTGCTTGTTACCATTTCTTTTTTTTTCTTTTTATCACTCCTTCCTAGCTACCATCTCCTAAATTACTCACACAAAAGGGTATATATATAAGGCTCATGTGGGTAATCAATGCTTGTAATGCGCTAAATTCCAAAGAAATAGGCTTATAAGCTCAAAATGGTTGACTAGGGATGATGTTCATCGTATGGAAATATTTGGCAATGACTTTTCATGACAAGGATGACCTTAAATCATATCATCAATCTCTACTAATCGGATTCGTTCCTACAGTCCTTGAGTAAGTCTTTAGTTTATCAAAACACAACCGATCCACTCATGAAAAGATACACCATGTATGCACGGTTGAGGCTCAAACGCTTACAAGCATATGCTCGGACATTAAGAAACTTATTACACCACATTCATCTCAAAATTGAACAAGTTAAATAAAATATGTCACAATTCGAAAGTGTAGAGATTCATAATCATAACTTATTATCACTTATCACTTATCACAACAACGTATCATCACACATAAAAGGACTCACAACCTTCCAAAAAAAATCACCAAAACGACCCTATACAAGAATATAAAATGACCACACATAAAAGAAAATGAAACCAAACAAGCAATAACAAAAATCACCACACAAAAATCACCACATAGGGAAATGAAACACAAAATCCACCCATCCATGATCAATATAAGTCACATCTCATCTCATCCTTAATTGAAAAGAAATCTAAAATTACGAAATTAAAACATCCCAAAACTAAACAAATGAAGTATCAAATCCATCACAATCCAAATTAACTAGAAATGAGCTAAAAAAGTGTTGAGCACTAAAAGGACTCCCTTCAATTCTCCGGGGAAGGAGGTGGTGTTCTCCGATAAGATACCCAAGGGTTGTAGGCATGAGGTGAAGCCGAAAACTGGAAGTTAAACATCATAGTGAGCATCTCCTCCATGTTGTTTGAGTGGGCACAAGCTTGCTTATCATTATAGTCCCTCCTACGCTGCCCCTCATGGATCTCCCTCATCATCACATCCTGTCTCTGCTGCTCCTCTCAGAACTCTCTCATCTGATCTCCGTGTGACTGCTGAGTTTGCCTAATCTCCCTGACTTCATCTTCTAAAATCTTCCACCTTGCATTCCCCACTTCTGGTCCCATAAACTGTTGTTGTTGCTGAAACTCATCCTCTTGGACTTCATCTTCTTCTTGCTCAAATACTGGAGGCTCTGGTGCTTGCTCTTCAAATTCCACACGATGAGGTTGCTCTTCTTCATCTCCTACCTCCATGTCTACTGGCTCAGCTCTTATATTTCTTAGCTCCGGATTCTCTTCTACTCTCATCTGTTGGAGCACTGCCTCCACTCATTCTGTATTCTGTCTGTAGAAGGTTCTCACAACTATAGAGTTGTTGGGACTCGCCATTGCTAGAATTTGCTGCTTTCGTTGTCTGCGTACTGTGGTGAGCTCAGGAGCAGGTAGAGGAAATGGAGCTCCCTTATCTTTCCTCAAGCAATACATATTCCTATGAATGATAGGAACTCCATCCTTATGAGCTGTGTGTAAGTGAGTCCCTCACTAACCATCATGTGTGGCATACCTCTAAGTTCTATGCCTAACCCTTGAGCAATCATGGTCACCATTCCTCCAATCATAATCCCTCGAGTATTTTCTCTTTTTTCCACCCTCTCAACATGCTGAATGAAGTGAGCTGCAATATTCACTCTAAACTCATGATATAAACTGTACATGATGTACAACTGTTTCTCACCAATAGCTCCACTCTCAAATCTCCCCATAATGGTATTTGATACAATCTTTTAAAGGTACCTCATAACTGGGTTTCTTATAGCTATCCCCTTTGAAGAGCTTGGAATGTACTCACCAGGTTCTGTCCCATCGTCAACCAACTTTCTCCACCAGTTTTGTTGATTGAAACCCCCTCCTGGGAAAAAGTTCAAATGACCTCCCATAATCGTTCACCCAAAGAACCTATTTATCTCATTCACAGGAACCTTCTCCCTCAATTCATTGTTCAGCTGAAATGTGATCGAGATAGGAAACTTGTTCCTTTCCTTCTGAACCTCTAAGATGCTCATAAACTTGGCTATAAGATGGAGGTAAGTGGGAGGTCTCTTGTTGAAGAACTCTTCCATATCCACCCGACGGAACAAGGTCCTCAGATCATCCTCTATCCCAAGACCAACCATAGTGGCTTGATCCTGGAATCAAGTTGGCCAAATTTTGGGCACCATGTATTCCCATCTTAATGCATACTTCTCTCATTATGTGATCTCAACTCCAAAATTCACAGGGTGAATTTCCTTCATCATCAATTGTGCATCGATGTTTGATAGTTCAATATCTGTCTCAGCAATAATAAAGTCATCATTGCATTTTCTCGCTCTTCTTTTAGCCATCTACAATATTCAACATATTTCAAATTACATTCAACTTCAACTCAAGGCAAAACATCTCATATTGCTTAGAATCATCACTTGTTATTCAACTAAGTGTTAATTCTAGCACATATTCAAGCACAACAAACAATATTTTCCAAGGATTTTTATATTTTTAATCCAAGCAACTTTAGCAACAATTTATTCAAAAAAATTTTATTGATTCAATCAAGTTCAACATCTCAATCTTTCCATTCTTTCATGAATTCATCACCTTTTTTATATGGGTACAACTTATATCAACAATACTTCATGCAAAAGCTTTTAATTCTATTAAAAACATCACTTAGGCATTTCATCAAACACTTGGAATTCACATATTTCACAATCAATTCAACAAGAATTTTCAATTCCATCATGCTCAAATCCTCAATGCTTAAGCTAATGTACATAATATAATCATCACAAAAGCATTGTCAAATCACTATGCAACAACATATGCTTTTAATTCAATTCCTTCAAAAATCCCCAAATTCAAAATGTTCATGAACCCTAATTCTTGCACAATTTCAATCAATCCAAAAATTAAACTTGCACATTCATGTTTTAACATCCTAGACATGTTTCAAACATTCTATCATCAAAAGCCCATACAAGAATTTCACCAATTAAACCTTCAATTGAAAACAAGGGTTTGAATTGTCATACCTTGCTTTTTCTTGGAATCAAATGGAAAAGATGATGTTAAACCTTAAGGATCACACTTGAATCACTCATTCTTTCCACTCTTTTGTTGTTGGCTGATGTATCGTAGAGTTTGGAAGTGAGAATACACGATGAAAAGTGTTTGCGCACGAAGGGAGTGAATGGCCGTGTTCTAACAGTCGGCTTTTAAAAACTGCCTCAAGACATGACACGAGTCGTGTGACGCAACACGGCTAAAGGGTGACCGTTTTGGATGATTTAATATCAGTACATGGCCACATGTTACTGTTAGATTTGTATACTAAAAGCCTTGCTTTTGTATTGAACAATGTTTTAACAATTTTATTTAAAATGAGAATCATATGATCAAAACATTTTGCATATTATAAATTGTTTATTTATATGTTCGTGCAAAAGTCCATTTACTTTATACTGTAGATAATATGTTGTGCGACAACACGTGAAAGATCATATTATCGGTTTCTTTATAAATTATAAACAGATGCTCACAATCGAGATAGACGGGTACTATCTATCGGGATAGTTGTACTGTGATTTGGTATTAGTTTGTCTTGACTACAGAATCACATTAGTGCACCTTGTGTGTATTGAGCATGACCGCTTGAGATCGTTCGACTTGTACTGTCTATATAGAAGAACTTGATCTTTGTTATTATGGATGTTCGTGCTCTTAATCCCTATACAATAACCTCGACATGTAAGGCAGTATTTATTTCTTTGATTCATCATTGGGTGAGATTTATATATGTGTTGGTAAATGTGTAGACGTGGTGACAACTTATTTTTGTTATGAATATATATTATTAATGACTATACGAAAAATTGTCATTAAAAAATTTAAATACGATAACGAAAAATTTTGTCCCTATACAATAACTTCGACACATTTTTTAAGCATGAATTAGGGTTGGTAAATTAGTATTACACGTGATTGCCCTAATTATTGAAGAAAGAAAGATAGAGGTGAGTGTTTGTTGTTGTTCTATCACACGAACACACACACATAGTTGATGGAAGCGGCTGGTGAGAACTCCGCAATGCTGAATGGTGTGGATACACGTGATGTTGCGCATGGTGCTGGGCCTTGGTCGCTTGGCTATAAAATGTCGCCATTGGCATGGGCTGCTGGAAGCGATGTCCGCACGGTTCTGGAAGAAAACGGCGCTCATCGCTGGATATTCATGGCTGAAGACTGTGAGGCTCGATAAGGATGTGGCTGGAGGATAAAGTCGACAGGAAAGAGATCCATGACGCTGAGGTTGGCCTCATCTAACTTGACGTACAACATTCTAGGCGAGACACCTCGTCGTTCCAAGCGCGTTTACTGCAATTTTCAAATGAGTCGATCGTTTTTCCGGTCGGGTCTCTACCACTTCTAGTCGGGTCTGAGGCAGTTTTCAAGCGGGTCTACATGGCGGCCGATGACGATGGTTGCCGATGTGAATTCATTGGTGTATTCCTTGATCGAAGCCGGCGATTCCTATTGAGGTTTCGGGCGAGTCGTCAGCGGCTGGTGAGCGCTGATACATCCAGAGTGGTCATCTTTCTCGAGCACGACATGGCTGGAAGGGGACTGGCTGTTGCCTCTCCTTAAATTGATTGTGGGGATAGTTTCTCCAGTTTATGGCTTAGGCAGAGACACTTCCGTGAGGTTTTAGGCGGTGCTGTGGATGGGCTGATACGTGTAGCAACTTGTGCCTTGTTGAGGCCTAAGTTTATTGATGGGCAAGTATTATACATGGGCTCATTTAATTAATTGTGGGATTGGTGCCTTGTTGGGTCAAGTTTTCTTAATGGGCTGAATATTTCATGCAAGTAAAGGGAAGGGTTAATGGGCTTGATTAATTTATTAATGGGCTACTCATTTTATGCTTTTGATGTTTGGGTAAGCTGGGCCCATTTTTTTTATCCAACTATTTATGAAATTAATATATATATAACTTGATTAATTGTTTAAGTGATGATTATTGTTATAAATGTGAAAAGCATATTCTATGTGATTTAATTTTTTTTAAATTACTTATTAATAGAAGCATGCTAAGGATGTATATTTTATTATTAAAATATTATATGCATGTTAAAAACCCTCGGTGTTAAATAACTAAGTGGGAGAGGGGAGTGGTAATAAATTTCCGCGGCCTCCATTATTGGTTTGTAAGTGATGTGAATAAACTTGAGTGTTGGCATAGACCTTCCTCCCCATCGGATGAGTTTATTCACGGATCATTGGTACGAACTTCTTTATGATAATCGTAGGACGTTATCCGAGTGCGTGTGTACTTCTCCATCTGTAAGGCACACAAGCTTGGGCCGCGGACTTGGGATTAAATAATGGTATACACTTAGGTGTAAATAATAAGTATCCTCCCCATCGGAGTCTTTGCTGTTATTTATATGGCTAAAGAGAAACTGACTATTAATTATTTTGCCATAAAGTTAAGTTGATGAATAAAATTAATGGGTAAAATCTTCTCTTGTAAATGTTCGAATTTGTATACGTCCACACTATCGTGGCATGCAAATTCACGGTGCTTGAGATGTTGGTGAATTTTATTTTATATTGTTTTGAGGGATTCAATATAAATTGATAAATTCAAAGTGTTTGATCTGTTTAATTATTTATGATTCTCAGGATTTTCAAATGGCACTCAACTCACTTTCTGTTATACTTAAAGAGCACAAACTTACTAGCACTAATTATGTTGACTGGAAATGGAACATGGATATTGTATTAACTGCTGAAGATTATATTTTTGTTCTTACTGAGGAATGTCCTCCGGCACCTACTGATGACTCTGCCGAAGAGCAAAGAGTTGCTTATAATAGGAGGGTCAAAGCTGATAGGATGGCTACTGCTATATTTTGGCTTCTATGTCAAATGTGCTTCAGACTCAGCATCAAGCTATGACCACAGCCTATGATATGATGCGTAATCTTAGGGAACTCTTCGGGCATCAGAGTCGTCCTGCTAGGTCGAAGGGCATGTCTGTTCTAATGAACACCAAAATGGCTGAGGGCACTTCCATGAGGGAGCATGTCCTTAGGATGATGGGCCAGCTCAATGAGTTGGAAGTTCTTGGAGCTGAAATCGATGGGGAAACCCAGGTCGATATCATACTCCAAAGCTTGCCTAGGAGTTTTGAGCAGTTTCGCCTGAACTACGGTATGAACAAAAAAATTTTACACGTTGGCGGGACTTCTGATAGAACTTTTGGCAGCGAAAGAACTGTTTCATAGACCTCCTCAGGTTCATGTTGCTGAAAATGCTGCTCATCCTAGGCCGAAAGGCGGTAGGAATAAGAAGAAGCAAGGAAATTCAGCACCGGTGAACCAAGTAAAAACAAAGGCTGGTGCGGACAAGAAGCCTAAAGGCAAGTGCTTCAAATGCAAGCAGTCGGGACACTACAAGGCTGACTGCCCTCTTCTGAAAGGGAACAGGAATCATAAGTCTTTTATACTAGTTGTTGAATCGTATTTAGCGGCTTTATCTGCTAACACATGTAGATACGGGAGTCACTGACCATGTCTGCAATTCTTTGCAGGGGTTCCACCAAACCCGACATCTTAGTGATGGGGAGATTACTATACTCATGGGGAATGCTACAAGAGTAGCAGCTGTCGCAGTGGGAGACGTTTATTTATTTTTTAATATGAATAAAACTCTTGTTTTGAGGAATTGTCTTTATGTACCTCATTTTAGAAAGAATTTAATTTCAGTTTCTAAATTGTTTATGGATGGATATTCTGTTTCTTTTAATGACAAGGCTGTTTTAAGAAAAAAATGGAATTTTTATCTGTGATGGTGCATTGATAGATAATTTGTATACTCTTAATCCAATTTCTCCCATGGTGCAACAAATTGAAATGAATGATACATCTACTAATAAGAGAAAAGAACCTTCTAAAATGAACCAAACATATCTTTGGCATCTAAGTCTAGGTCATATTAACTTGAGTAGAATTCAAAGGTTGATAGCTGATGGACCTCTGAGTTCATTAGTAATGAAAATTATCCAACTTGTGAATCCTGCTTGGAATGAAAAATGACCAAAAGGCCTTTCAAGGCAAAGGGGTATAGAGCCAAAGATTTGTTGGAATTGGTTCATTCTGATTTATGTGATCCTATGTCTGTCCAGGAAAGATGGGGTTATGAATATTTTGTCACTTTCATTGACGATTATTCTAGATATGGATATATTTATTTGATGCGCCGCAAGTCTGAGTGCTTTGATAAATTCAAAGAGTACAAGGCTGATGTGGAAAAGCAACTTGGAAAATATATCAAGACACTATGATCTGATCGTAGAGGTGAATACCTTTTGGGAGAGTTTAGGAATTATTTATCGGAGAATGGGATTGAATCCCAATTGTCTACACCGGGCACACCCCAGCAGAATGATGTAGCAGAAAGAAGGAATAGGACTCTTATGGAAATGGTAAGATCAATGATGAGTTATTCTGAACTACCAAATTCGTTCTGGGGACATGCTTTAGAAATAGCAACTTACATTATAAACTTAGTACCTTCTAAATTGATAGCCTCCACACCCACAGAACTGTGGACCGGGCAAAAGCCTAGTCTGAAACATATACGGATTTGAGGTGCCCCGGCACATGTGTTAAAGGTGGATGCTGATAAGTTAGAATCACGTACTGAAGTTTGTCTATTTATAGGATATCCTAGAGGAACAAAATGTGGTTTATTTTATAATCCAAAAGACCAAAAGGTGATCGTGAGTACGAATGCTAGATTTTGGAAGAAGATTATATTATGAATAACAAACCCATGAGTAAAATTATTCTAGAAGAAGTAAAAGGGGAAACATCAAACATAATACCAATTGTACAAGAGTATATACCACCGGACACTGCACCGCATATCACATCTGATACACAATTGCTTGTGGAGCCTCGTCGTAGTGGGAGGGTTGTGAGATAACCGGATAGATTCATAGGATTGGAAGAGTCTTCCAACTGGGTCCTGGGTGAACATGAAATCGACCCATGGAATTATAGCGAGGCACTGCAAGATAAAGATGCTCAATTATGGCAAAACACAATAAAATCTGAAATATAATCCATGTATTCTAATCAATTCTGGGAGCTTGTAGAGCCACCCCATGGTGTAAAAGCAATTGGATGCAAGTGGATCTATAAAAGAAAAAGGGGATATGACAATAAGGTAGAAACCTTTAAAGCAAGGCTTGTGGCTAAAGGTATACTCAGAAAGAAAGAATCGATTATGAGGAAACCTTCTCACCTGTGGCCATGCTTAAGTCAATTTGGATTCTTTTGTCTGTTGCTGCTCATATGAATTATGAGGTATTATAAATGCATGTCAAGACAGCTTTCCTAAATGGAAGTTTTGAGGAAAACATCTATATGTAGCAACCAGAAGGATTCATTGCAAAGGGCAAAGATCATCTTGTGTGCAAGCTTAAAAGGTCTATTTATGGATTAAAACAAGCTTCAAGAACATGGAACATCAATTTTGATGAAGTAATCCAGTCATATGGATTTATTCAATGTCCAGATGAATCATGTGTGTACAAGAAATGTGATGGGAATGTAGTAGTATTTCTTGTACTCTACGCGGATGATATTCTACTCATTGGAAACAATTTAAAGGTATTATCGGGTGTAAGGGTATGGCTGTCCAAGCAGTTTAAAATGAAGGACTTAGGAGAGGCCGGATGCATTCTTGGGATCAAATTAATAAGGGATCGCAAGAAAAGAATGTTGAGCTTATCCCAAGCTTCATACATTGATACAATCCTAGCTCATTTTAGCATGCAAGATTCCAAGAAAGGTTTTCTACCTTTCAAACATGGAATACCTCTATCTAAGGAAATGTGTCCAAAGATGCAACAGGAAATAGAGGCAATGAAGTTGGTCCCTTATGCTTCGGCAGTAGGATGCCTCATGTATGCTATGCTATGTACGAGATCGGATATCTATTATGTCGTGGGCATGGTCAATAGGTATCAAAGTAATCCAGGACCAGGGCATTGGACTGCGGCAAAGCATATTTTGAAGTACCTGCAAGGACTAAGGATTATGTGCTAAATTACTGGGCAGATACTTTGTTACCTTTGGGTTATACAGATTTGGATTTCCAGTCAGATAGGGATGCTAGTAAATCCACCTCAGGTTATGTGTATACTCTTGGAGGAGGAGCCATAATATGAAGGAGTGTAAAGCAGAAATGCGTTGCGAACTCCACTATGGTAGCTGAATATGTAGCAGCCTCTGAGGCAGCTAAAGAAGCAGTATGGCTTAGGAACTTCTTAATGGACTTAGATGTGATTCCTGGTTTGCCCAAAGCGATCACAATTTATTGTGATAATAGTGGTGCAGTAGCAAACTCGAAGGAACCACGAGCCCATAAGGTGAGTAAATACATTGAGCGCAAGTACCACCTGATACGAGACTTTGTTAGAAGAGGGAAAGTCGTTGTCGCTAATATTGCATCTGAGGATAACCTTGTTGATCCTTTTACTAAGAGCCTTCCAGCGATGTCAGCAGATATGGCAGCGTAGTCTTTTAATATAAGTGGGAGATTGTTAGATTTGTATACTAAAAGCCTTGCTTTTGTATTGAACAATGTTTTAACAATTTTATTTGAAATGAGAATCATATGATCAAACATTTTGCATATTATGAATTATTTATTTATATGTTTGTGTGAAAGTCCATTTACTTTATATTGTAGATAATATGTTGTGCGACAACGCGCGAAAGATCATATTATCAATTTTCTTATAAAGTATAAATAGATGCTCACAACCGAGATAGATGGGAACTATCTATTGGGATGGTTGTAGTGTGATTTGGTATTAGTTTGTCTTTACTATAGAATCACATTAGTGCACCTTGTGTGTATTGAGCAGGGCCGCTTGAGATCGTTCGACTTGTACTGTCTATATAAAAGAACTTGATCTCTGTTATTGTGGATGTTCGTGCTCTTAATCCCTATAAAAATAACCTTGACATGTAAGGCAGTATTTATTTCTTTGATTCTTTAATGGGTGAGATTTATATATTAAATCAATAGACTCAGTGAGTTGGAAAATAGTATTATCTCTATGGTGTGCTGTTGATTGTAGAAGGAATCCATGTCCGTTATAGGTTGATGATGTCCCCTTGAGGAGCTCATAAGGTTTATCATGTAAATCTTGCAAGTGGATTAATTTCGGCATGATAATAAGGTTGAGTGGTACTACTCTCGGATGAGATATTAATTAATTTGAATTGTCAGTAACTTAATTAATTAATGGACATTGCATATCTTAAACATGGGGAGACTGTCGGGCTCATAATAAGAAGAAGCCCAAAATGTAATTTTGAGATTGGAAAGGCAGTGCTATAATAATATTATAATGGACTATATTATTATTATTGGACTTAAGTATAAGCTTTGGGCTAAGCTTGGATACTTAAGCCCAATGGAGGCCTGACCTAATTTCTCCTCCTGATCCCTGCTGTAGCCCAATATATAAGTCATTTCAGCTTCTGGAAACCTACAAGCTTGCGCTGTTTTTGACGTGAGAAAATGAGAGAAGCAGATTAAGAGAATCCTACATATTGTTGCCCACACAACACCATGATTGACTTTGGGTCATACAGCAGAAGATCAAGAGGTGGTTCACTATTGTTCATCCTCTACATCAACCTAAAAGAAAGGAAAACTGTTATTTTACTTCCGCTGTAATTATTTACTTGATTTCCTAACGGATCACGATGAACCAAATAATCCAAAAGCCAAAAGTTACAGGGTCGTGTTAGCAACACGACTCATGTACCTGCAGCTCTGTTTTCTCAAATTTTCAACTTCAAGTCTTGTCTTCCCTTATTTTTATGCTTCCAATAATCCCTATTCATGCTCACAACTCATAAACATCATTAGCTCAACATTATTTATCAAAACACGGATTATCATCTCTTTCTACACAACCAATCAGGCCAAAATCACACCGACCACATGAGAAAATTTTCAAATTTGCCTCAAAAATACGAGCAAGATATGTTTACTAATAAAACAAGTATGTTACACCACACTACATCCCCCCAAACCTAAATCGAGATAAGAATCAAGAATTAAGTTTGTAAAAAAATAGTGAGACATACATACACACTTCAAATTAAGCATTTCTCATATCTTCAATACGCATTCTCCTCATGAGCACAATCCACCTACAAGGCCAAAAAAAATGCAAAACAAGAAAATGAATCTATTTACAAACCTAAATGGCAAGCTTTTCCATAAACAAGTTTGTACGGGAAGAAACCAAGAGCGTTCTTATAAGCTGTCCGATAGGCCCAAAGAGCATCGTCTAGCTTAGAAGACCAATCCTTTCGATTTTCATTGACCGTTTTCTCAAGAACAAGCTTCACTTGCCTATTTGACACCTCTGCCAAACCGTTTGTTTGAGGATAGTAAGGTGTAGAAACCTTATGCTTCACTCCATAGCCATTCAAAAGCTTCTCAATAAGCTTGTTGATGAAGTGCGATCCCCCATCACTAATTATAGCCTTTGGAACCCTAAATCTAGCAAAGATGTTCTTCTTTAAGAAAGTCTTGACCACTAGAGAATCATTTGTCATTGCCGGGATTGCTTCCACCCATTTAGACACATAATCTACCGCAAGCAATATGTAGAGGTACCCATTTGAAGGTGGAAATGGGCCCATGGAGGCCATCCCCCATACATCAAACACCTCAACCTCAAAAATGTTCCTCATGGGCATTTCATCATGTTGCCCTATACTTCCAATCCTTTGGCACTGATCACATCCCTTGATGTACTCCTTGCCAAAACAAACCTGATTGTAGAATCTTTGCTCCCGTCTTTTGAAATCCAAAGTATCCTTTACATGGTGAACTATGACACATCTCCATGACACTTACTGTTTCCTCTTCCGAAATACATCTCCTTATGATCCCATCCAGACAATTATTGAATAGAAGAGGATCATCCCACAAGTACTCCTTGACATCATGATAGAATTTCTTCCTCCTAGATTCGGTTAGATGATCCGGCTTAAGACCACAAGCTAAATAATTCACAAAATCCACATACTATGGCCTCATGCTCTCACATAAAGTGTACATCCTTTGAAAATCAATTTGAAGTATCTCTTCATCCGGAAACACATCTTAATGAACTCCATGGTTCCTTCTTCATCAACATTTTCCAAACATGACAAGTGATCGGCTATGACATTTTCGACCCCCTTCTTGTCACGTATCTCCATATCGAACTCCTGCAATAAAAGAACCCAACAAATTTGTCTAGGTTTATCATCTTTCTTACTCATCAAATACCTAATGGTGTCATGATCCATATAAATAATTATTTTCGTGCCAACAAGGTATGGATGAAAATTTTCAAATGCATAAACCACAGATAAGAATTCTTTTTCCGTTGTGGTATAATGGTTTTGATTTGCATTGAATGTCTTGGATGTATAGTAGATTGCTCAAAACTTCTTCTCCCTCACTTGACCAAGTACCACTCCTAATACATTGTCACTTACATCACAATGAAGCTCAAAAGGCTTACTCCAATCGGGAGAGACAAGGATTGATGAAGAAATTAGAGCTTCCTTTAGTACCTTAAAAGCATCTACACATTCATCATTAAATTCAAAAAGAGCATTTTTTTCAAGCAACTTACACAAAGGTTTGGCTATATTAGAAGAATCCTTTATAAAACGTCGATAGAACCCGGCGTGGCCGAGGAACGATCTAACCCTTTTTTCATTCTTTGATGGGGGAAGATGTTCAATGGCTACAACCTTCGCCTTATCAACCTCTCAAACCTTTCTCCGAAATGTGATGTCCAAGTACGATAACCTCTTGAACCAAAAAATGGTGTTTTTCCCAAATCAAGACTAGGTTCATATTATGACATCGCTGCAAAACCATAGAAAGATTAGCCAAGCATATATCAAATGAAGATCCAAAGACGGAAAAATCATCCATAAAAATCTCTATTATATTTTCAATCAATCCCCCAAATATGGCCATCATGCAACTTTGAAAGGTGGCGGGGGCATTGCACAACCCAAAGGGTAATTTATAAAAAGCAAACGTGCCATATGGACAAGTAAAAGTTGTTTTCTCTTGGTCCTCAGAGGCTATCATGATTTGGTTGTACCCCGAGTAACCATCTAGAAAACAATAATACTTGTATCACGCCAACCTATCAAGCATTTGATCAATAAAAGGTAAAGGGAAATGATCGTTATGAGTGTTTTCCTTAAGCTTCCTATAGTCACAACACACTCTCCAGCCCGTTTTTACCCTTGTAGCAAGTTCTTCATCAAATTCCACTTTAACAATGGTTAATCCCCCTTTCTTAGCCACAACATGCAAATGACTCACATGGGGACTATCACTTATGGCATAAACAATGATAGCATCTAACCATTTCAAAACTTCATTTCTTACCACTTCTTGCATAATAGGATTCAAACGCCTTTGAGGTTGTATGTATGACTTATCTTCATCTATCAACCTTATGTGATGCATGCAAATTGTAGGACTAATTCCTTTTAAATCATCTAAACTACATCCTATAGCACTCTTATGATCTCGAAGAATCCTCAACAATCTTTCAAGTTCTAAGGAAGAAAGAGAAGATGAGACAATTACCGGAAAGGTCTTGTAGTCCCCCAAGTACGCAAATATAAGGTGATTGGGTAATGGCTTCAATTCCTCTTTTCCTTTTTCAACATTGGACTCTTCACTCTCCACCTCCAATGAAAGATATTCCCTCTTTCCATAGTACATCAATTTGGCTTCATCTTCTTGCATTTTCCTACAAGCATTCAAGTCATGTAAGCGATCAATTATATCATCATCTTCTAACAATATAAATAAGAAGTAGAATTTAAAGATAAAGTAAGAGAATGACTTATGCTTGTCTCAAGAGGATCCTTGGATAAGAGAACTGGCAAGTTCCTTTGAACAATCTCATCAATCAATTCAATCCTCCTACATTCTTCTTTCTCCTCCAGATGCCTCATAGCATTTCTTAATGAAAACACCACTTCTTCTTCATTTACCCTCAAAGTTAACTCCCCCTTATGCACATCAATCAAAGCTCTTCCAGTGGCCAAGAAATGGATGACCTAAAATCAAAGGAACATTTGCATCCTCGTCCATATCAAGCACTATGAAATCCACTGGGAATATGAACTTTCCAACCTTAACTAACACATCCTCAACTACTCCCTTAGTATAAGTCAAAGACCTATCCACAAGTTACAATGTAACGGATGTAGGCTTTACTTCTCCTATCCCAAGTTTCTTAAAGATCGACGTAGGCATCAAATTGATACTAGCCCCAAGATCACAAAGAGCTTTATGAACTTCACTCTTACCCATCTCACATTGTATGACAAAACTCCCCGGATCCTTGAGCTTTGTAGGCAACTTCTTTTGAATTATGACACTACACTCCTCCATCAAATTGACGATCTCATTCTCCACTAAACTCCTTTTTCTTGCCATGATGTCTTTCAAAAACTTGACATAATGAGGCATTTGTATCAAAGCATCCGTAAAGGGTATATTGATGTGGATTTTCTTGAAGATTTCCAAAAACTTAGCAAACTTTTCATCAAGCCCCTTCTTCAAAAATCTATGTGGAAAAGGAATAGGAACTTGAGTTTTCGATATCCCCCAACTATCCCTTTCCAACTTCACTTCATCCTCTTTCTTTTTCATTGCCTTGGTTCTTTGCCATTTCTTTTCAACAACTTCCGACTCAACCTCATCCGTTTTATTATTTTCTTTTAATTCAACTTCACTTTCTTCCACAAACTCGTCTTCAACTAAGTTTTCCTCAACCTCCTTTTCTTCTACCTTCTCATTTTCCATAGGCATAGAAGGTCCCTCTTAGTTTGTTCCACTCCTCAAAATGATTGTCTTGCATTGCTCTTTTGGATTTACAACGGTGGTAGAAAGAAATTTTCCTTTTTCATTCGCACTCAACGAACTAGCAATTTGACCAACTGAGTACTCCATGACTTTGAATCTTTTATCATTAGCTTCATCAATCTTTCTTCTTGTCTCATCTTGAGCTTTGTTAGATGCAATCAACTTTTCAATGAGTTCTTCGGTGGTTGCTTTCCCTTCAGTATTTGGCGCTTTAGCTCCCGGATGATACCCCGGGGGATAAGTAACTGCATTGCTTGGGTTTGAATAAGAGAAGTTATGTTGCCTCCTTTGTTGTTATGGGTATGAGCTTCCACTACCTTGACTATTGAAGCTTCCTTGCCCTGTTGGATAGTTTCCTTGGTTGTGGTTGAAATTATCTTGGTAATTATTTTGATAATTACCTTGGTAATTCCTTTCTTGCATGTATTGTATATCTTCCACACGTGGCATTGTCATAGCCCATTGTTCCCTACTAACACTATTCAGAGGAAGAACCCCTTGCTCTACTTGCCCTTCAACCATGTTAACTCCTTGATTATTCATACCTTGATTCAAGCTTATTTACCTCAAGATTTCCGATGCTATCATTTCAACACTTGGCATACTTGGTTTCACACTAGCACTCTTCACACTAAATTGTTGCCCTTGATCAAAGCTCTCAAACCCATAACATCCACTCACTCTCTCTGATGGCCATTGGTAGACATTTGTGGCAATCTCATCAAAAATTCTTATAGCACTTTCCGGAGTCACTCCTAGTACTGATCCACCCGCCGAAGCATCAACAAGCACTCTTTGACCATTCACCAAACCTTGGTAGAAAAACCAAACTTGTTGATTTTTCGGGAAGCCATGTTGTGGACACTTGCGAAGCATATCCTTAAACCTTTCCCACGCTTCATAGAAACTTTCTTGAGGCATTTGCTTGAATTGAGTGATCAAGCTCTCCATTTGAAGCGTCTTGGAAGACAGAAAATACTTGTTCAAGAACATTTGTGGAAGCTCATCCCATGTGTTGAACGTACCCGGAGTAATGGTAGATAGCCATGTTCGCGCACGATCCCTCAACGAAAACGTAAAAAACCTCATCTTGATACAATCTTCACTCACCCCATTCATCTTCACGGTATTGGCAATCTTAATAAATTGAGCTAGATGAGCATTAGGATCTTTATTCGGGGTTCCACTATATTGTTGCTCTCTCAACATAGAAATCAACCCCTCTTTAAATTCAAAGTTGTTGACATTGATTAGTGGTCCCATCATTTGTGCCATTTCCCTTGACATAAAGAAGTCCCGGATCACCCTTGGATCTACTTGAGGCCCTCGATTCACCGGAGGTGGCGGTGGTGGCGCATAAGGTTGTTGCAAACCTTGTTGAAGAAGCGCTTGGTGTATCATTTGTTGGAGTAGGGATTGTTGTTGTTGATTTGCATTGACTTGGGCATTTTGCACTCTATTTCCATCATTCCTATTATCAACACGTTCATTATATTGATTGTTCTCCATTGGATTATTATTTTTGGTTTTGTTCTCCTTCTCTGACAAGTGTGTTCAATCTCTAAATCAATATGTTCAACTTGTTTCCCTTTTGACTTTGTTTGCATACATCTTCAAGAGTAAAAGAAGTTAGAACAAAGTTTTCAAAAGTAAATTCAAATAACAAAAATAAAAATATCGCTATTAAGATCACTTAAAACGATCCTCTTCAAGATACTAGCAACCGTTGCCTCCCCGACAAGAATTTGATTAGCCATAACTTGTAGTCGGGTTGATCAATACAAGAATTTATCGAACCACAGGGAGGTAGGCACTAGTGCTTAAGCAATCTCATGTTTCTTGTAATTTTATAAAGACGAATCATCAAAGTTTTGTTTGTCAAACAAGTAATTAATAGAATGTGAATCCAAATAAGAATCCCAAAATAGCTCAATGGATTGGTTCTCACTCAAACAATTCCAACTATGTACTAAGCTTAAATGAGAATCCCCTCACACAATCAATCAACCTCTCGATCAAACTAATCGGATGTCCTATCAAAGGGTTCTAAATCATAAAGGATATCTCTATCTCTTTAAGACTTATGATGCACATGAGGTGTATGATGAATTGATTCAATGAACTATCCTAAACATATAATTGATTTCTCAATCTAACCACATGCCTTTGACAATTAATCACACAATTCAACAATACAAATCAAGCAATTAACAATCAATGATAGAAAATCATAAATCCAATCAACACATGAATTAAAATACATAGATCCCCAAAATTAACCAACAACTATCATGTTGCTAATCTCACAAGGGAGATTAGCCTAATAGACATTAAAACCTTACAAGTCATGATAAACAATTAGGTTTACTACAAAAATTGGATAAAAACTCCCTTGGATTAGCTCCAATGGTTATCTCATTCCTTTCCTTGCAATTTTCCTCTCTTCCTTGCTTCTTCTCTTCACTTGGATGAAGGATTATTGTGAAATGATGATGGAGTGAATAAATGGATGAAAGTGATGAAGGATATGGTGTAAAATGAAGAAATTGGTGTGTGGGGTGTGTTTGCAGCTGAATTTCGAATCCAATCACATCAAAATATTGAATGAATTGATATTTATGGCCCTTAGAGACCTTCTAGAAGATTTCTTGAATTTTTTTGATCTGGCACCGACATGACTCGTGTGCTACAACACGGCTCGAGTCGTGTCAGGGTTTCTCGATCAACATTCACTCAAAACAGCACACAAGTCGTGTGCTGACGCACAGCTATAGGGTGGCCGTGTTGCATGATTTGATGTCGCCGCACAGTTACTTCTTATAGGCCCGTGTTTGGTACATGGCCGTGTGCTGCAACACGGCACGTGTACCCTACATGGCCGGCCGTGTAGATGCTACCCTATTTTTTCTTCCTTATTTTATCTCCCGTCTCCATTTTTACTCCGTTTTCACCTATTTTTACATATGATTGAGTTTATTCACACACATTTCCATAAAAACACATAACACCACCAAATAACACATAAATACGAATAAATAATATGAAAATGGACATAAAAGACACTAAAATCTAGGTAAAAATATCACTCATCACACCCCCAAACTTAAAGTGTTGTGCGTCCTCGAACAACGAAAATGATAAAACAAGGGGAGAGATTTTCACCTAGGAAAAAAAACTAAACAAACATACGAAATAACACATCGATAGCAACAAGAACTACAAATCATGCTAAGTTATCCTACAACATTAGATTCATGACATGAGAAATTAACAAGTTCAATCAAAAGAGAATAAGGTGTAATATAGTCCCTTTTTGTCTAAACCACACATAAGTTTATCAATTTCACTCGACACTCTTTTATGTAGGGTAAAACAAAACTCATCAATCAATTGACTCGACTAACTATAGACTTGCTCGTGGACTACATTCACAAACCACCAATGTTTCAATCAATGATCAAAAAGGTCTTTTATTAAGGATGTAATAATAGGCTCTTTGGTAGGGTAGAAAATATTTAGATAAAAGTGACTAAACACGTGTAAGTAATCGAAGAGGTAGCTACTTTCTTCCATTCCTCCACTTTCTTTCTTCCCATCATATCTTTCGCAACATTCAAGCATTAATCATCACTTCACTTTTCCTTTTCAACTATTTTTGATTGTATGCTCCCTTCTTTTGATTTTTAGTTTCTTGAGCGTCTTTGTTGCTTCGCTCTTCTTCTTGTGATTTTTAAAGGTTGCATATGCATCTTTTGTTCATATTCTTTTTATTTTTTTTCTTTCTTGTTACCATTTCATTTTCTTCTTTTTATCACTCCTTCCTAGCTACCATCTCCTCAATTACTCACACAAAAGGGTATATATATAAGGCTCATGTGGGTAATCAAGGCTTGTAATGCGCTAAATTCCAAAGAAATAGGCTTATAAGCTCAAAACGGTTGACTAGGGATGATGTTCATGGTATGGAAATATTTGGCAATGACTTTTCCGACAAGGATGGCCTTAAATCATATCATCAATCTCTACTAATCAGATTCGTTCCTATAGTCCCTGAGCAAGTCTTTAGTTTATCAAAACACAACCGATCCACTCATGAAAAGATACACCATGTATGCACGGTTGAGGCTCAAATGCTTACAAGCTTATGCTCGGACATTAAGAAACTTATTACACCACATTCATCTCAAAATTGAACAAGTTAAATAAAACATGTCACAATTCAAAAGTGTAGAGATTCTTAATCATAACTTGTTATCACTCATCATAAAGCATTGATCGAGTAAACGAAATTAAAATGAATGTGATTGGTTTTCTAAGTTAAACATAATTGAGATTAACAGCACTTAAGAAGTGGTAACTCTAGGAATTATGTAACAAATTCATATGCATCATGGATAAATGATTAAGGGCCAACACTAACTTTTTCTAAACTTTATCTCGAAATGAATAGAATGTGAATCCAAATAAGAATCCCAAAATAGTTCAACGGATTAGTTCTCACTCAAACAATTCCAACTAGGTACTAAGCTCAAATGAGAATCTCCTCAAACAATCAATCAACCTCTCGATCAAACCAATCGGATGTCCTATCAAAGGGTTCTAAATCCTAAAGGATATCTCTATCTCTTTAAGACTTATAATGCACATGAGGTGTATGATGAATTGATTCAATGAACTATCCTAAACATATAATTGATTTCTCAATCTAACCACATGCCTATGATAATTAATCACACAATTCAACAATGCAAATCAAGCAATTAACAATCAATGATAGAAAATCATAAATCCAATCAACACATGAATTAAAATACATAGATCCCCAAAATTAACCAACAACTATCATGTTGCTAATCTCACAAGGGAGATTAGCCTACCATAATCATAAGATAATTAACATAGACATTAAAGACCTTACTAGTCATGATAAACAATTAGGTTTACTACAAAAATTGGATGAAAACTCCCTTGAATTGGCTCCAATGGTTATCTCCTTCCTTTCCTTGCAATTTTCCTCTCTTCCTTGCTTCTCCTCTTCACTTGGATGAAGGATTTATGGTGAGATGATGATGGAGTGAACAGATGGATGAAAGTGATGAAGGATATGGTGTAAAATGAAGGAATTGGTGTGTGGGGTGTTTGTGCAGCTGAATTTCGGATCCAATCACATCAAAATATTGAATGAATTTGGTATTTATACCCCTTGGAGACTTCTAGAAGATTTCTTGAATTTTTCTGATCTGACACCGACACGACTCGTGTGCTGCAACACGGCTCGAGTCGTGTCAGGGTTTCTCAGTCAACATTCAATCAAAATGGTACACGAGTCGTGTGCTGACGAACAGCCTCAGGGTAGTCGTGTTGCATGATTTGATGTTGCCGAACGGCTACTTCTTACAGGCCCATGTTCAGTACACGGGCCGTGTGCTGCAACACGGCTTGTATACCCTACACGGCCGGCCGTGTTGATGCTTTCCTGTTTCTTCTTCCTTGTTTTATCTCCCGTCTCCGTTTTTGCTCCATTTTCACTTGTTTTAAATATGATTGAGTTCATTCACACATATTTCCATAAAAACACATAACATCATCAAATAATACATAAATATGGATAAAATAATATGAAAACAGACATAAAAGACACTAAAATCTAGGTGAAAATATCACTCGTCAACTAAATATAGTTGTAGTTCTCACTAAGGGGATCATTTGTGTGATACTTTTTACTTTTGTAATCAAAATGTATTGCATTTTTTTCAGTAAAAATTTGAAATATATTTATTATTTTCATAATGTAGTGAGTAAAGGTAATTAAAAATGCCACTAAATATTTATTTGTTTATTAATTCAATATTGAAAAATAAATAAATTTACAATAAATATATTTATTTCATGACAACTCATACGTCATTAAAATATTAGTTTATTGAGATTATATTTTTCTTATAAAAAAATTAATTTATAATGTGACAAAATATTTCATCATCATAAGATTAATTAATAATATGATAAACATAATTTGTCAACATATATTATTAACATTGACAAAATAATTCGTTATCGTGTTTAAATTTTTTAATGACAATTTTTTGTATAGTCATCAATAATATATATTCATAGCAAAAATAAGTTGTCACCACGTCTACACATTTTAATGACAATAAAATTTTTTTCTTAATATCTTACTATATAGTAACGAATTATGTCGTCATTATATAAGACTTTCATTTCATCATTGTTGTTTAAAGTTTTTGTGACGAAATATTTCAGAGATGACAAAATAGTTTGTTTAAATGTGACAATAAAAAATCATAGATAATTGATAAGATTAATACTATAGAGAAAAGCGGCACAATAATTCAACATTTTAGTGACAATAAATGTTATTGTCATGATAAATTCAACTTTTAATGACGAAATAATTTATTTCACGATGAAAATAGGGTGATAATTGTGACGACTTAATCATCACTATATGCTAAAACATTGGTGATGGGAAGTATTTTTGTCATCAAAACATAATATTTTGTGACAAATTCAAATAATGTCGCATAATACCTAATACGATGTATATATTGTGACGATCTTTGTGACGCTCATATTTCGTTATAAAAAATTTTTATGATGAAAAATTCAATTTTCATAACTAACTTTGTCGTCGCCATTTATCAAATTTCTTGTAGTGTGCCCATTGAACTCCGATAAAGAGCCAATTTTAAGATAAACAACCATAAACCACATTCCAAATCCCATTCTCAGTCACTCAAGAAATAGAAAAATAATACGAGCAGTTCTTGGGGTTTGCGTCGATCCCTAGAGACGGAAAATGCACAGAATATTTTTGTCGTTGTTTAGGATTTTATATGCCTCTCTACTTTGAGTGAATTATAAGATGGCTAAAGTCCTCTCTAATATTGTCCTAATTTATTTGGCACGACGTAAATTAGAAATAGTCTCACTATCGTCTCAAACCCATCACTGTCTCAAGAGCCGTCTCCAAATATTTCAAATATTTGTTTCTACTACTTAGAGACGGCATGGAAGTCGTATAAATAATAATTCATCACTAATGTCGTCTCCAAATCTGGCTTTGACTCGACTCACTAAACAAATCAGAAATGACGTTGTTTGTAATGCATTAGAGACGGCAATATTTCCATCTCTAAATAAAGTCGTCTCAATAATCGTCTTTAAACAAAGAGACCGAACAGAGATCAAAAGTTGACCAAAAAATCATTTCTATTTAAAAAAAACCCTTACAAAAACCGTCTCAAATTGAGACGGCTTATATGTTGTCTCAACTTTCGTCTCTATTCAAGGCTTTTTTTGTAGTGTACGTGGGTTTTGACTTGTGTTTTTGGTACAGACTTGTAACCTTTTGTTGAGCTACCAACATTAGCCCCCGATATCATTGGCTGTGAGAGTCATAGCCAATGATATTATATGGTATGCTACAGCTTTTTGTTTTTTTAGTTTTTGGTGAGCTACCAACACTCTACATAGCAAAGCTATGCTACTTTTTTTTTCTTCTTTTTGCTGAGCTACCAACACTCTCACATAGCTAAGCTATGCTGCCTTCTTTTTTTTCTTTTTTCTTTTTTTGGTTGTTACCAATACTCGTAACCTATGCTATCGCCTTTTTTTCTACCAATATTCTCACATAGCTAGTGTTTTTATATGATATGCTACGATCTTTTCTTTATTTTTTATTTTTTTTTCTAAGCTACCAACAATCTCACATAGCTAAGCTATGCTACCGCTTTTTTTTCTACCAACACTCTCACATTGCTATGTTATGCTACCGCCTTTTATCTTTTTTTAAGCTACCAACATTCTCACATAACTAGTGTTTTATATCCATTTGTGGTAGACCTGCAGCGTTGCGGTAAAACTACCGCTTCCATGTAGAATTGCTAAGTTTGTATGTGCTACCCCATGTGTGATAGTTCGGCGAGACTGCGATAGAACTATGGCTTCTAAGTAGAATTGCTACATATGTGTGTAGAGCTCTAGGGTGAACTCACATGTGTGGTAGTCCTGCGGAGATGCGGTAGAACTATAGCTTTTAGGTAGAATTGCTAAGTATGAGCGGAGCTACTAGCTGTAGAGCCGAGCTACCAATATTAGCCCTGAGCTACCAAGGTATGGCTGCATGACCTGACTACCAAATGTGGAGTTGTAAAAGGTGGAATAGGCATGTGATTATTCTATGACATGTGGGCACAACTCTTGTTCATAGTAATTGTAAAGTACAACTACCAACATTAGTCCTAGAGATTGTTGTAAGTAGTTGAGTAGGTATATAACTGCTAACAGTAGCTCCATGAGGTAGTTGTTTATGAGTTGTATCTTGAGATTATCATGAGCTTCAAGAGCTCATCTTTACTCTGCGAGTCATTACTCGTCTTAACTTTGTGAGCTCCATAACTGAGTCGTAACTCGTCTTTATTTTGTGACCTCATGAGCTTGTTATTCTTGCAAGTTATGACTCGTCTTCATTTTGCTAATTGTGACTCGTCTTCATTTTGCAAGCTCATGAGCTCACCTTTTGTGCGAGTCATGACTCGTCTTTATTTTGTAAGCTCGTGATATTCTTGCTAGTCGTGACATCTTTATTTTGCAAGCTCATGAGCTCGACTTTTCTATGAGTCATGACTCGTCTTTATTTATGATCTAGTGAGCTCGGATTGTGTGCGAGTCATGACTCGTATTTATTTTGAGAGCTCGTGAGCTCAGTACTCTTATGAGTCATGACTCATCTTTATTTTGTGAGTTCGTGAGCCTGGTATTCTTGTGAGTCATGACTCGTCTTCACTTTGTGAGCTAGTGAGCTCGGATTGCGTGCGAGTCATGACTCGTCTTTAATTTGTGAGCTCATGAACTCTATTTTTGCAAGTCATAACTCGTCTTCATTTCGCGAGCTTGTGAGCTCAGCTTTTTTACATGTCGTGACTTGTATTTATTTATGAGCTCATTGTTGGATTGTATGCTAAAAGTCTAGCTTTTTGTATGAACAATGTTATAACAATTAATTTGAAATGAGAATCATATGATCAAATGATTGCATCTTATAATTTATTTATATGTTCGATGCAATAGTCCACTTACTTTATATTGTAGATAATATGTTGTGCGACAACACGCGGAAGATCATATTATCGGTTTCCTTATAAAGTATAAACTGATGCTCACAATCGAGATAGACGGGGACTCTCTATCGGGATGGTTGTAGTGTGGTTTGGTATTAGCTTGTCTTGGCTATAGAATCACATTAGTGCACTTGTGTGTATTGAGCAGGACCGCTTGAGATCGTTTGACTTATACTGACTTATAGGAGAACTTGATCTCAGTTATTATGGAAGTTCGTGCTCTTAATCCCTATACAATAACCTCGACACGTAGGGCAGTATGTATTTCTTTGATTCATCAATGGGTGAGATTTACATGTAATTAAATCAACAAACTCGATGAGTTGGGAAATAGTGTTGTCTCTATGGTGTGCTGTTGATTGTAGAAGGAATCCGTGTCCATCATAGGTTGATGATGTCCCCTTGAGGAGCTCATAAGGATTATCATGTAAACCCTGCAGGTGGAATTTATTCCGACATGATAATGAGGTTGAGTGGTACTACTCTTGGATGAGATATTAATTAATTGAGTTGTCAGTAACTTAAATTAATTAATGGACATTGTATATCTTAAACATGGGGAGACTAACGGGCTCATAATAAGAAGGAGCCCAAAACGTAATTTTGGGATTGGTACGGTAGTGCAATAATAATATTTTAGTGGAATATATTATTATTATTGGACTTAAGTATAAGCTTTGGGCTAAGCTTGGATACTTAAGCCCAATGGAGGCCCAACCCAATTTCTCCTCCTGGTCCCTGCTGTAGCCCATGTATATAAGTCACCTCAACTTATCTGGAACCCTAATCTAATCTAATCTAATCTAATCTAATTGATTATTCACGTGTGATGAGGGTTGAGAGCATATTGAGGAGGTCTCATAGATCGTCGCCCACACGACGTCGAGATCGGACTTGGGACATACAGCAGAAGATCAGAAGGTAGTTTGCTGCTGCTGTCCGCGACCTTGCAAAATTTGTATAAATTCGTACATTGCTCAGAATTTGATTATCAATATATTGACGGAAATCCGTCGAAGTGAAGATCATCTGAACGCAAAGATCACTCAATTCCGATATCAAACGAGGAAGTTATGGCCATTCTCGTGGGACTGCACAGGCTGCCTGCGAGAATTAATCTTCATCAACATACCCTGGTGAACGGTAATCGTTTCTATGATTTATTGCTTCCGCTGTGTTAGAAACGCATGGAATGCTAACGGTTCACGTTAACCAAATGATTGAACGCCAACAATTGGTATCAAAGCTTCGGTTTCGTGGTGAAGCGTGACACGTTAGACTAGGGTTTATGTGGTTAATTTTTCGAAATTAGGATCGCATGTTTAGGGTTTTGGTTTTACTGTGCAAACCATGAATATCCCTATGTGAAATATACCCTATATCATATCTGTTCGTTGATGGTTGTGTGTGAGAGGATTCGACGAAAACTGTTCGTCAATTTCACATGGAAGGAAGAAATTGAGAGAAAATCCAGCGCAGTGATATTGCAGAGGCAATAACCAGAGTTTCAACCGTCGGATCAGACTGAATTTTGGTCAGCACGTTCGAATTTTGTGGATGTACATTCTGAACGGTGATGATTGTATTTGGCGCTTTGTATTGTCGGGAATACGCCAAAAACAGAAGCAGTTTTTTGGGCGATTCTGTTCTGCGCAGTCGAGGGAAAAGAGCTATTTCTCACAATCTAACCGTTGGATTGACCTGTAATTTGGACAGCATGTTCAAAATTAAAAGACGTAGATTCTGGACGGTGGAGATTGGATTCCCGGGTTCCTAAAGTTGCGAACCCTGAACGACAGTTGGTGTAGTTTGATGTTGCGCGTTGGGCTGAACTTGGTTCCGTGCAAGTAGGCCCTTGGACGAGCGGATTTGCATCAGGTTCGATCGATGCTGCACCAGGTTCGAGTAGATTTTCATCAGGTTCGATTGGTCTGCATCAGGTTCGATCGATGCTACACCAGGTTCGAGCGGATTTGCATCAGGTTCGATTGGTCTGCATCAGGTTCGATCGATGCTGCACCAGGTTCGAGCAGATTTGCATCAGGTTCGATTGGTCTGCATCAGGTTCGATCAATGCTGCACCAGGTTCGAGCGGATTCACATCAGGTTCGATTGGTCTGCATCAGGTTTGATCGACTCTGCACCAGGTTCGAGCGGGTTTGCATCAAGTTCGACTGGTCTGCATCAGGTTCCGCGTGAGTCTTCACAATATGAACGGGCAGGATGCCAGAGTGGTGGAGCAAGCTGCGGGGAGGTCGATCCCCATCGCAGTTGTCCGCATTCGTGATTGGTGGCGAACAATCAAATTCGCTGTTATATAACTGTTATAATTGATTTATTAATTGATTATTGTTATATATGTATGCATGATTCTCTATGATTTATTGCCTTAAATAGAAGCATGCTAGATTGCGTATTATATTTGGTATATTATATGCATGTATGTTGGAGTGTTGATCAAGTCAACTTATTTTTGGCAATTTATTTCCTTATATATAACTGCTATAATTGTTTTATTGGTCAATTATTGTTATATATTTGGAAGTATGAGCATGCTAGGTTGCGTATTTTATTTTTAAATATTATATGCATGTAAAAACCCTCGGTGTTGAATAACTAAGTGGGAGAGGGGATTGGTAAAAATTCCCGCGGCCTCCATTATTGGTTTGTTAGCAATGTGAATAAACTTGCGCGTCGGCATTAGAGCCTTCCTCCCCATCGGATGAGTTTATTCATGGATTGCTGGGATAGACTTCTTTAAATAATTATGTTTGTAATGTGATGCATATGAACTTGCGCATTGGCATAGACCTTCCTCCCTATCGGATGAGTTCATGTGCGGATCACTGTACAGACTTATAATTGATGACTGTAGGAAGTTATCCGAGCGCGTGTGTACTTCTCCATCTGTAAGGCACATAAGCTTGGGCCGCGGACTTGGAGTCAAATAATGGTGTACACTTAGGTGTAAATAATAAGTATCCTCCCCATTGGAGTCACTGCTTTTATTTGCATGGCTAAAGAGGAACCGACTATTAATTATTTTGTCATAAAGTTAGGTTGACAAATGAAATTAATGGGTAAAACCTTCTCTTGTAAATGTTCGGGTTTGTAAACGTCCACACTATCGTGGCTTGCAGACTCACGGTGCTTGAGATGTCGGTGAATTTTATTTTTATATTGTTTTGAGGGAATCAATATAAAAGGATAAAATTCGAAGTTTTGATCAGTATATTTATTTGTGATTCTCTGATTTTCAAATGGTTTTATCTCACTTATTATTAACTAAAAGAAATTATATTTACTTGTCCAAATTAGATGATTAGAAAAGATTCTTGGTTTTGAATTTTACTGCTTAAGAAAATACATGTGTGTTCTCACAAAGGACGTCTCATGATGCCTATTAAAGTCTCTAGTGAAGAGATGAGAGGTTCATAGAAATATGATGGTCTCATGTAACTCTTCGGATACTTGAGTAATTTAAAAGGCGGTAGGTCATGATTGAATTTGATGATGAATTGGAAATACATGGAATAGAAGTTGAAGGGGAAACCTAAGTCAATTTTATTCTTCATAATTGCCTAGATTTTTTGAGTAAGTTTCTCATGAATTACAAGAGGTTGTATATGGTGGGAAACTCCTGACAAAACATGTGGTAAAGAAAATTCAATTTCATAAAAGGAGTGAACAAGGATAGAATCTTACTTACTAGTTGTTTAAACATGATTAGTGATGGCATCTACTGACACGAAGTGTGTAGATACTGGAATCACTGAATGTTCATTACTAAGTGAGGATAAGATTGTTATGACATGGGTAAAACTACAAGACTAGTGGCTATTGCAGTGGGAGTTGTTTATTTATCTTACGATATGAATAATGTAAAATTGTCTTTACTTACGTTTTCATAGAAAGAATTTGATTTCGGTTTCTATGCATTAATAGATGGATACTCCATTTCATTTAAATGACACGGTCATTATAATGAAGGATAGAGTTATAATCTGTTATGGTACGTTGATGGACAATTTGTATACTCTTAAATCATGTATATTCCACAGATGCAACAAATAGTAATTAATAATGCATCTTCTGATCTTAGTAAGAGAAAGTAACCTTCGGAGATGAATTAAACATGCATTTGGCGTCTAAGACTAGATCATTTTACTTGAGTAGGACTCAAAAGTTGATAGCAGATGGACCGTAAGGTTTATCTGAAGTGGAAACTATCGGACTTGCGAGTCTTACTTGGAAGTAAAAATGATTAATTACCTTTTCAAGGTAAAGGAGTGTAGAGCCAAAGATATATATGTTGGAATTGGTTCATTCTGATTCAAGCGGGCCTAATATTATCTAAGCGAGAGGTGGTTATGAATAATCAAAGATTATTCTAGATACCGATATATTTATTTGATGCACTTCATGTCTAAATTCTTTGATTTATTCAAGAATTACAAGGTTGGTACAGTAAAGCATCATGGAAAATATATCAAGTAATGACGATTTAATCGTCATTATGAGTACCTCTTAGGATAATTAGGAACTATTAATCAGAGGTTGAGATTAAATCTCAAGTGGTCTACACCGGGCATGCCCCAGCTGAATGGTGTGGTGGATAGAAGGAATAAGACTCTTATGGTAATGATTAGATAGATGATGAATTATTTGGAATTACTTAATTCATTTTATGGATAAGCCCTAGAAACAGTAATTCATTTGAATATTTGTCTGTTTGTGGGATATGCTATAAAAATGAAGGTGATTTATTTAGTCTAAAAAATCGAAGGGTGATTGTTAACACAAACACTAGATTTTTGGAAAGGGACTATGTAATAAATCACAAACCCATGTATGAGTTGTTCTAAAGGTAGTGAGAAGAAAACACAAAGTATAAGTACCAAGTGTACAAGAGGATATACCACAAGGTAAACTGCAATGCGTGTCACGTCTGATACACAATTACATGTAGTGCCTTGTCGCAGTGGGAGGGTTATTCGACAACCCGTGAGATACATGTTTTGGGAAAGTCGTAAGACTTGATCCCTAGTAAACATGGTATTATCCTAAGGATACGACGTTGCACTACAAAATTAAAATGCAGAATCTTAGTAAGTGCAATGAATATTAAAATAGAATCGATGGATTTTAAATTAGGTCTGGATGCTTGTTGAACCGCTAAATGGCGTAAAAGCCATTGGAAGCGGGCATGCAAGAATAAAAGAGGATCATAGAATAAGGTGAAAACCTTGGAAGCAAGCTTGTTGCGAAAAGGTATACTCAGAAAGAAAGGGTTCGATTATGAGAAAACTTGTTCGCCGGTAGCTATGCCTAAGTTGATCCGGACTCTTTTATTTGTTGCTACTCATATGAAATATGAGGGATAGCAAATAGATGTCGAGACAGCTTTCCTGATTGGAAGTCTTAAGGGAAACATCTATGTGAAGCAACCAGAGTGATTCATTGCAAAGAGCTAAGAGCATTGTGATAGTGAGCTTAAAAGTGTCCATTCATGGACTAAAACAAGCTTCAAGATCATGAAACATCCGTTTTGATGAGGTAATCCAGTGACATGGATCTAATCAATGATCGGATGGGTCATGTGTATTGAAAAGAGTGATGGAAACGTGGTGGTATTTCTTGTACTATACGTAGATAGTATCTTGCTCATTGGAGACAATGAAAGAGTATTGTCAGGCGTATGGGTATGGTTGATAAAGCGGTATGAGATGAAGGACTTAAGAAGAGCAAAAATATCCTTTTGATCACGGTAATACGGATCACAAGAAAGGATGTTATGCTTATCTCAAGTTTCATATAATGATACGATCCTTACTCGTTTAGAATGTGAATTTATCTAAGTGAATGTGTCTTGTGACACAAAAGTAGATAAAGAAGATGAAAGCGGTTCCTTATGCTTCGACAAATGAGGAAGCTTAATATAAGGAATGCTATGCACGAGATTGGATATCTGTTTTGCCGATGGCATGAATAGTGGGTATCAACATAACCCGGAACAAGAATGATGAACTGTGGTAAGACATATACTTATGTACCTGAAAAGGACTAGAAACTATATGTGGGCTTACCGAACAGATTCACTGATTCTTATGGGTTACATTGATTCATATTTTTCAAATCAGATAGGGACGACAGTAAATCTACCTCAAAGGTTATGCGTTTAATTTTAGGAAGTTGAGTCATAATGTGGAGGAGTGTTATATAGAAATATATTTCAGACTCCGGACTCCATCATGGAAAGATGATAAATTGGAGCCTATGAGGCAGCCAAAGTATCTGTATGACTCTAGAAACTTCAAGATGGACTTCGAAGTGTTTCTAAGTTTGCCCAAGGATATCACAATTTATATTGATGATATTGGCGCAGTTGCAAACTTGAAGGAATCACGAGCCCATAAGGCAATTAAACACTTGGAGTGCAAGTACCACCTATTACGAGAAATCGTATGATGAGGGGAAGGTTGTTGTCGCCTAGATTGCATTGGATGATGACCTAGTAAATCCATTTACAAGGACCTTAAAGCGAGAGCTTTTGATGATCGTGTAGTGGGAGTGGAAATCAGATGTATGGCAGAAGACATGACAGCATAGTCTTTTAGTATAAGTGGGAGATTGTTGGATTGTATACTAAAAGTCTAGCTTTTTGTATGAACAATGTTATAACAATTAATTTGAAATGAGAATCATATGATCAAATGATTGCATCTTATAATTTATTTATATGTTCGATGCAATAGTCCACTTACTTTATACTATAGATAATATGTTGTGCGACAACACGCGGAAGATCATATTATCGGTTTCCTTATAAAGTATAAATCGATGCTCACAACCGAGATAGACGGGGACTCTCTATGGGGATGGTTGTAGTGTGGTTTGGTATTAGCTTGTCTTGGCTATAGAATCACATTAGTGCACTTGTGTGTATTGAGCAGGACCGCTTGAGATCGTTCGACTTATACTGACTTATAGGAGAACTTGATCTCAGTTATTATGGAAGTTCGTGCTCTTAATCCCTATACAATAACCTCGACACGTAGGGCAGTATGTATTTCTTTGATTCATCAATGGGTGAGATTTACATGTAATTAAATCAACAAACTCGATGAGTTGGGAAATAGTGCTGTCTCTATGGTGTGCTGTTGATTGTAGAAGGAATCCGTGTCCATCATAGGTTGATGATGTCCCCTTGAGGAGCTCATAAGGATTATCATGTAAACCCTGCAGGTAGAATTTATTCCGACATGATAATGAGGTTGAGTGGTACTACTCTTGGATGAGATATTAATTAATTGAGTTGTCAGTAACTTAAATTAATTAATGGACATTGTATATCTTAAACATGGGGAGACTAACGGGCTCATAATAAGAAGGAGCCCAAAACGTAATTTTGGGATTGGTACGGTAGTGCAATAATAATATGTTAGTGGAATATATTATTATTATTGGACTTAAGTATAAGCTTTGGGCTAAGCTTGGATACTTAAGCCCAATGGAGGCCCAACCCAATTTCTCCTCCTGGTCCCTGCTGTAGCCCATGTATATAAGTCACCTCAACTTATCTGGAACCCTAATCTAATCTAATCTAATCTAATCTAATTGATTATTCACGTGTGATGAGGGTTGAGAGCAGATTGAGGAGGTCTCGTAGATCGTCGCCCACACGACGTCGAGATCGGACTTGGGACATACAGCAGAAGATCAGAAGGTAGTTTGCTGCTGCTGTCCGTGACCTTGCAAAATTTGTATAAATTCGTACATTGCTCAGAATTTGACGATCAATATATTGACGGAAAGCCGTCGAAGAGAAGATCGTCTGAACGTAAAGATCACTCAATTCCAATATCAGACGAGGAAGTTATGGCCATTCTCGTGGGATTGCGCAGGCTGCCTACGAGAATTAATCTTCATCAACATACCCTGGTGAACAGTAATTGTTTCTATGATTTATTGCTTTCGCTGTGTTAGAAATGCATGGAATGCTAACGGTTCACGTTAACCAAATGATCAAACGCCAACACTCATGAGCTCGGCTTTTTTGCGAGTCATGGCTCATCTCCATATTGCGAGCTCTTGAGCTTTACATTTTTGTGAGTTCATGAACTCTGTTGTTATAAGCTCAGCTTCCGTTTAAGCTTGGCATGTCGTGAGGTTGTAAGCTCATAGCTCGGTCTCCTTAGGAGCTCTGCATGTTAAGAGTTCAGCTTCTTGTTGAGTTTAGCTACTCATGAGCTCCTAAGTGAGCTTTGCATTTTTGTGAGTTCATGAGTTTAGTAGGTTATAAGCTCAGCTTTAGTTTGAGCTTGACATGTCGTGAGCTAATGAGCTCATAGCTCGGCCTCCTTGGGAGCTCTACATGTTAAGAGCTTAGCTTCTCATGCGTGGCAACTCATGAGCTCCTAAGCTCGGAGCTGCTCGGAGCTCGGTAACCTACGAGCTGAAGAACTCGAAGCTTGTGAGCTACGCCTCCATGTGATCTTGGCTGAGTTTGGCTGCCATATGAGCTCAGCAAGTTTATAAGTTGATGAGCTCGGAGCTTGTGAACTCGGCCTCCCTGTGATCTTGGCTGAGCTTGGCCGCCATATTAGCTCGGCATGTTTATGAGCTGCTGAGCATAGTTTTTTTTATTTATCTGGACAATTGTAGCTCAAAGCTCATCTTATCACTCTATGTTCCCAAGCTTATTACACTGGGAGCCCTTGAGCCATATTGGAATTCAGAGTTCATATGCTGCTTACAACACATATAATTACAAAGCTAATCTAAATGTTTGACACTCATGATCTCGTCTAGAAGTCATAGGCTTGTAAGTTCCTCAGGACAGCATGAACTCAAGAGCTTGTTTAGTTATAAAAGCTCTTAAGTTATCTGAATGTCGGGAGCTCTTCACCAAGGTAGTGCGAACTAGTGAGCTCTTCAGGAAATTGGGAGCTCTTTTATTAATTGATTTATTTTATAAATGAAGTCGTATGTCCTTATTCCTTTAATCAGTAGGTGCATGACTGTAGTGAGGACCTCGATCTTGGCATTCTCTCAAATTATTTTTCTTGCGTAACTAGTCACCAAGCTTCTCGTCCAGCCGAATGCAATGTCGAGCCTTCTCCATGAAACAGGAGAAGGATGTTAGGAAGTCTTGCTGGATAGATTTCCAGAATCTTTAGCCTTCGCGAAGCCCTATAGCAGCTAGATAAATCGCAGCCTCATCGCTGATATTTACTCATTCGTTCTTTGTGGCTATGAATTGTGCAATGTAGTCCTTAGTGGACTCATTGGGGGCTTGTTTGATTCTTGCCAAGTCTTGCTTCGATGCTTTCTCTTTACCTGCATATGAAAACTGTGTGTAGAATGCATGCCGCAACTCATCTTAACTAGCAATGGAGTGTGGAGGAAGATCAGAAAACCATTGATGTGCACTATCCCCAGGGGTGAAAGGAAAGTGTCGGTAGTTCTTTGCCCATATACTGCCTTGTGTCGTCATCCATGAAGTATATTTTTGGATGTGCACAGTGGGATCAGCTTTGCCATCATACTGCGGGATCTGGGTCAGTTTGATCTTTATTTGTAGTGGTTGTCTTAGAATCTCTAGTGAGAGAGGGGACTAGACTGCCAGAGGGTCTTTGCCTTTTTACTCAGAGAGTTGGCAATTCTCCAAATCTTCTATCCTCCTTAATAGAGCTGCTGAGACATTGTTGCCGCTAGTAGGGATGGAAACATTCTCCGGACTGTTGTCGGCTTGGTCCTCAAGGTGTATAGGTTGGCGCCCATCCTCAGTAGCTTCAGTGAGTGTGGATGAGAATGATTGGATAGGTCTCGCTCTCTGCCTATAGGCCAATGGTTGCTCCAAGGTATACCCTCTGGAGGGAGGTTGTAGAGGTTACAGTATAGCTGTCACTATTGCTGAAGCTCAGCCTAACTTGGGGATTGTTGATTGCTTGGGGGTTGGCGCCATTGTTAGCTTTCTCATCGGAGGCCATCTGCTGAGTTAGGGACTCCAAACTTAAAGTGTTGCCCATCCTCGAACAAAGAATATGAGAAAACGAGAAGGAAAATTTTCACCTAAAGAAAAAACTAAAGAACATAACCAATAATACATCATAACTAACAAAGACTACAAATCATATCAAGTCACCCTACAACATTAAACACATAACATAAAAAATTAATAAGTTCAATTCAAAGAGAATAAAGAGAAATAAAGTCCCTTCCGGTCCAAGCCTCACATCGAGTATAAAAATGAACTCAACACTCTATGAAGTATAGTAAATTTCACTCATCAATCGATTGAACTCGATGCACCATAGGCTTGCTCTCGAACTACATTCACAAGCCACCATAGCTTCATTTAGTTATCAAAAAGGACTTTATTTTTTGATGTAATGATAGTCTTTTTGGTAAGGGTATGGAGAATATGGATAAGAGTGACTATTGAAGTGTAGATAATCGAATAGATGATCAGCTTCTTCAACTTCTTCACATTTCTATCTTCCTTTATTTCTTCTCAAATCACAAGCACTAATCATTATCATTCCATGGATTTCTTGAGCTTCTTTTGATCGCATGCTTCTTTTCTTTTACTTTTGAATTCCTTGAGTATATTTTTGTTATTTTGCTCATTTTCTTACATTGAAGGTTACATGTGTATTTGCTTGAGCTCTTTGTTTTCATCTTTTCTTACTTGTTTACCATTTTCTTCTTTCTCTTGCACAATTCTCACATCAAACCTTATAGACCATTATCTCGTCAATCACCCACATAAAGGGTCTATATAAAAGGCTTAAGTAGATATTCAAGGCTTGTATTGTGCTCAAATCAAAACAAATAAGCTTGAAGGCTCAACATGGCTACTAAGGATGATGTTTGGGTAAGGAAATTTATGGCTATGACTCAAAATAACAAGGACAGCCTAAGAGCATTTAGCACATCTCTACTACTCGGGTTTACTCCAATAGTCCTTGAGCAAATTCTAGCTTATCTAGGATCAACTGGTCCACTCATGAAGAACTAACCATGGAGGCACGGTTGAGGCTCAAATGCTCACAAGCTTTTACTTAGACATAAAGGAACATATTACACCTCAATTCATCTCAAAATTGAACAAATTAAGTTAATCATGTCACAATTTTAAAGAGTAGAAATTCTTAACATAATTTGCCATCACTTATCACAAACAACATATCATCACTCATATTCAAAAATTGCTCACAATATCCTACAAACGAACCACCAAACAATCATATACAAGAATAAAAATACAACACAACACATGAGAAAAGACTCACCAAGCAAGAAACAACACAAAAACACATAACATGCAAAAATGAAAATTTCATCCATCAAAAGAAATTCAAATATATATCCTCATCATCCAACAATATGTAAGCTCAAGAACTTAAAACCACATTTAAAAATATAAAAAAAAAATAAAGCGAGTAAACCTCCTAAATACATAACAAATGAAGTAGTATACCAATCCAAGCAAATCCAATTCAATGTCAAATAGTCTATGCTAAGCAAATGGAATTGATGAATTGTAAAGTGAACTCCCTGAAAAGGCATCTGGAGGCGGAAATGGCTAGCACGGGCAATTGGAATGCATGCACGACGAGCTAGAAATTGGGAAAATATTGATGAACCAAACTCGACTCGAGTAGATCACTTGACTCGTGCTTCTATCCTTGGCTCGACTTGAGCTCGTAACTTGACCTCGGCATGGTCGAGCATGCGTCTCTGATGTCGGAGCTCGACCTTTTGTATAGAGCCGAGTCCCGGACTCAGCTCGAGCTCTGCCTCCAAATTTTGAATTTTCTGAACTTTTAACCTGTTTTGCCCTGCTCATTTGCTTCCAATTTACCTCATATATGCTTATAAACTCATAAAAAACCATCAGCTCAACATTTACAATAAAAATATGAACTAGCATGCACTTCAACACAACCAATCATAACAAAATCAAATCAATACTCATGAGAAATTTTTAAAATTTACCCCATTTTACAAGGAGACATCTCAATCATCATAATAAGCACACTCAAGTAGTGAGCACACCACACACTCTCCTCTCCCCCAAAATTTAAATCGAAACAAGAGTTGAGAATTAAGTTTGCAAAAAGTGGTGGGACTTACCTTTACACTTCAAATCAAGCACTTCTCATACTTTCAATACGTATTCTTCTCAATGAGCACAATCAACCTACATGCCAAAAATGCAAGAAATTAAATCAAAGCAATTAAAAATGGGTTGTCTCCCATCAAGCGCTAAATTCAACGTCTTCAAGCTAGATGCATAATTAAACTTTTAAACTCTACAAAAATCCTTTGCACAATCGGCCTTCATCTTCACTTTAAACTTCCTTTTCACTCTCTTCTTGTCCGTTATGACCGTATCCCTCTTCTTTCTAACCATACTTGACATTCCGAGAGAATAATACAACGAAAGCTTTTTCCTTTTGCAAGAGCAACAATCTTCTTCTTTATCTAGCTTACATTCAATATCCAGAGCTTCATTCCTATCAAATTCAACATAAGAAAGATTAGACTTTTCAAATTCCACAAGAGTTTCCTTTAACCTCCCAATGCCAGGTTTTTCAAAAATTTCCAACAAATTTGCACTTGAATCAATATCACATATAGCATTGAAGTATACCCCATTCTCAATTTCACATGTAAGTACAAATTTTTCGGGGTCCTAGGCCTTCAACGAATCTTCACCTTTTACTACCTTATGATCTTGTTCTAGCTTTGCTCCTCTTCACAACAATTTTCATCATCAAACAAGGACAAGAAATCACTAATAATCTTCTTCTCATCACTTCCCAACAATTCTTCAAAATTATTATAAAAAAAAAACTTTTCACCATCTGGAACAATGCTTGTTATTTCCTCATCCCCTTTCTTTCCTATTTTCAGAAAATTTTTCACAATAGGATTCAAAGCTTCTATGTAGTAAGATTGTTCAATCTTTTCAAACTCATCCGGAGGCACATTTGGGGTCTTAAGATATGATTCATCCTTTCCACCTTGATGGCATGATAATATATCATTTTTGTCCTCCGAGCTCAATGAGAATTCCACTTTTTCTTCATCTACACTAGATCCTTCGGTTGTAAAAATATTTTTCCCAGGAGTAAGCGAAACTTGAGGCTCGATCTGCTTGCACACCAAGTACCACAAAATCAACCGAGAAGACCATCTCATTCACCTTAACAACCACGTCTTCAACCTTTCCAAAAGATAGAATAAAAGAACCATTATTACCCTTAAGACATGTTGTGGTAGGCTTGAGTTCTCCCATATCAAGGCTTCTATAAGTAGAATAAGACATCACATTTTCACTCATCTCCATGTCACACCTTGCATTAAGAGTTCCTTTTACTTTAATTTTACAAGGCACTACATCCTTCCCAAGGTCCTCCACTTTCGTGGAACACTCTTCATGCATAAATTTTACTTCTTCATCTTTCACCTTACTCTCCTCCATCTTTTTCTTTTTCAATGCAACATAACTCTCAAACTCTTCTCTCTTTTCTTCTTTAACACATCTTTGAGGAAAATGAATAGGATCAAGAGTAATCGGAATGCCCCAATAATCACATTCAAACTTTTCTACACGCATTGCTTCATCGGACACTCTTTCTTTCTTCATTCTCCATTTTGACTTGTGCTAAACATTCTTTCCTTCTACACACTCTTCTTCAACCAAACTTGCCTCTTTCTTTTCTTCCTTAGCCTTTAAAATCTCTTCATCACTCGAGTCTTTATTATCTCCCGAACACTCTTCTACCTCTAACTCTTCTTCAATCATTTCATCAAAATTCTCCATTTCGTGAAGAGTGTCCCGTTCACTTATCATTTGACTTATTCGACATTCTAGGGCCTCGAGTCTCCTTTCATTTTCTTCTTCCTCTTTCTTCCTTTCTTCTCTTCATTCTTCAAGCATTTTCATCATTTGACTTAATTGATCTTGCAAGGAAGGTATCGCATTATCATATGGTGGACACTCTTCTTGAAAATTCTCTTAGACATACCCGTTTTGCATACATGTTCTATTCCCCATTTGGTAATTGGGCATGTTCCACACTTGTCCCCCATAAACGTTGAAAGTAGGCATTGAGTAGGCATTTGAGGCTCATAGCTTAAAAGACTAGGTTGAAAGCTTATAGAGAAGAAATTATTGTAAGAACTTGATGGAGTGTAAGCGTATCCTTGATCTAGTTGGCATGTACTCTCATTATAAGCTCGTTGTCATCCCCTATTTTCTCTATTATTATAGAATTGGTCAATGTTCATCATCTCTTCAAGGGACCTTCTACAACTTCTCTTCACTTGCTATTTTTTGTTACTCCTCTTCTTTCAAGGTTAGTGTACCTATGATGAGAGTGAAAATAAGCGTGTTTTAATATCCAATTTAACACTTTTTTGATTGATATTGTAGTCTTATATGAGCACAAGTGTCTTATATTCGATATATGTGAGAATTATGTGCACTTGAGGTGTTTTGTTGTGTTTTAGGTAGAAAAAGGATCAAAAGAGCCAAGTTTGAGAAAATGTGCAATTTGTGCAAGAATGCTGATAAACGCATGTCCAACTTGTGTAATTATTCTGTATTGATGTGGAGCTCTGAATTAGATTTGTGATATATGGTTGGAAAGCTACAGAAGAGAGGGTCGTTTTGGTGTAAAAAACATCCCAATCAGATTCCGAACGAGAAAGTTATGAGCAAAGTGGTGACGCCGCGCGAGCTGTGCCGAATAGAATTGCAGTGCTACTTTCCATGGCCTGTTACATATTCAATTCTTAGATTTTTTGTGATTTCTTTATATGGATAGAAAGCCAAGGAAGATAGGATCGCGTGAGTGCAAAAATTACTCAATTTGGAGGTTGGATGTGAAAGTTATAAACGAAATGGAGAGACTGCGCAAATCGGTTCGACCTGCTTGAGGTCAAACCGAGGTCGAACCATGCACCTGGGACTTCCAGTAGGTAGGTTCGACCTGTGGTTCGACCTGCGGTCAATGGTTCGACCTGTTTGCTGAGGTCGAACCATCATGCAGAAACTTACCATATCCGTATTTTCGAGGCCTAAACGCGTGTGATCACTTCAAAAGCCCATTACAAGCCTAGGAGACGTGATTACAAGTATAAAAGGAGGTCTATACATCCCCAAAAAGAAGAGGAACACAATACAATACAAAAGAGGAGAAGAGAGGCCACAACATACAACACTCCACAAGGGGGGATCACCCCCCAACCATCATCCTTTTCTCCATCCATCCATCACTTTGAAGATTCGTTTGTGGAATCAAGGGGAGAATTAAGAGAAGAATTCAAGAGCGAGAAAGACGTGATGACGCCACATCTAGGGTTTATTCGTTTTCTAATTTATCTTGTATTTTCCAGACATCCAGGTAAGATCTATCCAACACCCATGATTGTTCTTCGCAACATCATGGGCTAGAGCCTTTTTGGTAGAACTAGGGTTGTGAAGGTTTTATCTAGTTAATTGAACTTCCGTGTATACACTCCGTACAACACTACTTGTGGATATAGTTTATATATGATTAGTTTAATCATCCTAAACCTCAAACTTAATTGTCAACTTGTCTTAATTAATTTAGATAATAATTAAATTGATAATACGCCGTCCTTTGGGTTCGATATTCACTTGGTCGCTTACTTAAGCTGCAATTGATATCCTTAATACTTGGGGATTAATTTTGCGTGCAAAGAAAATGTACATCAAGTTCTTGGCGCCGCTGCCGGGGACGGCTGTTATTATTGATTTTATTATTTCTAGTTGATTAAGATTTTTTTCCTTTTTCTTTTATTTGTGATTATTTTTTCTATCTAACCTTGAATTTTTTCAAGTTACTTGTGCGCTTGTAAAAGGAGAGGAAGGAAAAGAAGGAATAACACATTGATCTAAACATGGCCGGAGCAAGGCAGAATCCGGATAATGTTTCCATTCGTGAAATTTTCACTAACTTTGGGAATGTCAACATGGGGTTGATAGGAGCAAGGGGGGAAGATGATGATTTTGAGATACATCCCGCTCTTATTAACATGGTAGAGAAGAATTCCTTTTCTGGAGGTTGTTTTGAAGATCCATATCAGCATCTCCGAAGATTTCTTGGTTATGCAAACACTCAAAAGGGCAGTGGAGCGAATGATAATGCTAGGCGGATCGCCTTATTCAAGTTCCCTTTAATTAATAAGGCGGAAGCTTGGTATGAGACTCTTGATGCCACAGATTGCACTACATGGGACCAACTGCAGCAGAAGTTCTTGGAGAGATACATGCCACCCTCAAGGATCTTAAGGATGAGGTAAGAGATCACCCGATTTGTTATGAATCAGGGTGAGAAATTTTATGAGGCGTGGGACAGGTTTAAAGACATGCTCAGGAGGTGTCCACAGCATGGAATGCCGAAGGCTGAATACATAAGCATCTTCTACTATGGATTGGATTGTGAGTCGCGTGTTTTTATTGATGCATCATCAGGAGGAGCGCTGTTATCAAAGACAGCACTTGAAGCGGAAAAGTTATTTGAAGACATCTCTATGAATTTACGTGACTGGCCAGTAGAGAGAGATAGAGGATCATATGTACTTGGCAAGGTGGAGCAGGTTGAACATCAAGTGGTGAAGCCGAATAGGGATGATGAGATCGTCTCTAGTCTAGCAAACATCAACAAGCTATTAGAATCCCAGCAAAGGCAGGTCATAGAGTTGACACAAAGGGGGCCTAGTAGGCAGCAGCAAGAAGTGAAGAGTGTTGAAGATACCTTCCATCGATACATGGCTGAGAATGATGCAAGGATTGATCATCTTGAGGATACCATGAATGTTGATCGTGCAGATTTGTCTAAGCAGTTGAAGGACCTTACCTTGATGATGGGGCAGATGACCGCGAATGTGAATCAATTGACACAAATATTGGAGAATAATGCCATCACATTGAGGTCTAGAACACAGTACGAAGGACCGATGAGGCCGAAATAAAAAATGAACATATCCAGGCAGCGATTCGACCAACCAGCCTCTGGTTCGACCTGGCCTACGGTCGAACCATACCATGCAGAGCACTCTATTTTTCCAGATTATCGGTTCGACCAAAGCAAGGGTGGTTCGACCTGTTCTGAAGGTCGAACCCACGTCGAACCTCAATGTCCGGAGCATCATGTTTTGTCGCAACAACGATTCGACCACGATGGACATGGTTCGACCAAATCATCTGGTCGAACCTTGGTCGAACTAGGAGGTAGAAATAGTACAGTAAGCCGGTTCGACCTGAGGGAAAGCGGTTCGACATGTCCTGAAGGTCGAACCCAGGTCGAACCACGACTTCAAAGTGAGAACAGTCTTCCAGATGATCGGTTCGACCACTACGTGCTTGTTTCGACCTCTCCAATAGGTCAAATCCTAGTCGAACTGATCTGAAACATGCCTATTGTTGCGCCGAATGCTCCCTATGATGTTGATGTTACTCCAGTACAATTAATGAGCAGAATACTGAGCTTACAATGGAGAAGAAGTGGGAAAGAGCAAGGAGGTTGAGAGCCAAGAAGCTTAGACTACAGACGGATAATGAAGATGTGGATAAAGAGGTTGATCATGCAATGAAGATGCCCATGGAGACCCAATCGTACAAAAGCATAGATGTGGTTTCTAACTTGTTTAATCTTGATTTTTCTAAGGCAGATGATTCTGAATTTAAGTGAAAGATTGACAAAGAGGTGTCTAGACCACCATGGAAAGAAGGTAATTCCAAGGATTGTATACTTGTGACCAAGAAAGGTGAGGTGTTGAGTGTCGACAAGAAGAGGGAAAGAAAGTATTTGAAGGTGAGGATGCGAGAAGACCGTCCTCTACCGTCGTGACTCTACGACGTTAAACATGAGCGCCTGTTGGGGGCTTGCCTTTCCATTTTATTACTTTATTTCTTTCGTGTGAGTAAGAAATTTTTATATTTAAGGTGCTTACTAATCGGCAATTACATCTCTTTTCAAACTTAGTTTCAACTTACGTTTTTACTAAGTTTGGGGGGGTATGATGTTATTACCTCATTGAAGCACCAGGAGTATAATCTTTTCTTTGTAATATTTGTTAGGGGAGTTGATTTTTAGCGGTATATTGAAACTTTAATCGGTTTTGATGTGTCGATTTTTTATAATTTGCTTAGTGTTCAGTAGTGTTTCTAGTGTGTGGGAGTCGATTAGATAGTCAATTGAGTCTTTTGTATAGTTCTCCTATTTTATTATTGATGAATCCTGTGATGATGAGTATGCTTGATCTTTGATGATAGAAAAGGATAACTAGGTGGCAAGACGAGTTCTACATTGAGGTTTTGACTCGAGGAGCTCGTGCGTACGTTGAAGGAGAAATCAGGTGCCCTCGTTTCCTTTTTCTAATTTTTATATGTGCTTTTAATTCATGAAGTGGAAGGATTGAGTTTATGGTGGTGATCCATGTGAGCTTATATTGTTAAAATTATCTTTGAAATTCATATGCTCTTGAAATTGATGAAGGAAGTGTACTTGAGTTATATTGTGATATGAAGTTCTATGTGTACTTGTGGTATATTACCTACCATGAAAAGTGCTCTGTTACTTGTTAAAAGCCCATGTGAGATTTTGAGCCTCGTTGATCAAGTACATAATCACATGATATTTCTTTTTGGGTGAGTATCGTTCTTGTGTATGTATTCTAGAACTTGCCTCTTGTCTTACTTGAAACTACATGTGTGTTAGATGATGGGAGATGATTTTAGGCCATCCTTGAATTTATGAGTCACTTAGCCAATAATTTCCTACCAAATAATTATATAACCGTAGTTAACCCCGTTGAGCCTAAAAATCTTATTTCTTTGGTAACCAATGAAGACAGTCACTTTGATATCCTATTTGAGCCTTAAATTCCTATATTTAGTGGAGAATTAAATACTGTCAAAGTGTGTGAATTGATTTTCATGGAGTTTGGAAGGAATAAAATATTTGGAGCTGTACAAGTGATTATGAGCAAAAACAAAAATATGAGCTTAAAAATAAGTTGCTTAGGGGTAGTGCCCGAAACTGGTACCCCAAGATGTTAGAGGTAGTACCCGAAACTGGTACCTCGGGAAAAAAAAGGATGTGCTTGAAGAAAAAAAAAGGTATGTTGAGCTTGAAGGAAAGGAGAGAAAAGAAAATTAGAAGAGCATGAAACTGGATAGCCTTGAAGTATAAGAATCTGCAGCACAAAAGATCTCCGGTTTTAATTCTCTACTAATTAAGTCACTTTATCCATATGTTTCTTACCCTTATCAAAGAGCCAACATTACATCCAAAAGAAAAGTCCTTTTTGATCCCATTGTCGAATCATACTTTTAGTGGTGAAGAGCTTGAGACGTTTGGCAAGCTTATGGTTACGCATGCACTTGAATTGAATTTGAGCGTAAACACTTTAACCCATAAGTGTACATATTTTACACTTGAGTGAGAGATCATATATATACTTCCCGTGAGAACATGTTGATGGAGCATTTGAATTGGTGGTGATTGTCTTAACTTGTATGCTATGAATTGATTATTACATATAATGAGAGTTGCATGACCTAAGTTGAGGACAATTGTATTTTGAATGGGTATTGATCATAGTCCTTGTTTTCCCACTAATTTTCATACTCTCTTTCTCTTTATCTTTATTTTGTTGCCTCGGGACGAGCAACGGGTAAGTTTGGGGGATTGATGAGAGTGAAAATAAGCGTGTTTTAATATCCAATTTAATACCTTTTTGATTGATATTATAGTCTTATGTGAGCACAAGTGTCTTATATTCGATATATGTGAGAATTATATGTACTTAAGGTGCTTTGTTGTGTTTTAGGTAGAAAAAGGATCAAAAGAGCCAAGTTTGAGAAAATGTGCAATTTGTGCAAGAATGCTGATAAGCGCACGTCCAATTGTGTAATTATTCTGTATTCATGTGGAGCTCTGAATTGGATTTGTGATATATGGTTGGAAAGCTACAGAAGAGAGGGTCGTTTTGGTGTAAAGAACATCCCAATCAGATTCCGAACGAGAAAGTTATGAGCAAAGTGGTGATGTCGTGTGAGCTGTGCCGAACAGAATTGCAGTGCTACTTTCCATGGCCTGTTACATATACAATTCTTGGAGTTTTTATGATTTCTTTATATGGATAGAAAGCCAAGGAAGAGAGGATCGCGTCAGCGTAAAAATCACTCAATTTGGAGGTCGGATGTGAAAGTTATATGCGAAATGGAGAGACTGCGCAAATCAGTTCGACTTGCTTGAGGTCGAACCGAGGTCGAACCATGCACCTGGGACTTCCAGTAGGTGGGTTCGACCTGTGGTTCGACCTGCGATCAATGGTTCAACCTATTTGCTGAAGTCGAACCATCGAGCGGAAACTTACTAAATCCGTATTTTCGAGGCCTAAACGCGTGTGATCACTGGAAAAGCCCATTCAAGCCTAGGAGACTTGATTACAAGTATAAAAGAAGGTCTATACAGCCCCAAAAAGAAGAGGACCACAACACAATACAAGAGAGGAGAAGAGAGGCCACAACATACAATACTCCACAAGGGGGGATCACCCCCCAACCATCATCCTTTTCTCCATCCATCCATCACTTTGAAGATTTGTTTGTGGAATCAAGGGGAGAACTAAGAGGAGAATTCAAGAGCGAGAAGGACGCGATGACGCCACATCTAGGGTTTATTCGTTTTCTAATTTATCTTGTATTTTCTGGACATCCGGGTAAGATCTATCCAACACCCATGATTGTTCTTCGCAACATCATGGGCTAGAGCCTTTTTGGTAGAACTAGGGTTGTGAAGGTTTTATCTAGTTAATTGAACTTCCGTGTATACACTTCGTACAACACTACTTGTGGATATAGTTTATATATGATTGTGCTTTATTAATCCATACTCATAGTCGTTTTGTGGATCAATAATCGTTGTGTAGAGTCTGAATACATAACATAGTTATTGGTTGAGTGCGTTCACTGTTGAGCAGGGTTTTATGTTATAATTCTAAGTGAAGGGATTCCGAAGTCTTATTAGAACTATCATATATAGATACTTGTTAATTGAATTGAATTCGGATTAATAAGTAGGATAAAGAGTATAACTTCATAGTACCTATAAAGGGAGATCATATCGGGTTAGAGTACCAATCCTAGGGGGAAATAATTGATATTGATAGTACCTAGAAAGGGGGGTGAATTATATCTCTTGCTCCGAAGTTATTCACACGTGTTACACGCATATTTACTTGTGTCTATAGAGTAGATATGCATGGTTTAGTGATGCGTCCATATTCCACAAGGTAGAGTCGGACATTGACACATGGAAGAGAAGTTAAGTAGTGAAACAGGATTATCCTAGAGCTACCTATTCTCCTACTTGATCCACTTTCGTATTCTTCAAGTGATATTTATTTTATTTATTATTTTAATTACTTGTTTATTAGTTTAATTATCCTAAACCTCAAACTTATTTGCCAACTTGTCTTAATTAATTTAGATAATAATTAAATTGATAATACGCCGTCCTTTGGGTTCGATATTCACTTGGTCGCTTGCTTAAGCTACAATTGATATCCTTAATACTTGGGGATTAATTTTGCGTGCAAAGAAAACGCGCATCAACCTATCAAGAAGAACAAGTTAAAACAAGATTTTTCAAAACAAATATAGATGCAAAAATAAGAAAAAATATCCTAAGTAGAGCTAACAAATTCAAACACATTACACCAAAGCCTTTAGCCCCGGCAACGGTGCCATGAACTTAGTTTCAATTTTGGTATAAATAGATTAGAGTAAGCATACTCTATCGCGTAGTAGACCGTAGTGACCAAGTGCAAAATTTATAATATCGTACCCAAGGGCGAAAGTGTATGTATCAGTATTTGAGAAATATTTTACTCTAGAAGGACTAATCAATAAAGGATGGGGATGTTGAACACTAAAAACTAACAAAGAAATCAATTAAAGATAGAAAAATTACATATGTGATGGAAGATAGATGAGGGTAAGCAATCTAAGAAGTATGCAAGTCAAACAACATCATGGAAAAGGCTTATGTAGACTCACATACACACATGCATTGAAGGTCATCATGTTATGATACTAAGAGCACTCTCGAAGAGTGTCTCCAATCCTCACTCTTCCTAAAGGTACTTATGGATATTAATATACCAATATAAAGATAATATCACGAAGAATTTTCTCTAGTAGGCAGGGACGTTTTTCTAGTGTTCCCTTTCTAAAGTCAAGTGAGTTTTGGCTTGGGTCCCCTCATCATATCAAACACTTTCACAAGTAATATCAACAATGTCCTATCATAAGATTCTAAGCACATGAAGGTTATGACCAAACTCCCCACATACTAATATAGTCACCTCATGCAATCAATGATTCAATTAAAACCCTAAGCATAACATCGGAATGAGCATCCTAACATCATGAATAGAGAAATTAACCACACAAATCATTAATAAGATGAGAATAAGTATTCATGATAGAAAATATTCATAACAATTAATTTATCACACATGTGGTGTGCAAAATCTACATAATCCCTAACCAATCATATTGCTAGCCTCACATTAGGACTAGCCACTACAAATCATTAATAATTCATTAAAATCCATGGCATGCTCTAATTGAGCCAAATAATGAAGAGATTCACAAATTAAAGGTAAGTTAGCTTCCCTTTCAAAGTATGCCTTCTCTTCCTTTAACATGCTCTAATCTTCACTTCCTTGATGAATTTTCCTTCTTAGATTGGTGGATTGATGGAATAGTTGATGGATTTGAGGAGATCAAGTAGATTGGATGGATGAAGGGTATGGATATGGATAGAATGGAGTTAGTGTGTGAAAATGTGGGTGAAATGTATGTTGATCTAATCCAGAATGATTCCTCTTGATTTTTACGCCCAAAACATGTATTTATACACCTGTAAGCTTCTAGAACTCGTGCTGATCACGATTCCACTTTTCGGCCGAGCTCGACTCGAGTAGGCACAACTCGACTCGAGTCGAGACGAGTTTTTCGACAGATTTCTACTTCCTACAGAGCTCGACTCAAGCTCAAAACTCAAGTAAGAGGAGAGGTCAAGATCACGTTGCAGGTGTGTACAGTCGACCATTGTGTCCAAACCGACGCAACTCGATTTGAGTTTTTCAGCACCAACTCGACTCAAGTTCAGGACTCTGGTCGAGCTCTCGATAACAAAGCTCGACTCAAGTTCAGGACTCTGGTCGAGTTGGTGCAATTTCCAGCAATTTTGTTTCGCCTCATTTTCCTTCGTTTCAACTCTGAATTGAGCTCCGTTTTTTCCTGCATCTTCCTTTTTGCGTCAAGAATTCATTTATACCTGAAAATCTTACAAATTCCACCAAAGTAATAATTCTTTAAATATCTACAAATATCGCGCAATTTAAGACATTTAATCATGAAAATCACATATTTATCATTTCAAAGCACAAATCTCCATATGAACATAAAACACCACTAAAAGATATACAAATTAGATAAAAACACACGAAAATACATAATAAAAAGACACTAAAATTTAGGCAAAAATGACACTGATCTGGAAGCTACAAGTTCTCATAGTTTAGCAAGGTTATTTGGGATGTGCATGTCGTTGCTAACATTATTTGGCAGGGGGTTGGCTCTATAGGAGCTCCTTCCTTCAGAAATATTAGTAGGATGAGTGTGTGAAGGCTTTAGAAAGTAAAAGAGAGAGAAAAATAGAGTGAGTGAGGGCGCATGCCCTCCTTCTAGCGCCAAAATATTGATGTGTGGTTTTATGATGAAAATAATTTTAGACTGGAATATGAATAAATCTACGAAATCAATACTAAAAATGAAGTAAAACTCTCTTTTATTTTTATTTAGCAATTTGGCCAAATATGCATTGCAGAGTGAGTCGAATAGAGCTTCATTTCGGTAGAAGAAATTAACATAGAGAGAGAACTTATGCTAATTTTGGTAATGAGAATGAGATGGTCTTTACCGATGGTTCCTGGTGCTATTTATAGGCAAAAATTAGGGATAATTAAATGTAGGGTAGCCACAGGAACCTAGGGCCTAGGTTACTTTATATTTAATGCAAAGATCTTATCTATCCTCTGTGATGCGATAAGATTTGGGAGATTTGATATTTCCCACCTTAGAGAGTATCCACTATGCTACCGACTTGTGATCAACTCCAAAAGGTCGCGGTAGAGCTACTGCGGCGCTATACTGGAGCATGGCTGCCGAGCTGAGATGGAGGTCGAGCTACTGCAGCATGTCTACTAGGTATGGATGTCGAGCTACGGAGGAGTGGCTATGAGGCGTGGCCGTCGTGCTGCTGTCAAGGTACATGATGTCTTATTACGTGGAGCTGCCATGTGAGTTGTTCTAACCTTGTGAGGCTGTAGTATAATTTCCACGTGTGGCTGCACTGTGGAACTGTCTTATGTGACACTTTGAAGAATTGTCATGTATAGCTATCAGTGGACTTGCCATCTATAGTATTCCGTAGTACTACCATACATGGGTTTTGACTTGTGTTTCTTGTGCAGACTGATAATCTTTTATTGAGCTACCACAATTATTATTATTATTATTATTATTATTATTATTATTATTATAAAAGTAGAACAATATACTTATTAGTTAATGAGATTAATACTCCACTTTTAATTAAAAATTGCCAATGTAGTTAATTTTTTAGGAATTAACCTTTTATATAATTTTTTTTCTAATACTCATTTTTATACCTTAGAAAGGAAAAATGTCTATTCATATAATTTCGTAATACACTTTAATTTTATAATTCTTATCTATACCCATTGAACATTATCTACTTTACACTTTATTTATTACCATAAAATACAAATTACTTATAAAAAATCAATGGAAATAAAAAAGTAAGTTTACATAATATATATATAATATGGACACTCCATTGTAAGATGGGTTTATATGAGAGGGGTTAGTTTATTATTAATTAAAGTATTATTATATAGGTAAATTATATTTATCGGTTAGTAATTAAATCATTTTTGTAGTGAATCATATTTTATAATATCCTAAAATCATATTTTAAAATATTATTATATTTTAAAAATATATTTAATTATCAATATACACATTTATCTATATAATAAATACTTTAACCCATGTTAAGATCACTATAATTATAACCACCGTTTTAAAATAGACTTTGACCATATAATAATTGTGAACTACAATATTTTTAAAGTACTACGTGCATGATTGGAGGATTGGGGCTCTAATGTAAGGTTTTGCATCATAGCCACGTTCGAAATGCTCCAACTAGTTGATTGAATTTAATTTCTTAAATATTTGTATGACATTTTTTTTTTTTTGTATGACATATTTTGAAGTACAAAAATATAAATAAAAATAAAATTCAAATTAATTCTTCTAAGGTAGACAATTAAAAAAATCTTACTCCAAACTCAATCATTTTTGTTACTTTTTGTTTACCGATTGTCCCATCATATATGTATAATGACGTCTGTTGTCCCAAGGACATAGCTCAAGTGGTAGAGGGGAGGGTGGAAAGGTCTTTCAAATGAGTTTGGTTGCTGCAGGATGGGGGTTCGAATCCTGTCTTTGGCATGGATTTGGCTAAAGCACAAGTTAAACAGTGAGTCCTCTCTATAAGCCACTTGAAGCAGGCTTGAAGCACATCCTGCGATTTACCTCCTCCACCAATCCCCAGAGCAGGGACGGTGGGGCCTCTAATGGTGGGGTACACCATAATAACGCCTGCACCCTGCATTACTATCTGCCCTATAATACCGTAATATTAAAAAATATATTTCCTCTGTCCGGTCCTTATGGCTATGTTGGCTATGTTTATTTTTTGTATGTTGATTAATGAATATAGTATTTTAATGTGTATTGAGGTGAGATAAATAATATTTTTATATAAAGTGAGTATTTTTATATAAAGTGGGTAGATGTATTAGTTTGATGTGTGGCTCATGGGGAGAGAAGTAATTAATTTGTGAGGGTTTCATAAGCTAAAATGGAAAATATAACTATTAGGATGGGAAGCCAAAAAAAATATGTAATTATTAGGATGGGACGGAGGGAGCACGTATCATCTAATTTTACATTTTATTAAGTAAAAGACAAAAACTTTATTTTTAATATTAAAATACTAAAATTCTTCTCATTTTATTTTACTTTTTACACAAACGCGTAAGAATAGTTATACTGAGAGAGCAGAAAAAAAAAAACTCCGTATTTCACTATTTTCGAAGAACACTCTTATAAGAAAATAACTTTTTCTCATGTCATAAAACACACCAATCAACAAATTAAGACGAAAATTTAGTGATTGGACAGTAATATAATGACAATGTATATATGCAATGAACTGTGAATATTTGGACGGTATCTCTCACTCACCAATAATAAAGGTAACTTGGTAAGGTGTAAGTTTTCCACACGGTTCCATAAAAAAAGATTAAAAAAAAAAAAAAAAACAAACAAACATTCATGCTAGAACATGTGGTAAAAGCAAATTTAATCAAGAGTGTATATTAGGTGCACCCGGATGCACCCTTACACCCATATTTGTATAACTTTTTATTTTATTTTGTATACATGTTATTCTCTTTTGTATACGTATTTTGTAATAATTGTATATCTTTTTCACACTAAATTTTTCATTAAAAAAACAAGCATTCATATGTGTATAACTTTTTATTCAATAGTGTATACATGTATTTTAATAATTGTACATTTTTTACACTCAATTTTTTATTAAAAAAATTAACAATTAAATTGTATACATTTTTACTCATAATTGTATATGTTTTTGCTTATATTTGTACGTGGGTGCACACGAAGTTTCGTGTGCACCCGGGGTGCACACTATATTTAGCCTTTAATCAAAGATGATACAAAAGCATGTTTCTATAATTGAATTGTTGAACGAACAAGAAGAAGTAATGGTTCAATTTTCAATTGAAAATTTAGATTGATATATTTTTACTTCTATTTTATAAAATTATCATTCATAAAAATATATATTCTCCTAAATTATTTTTGAATTTAAAATACAATTTAAAATTAAAATATAATTAAATAAAAATATCATAATTTATACTTTTATAATATACCTACCTAATTATAATCATAATTTAGTGTTCAAATAGAGTGGACATGTGGCACCTCAATCTCGTTAGATTATATTTTAAATTAATCTCTACCATTAATATAAATAAAATTATTAATATTTAAATAAAATTACTACACAGCTGCCTATTTAAACGTACTTATGCACTTCAGAATCAACTCATAATTTAATCCCAAATGCAAAATTATGTTTTAAAATAAATAAAAGTAATAGTGAAATATTATCACTAAAATAGATAAAAAAAAATTAAAGAGTTGATATTAGGTGCACCCCCGGTGCAAGGGTGCACGTATAACTTTTTATTTTATTTTGTATATGTTTTTATTCTATTTTGTATATGAATTTCTTAATAATTGTATATTTTTTTCACACTAGTATTCATATGTGTACAACTTTTTATTCAATGGTGTATGCATGTTTTTTTAATAATTGTATATATTTTTACCATTAAAAAAACTAACAATTAAATTGTATATATTTTTGTTTATAATTGTATATGTTTTTGTTTATTTTTGCATATACGTTTTTTAAAATGGGTGCACAGTATCTTAGGTGCACCCGAGTGCATTTATCCAAAATTGAAAATCAATTGGATCGATTTTTCCAGTTTTGATCGGTTCAATCCTATTCAACCAAAAAAGTGATTTTTTTTTTTGGTTTTCTGGATTGGTTCCGGTTGGTGCTCAGATCCGATCTGATTTTGGAAACATTACACAAAAGTAGAGGAAACCGGAACGGTTGTAAAGGGCACAAGATTTGGCAGGAAGGGCACCCCCACCCCCTTGTAGTGCTACTGCTATATAAACCCTGGAAACCAATTCATAATCTCACCACAGAGTTAAAAAGTGCCCTCTCAACTACACCTCACGAGCAAAACACCACATCCAAACAAATGGCCGAAACCAAAGGAGAGGCTGATACTCTGCCCGACGCCTGTGACTACAAGGGCCGCCCCGCCCTGCGCTCCTCCTCCGGCGGATGGACCAGCGCCGCCATGATTCTAGGTATTCACTCCTTCATCCATCCTTGTTGATAACAAGCTGAATTTGTTTTAAATGTGGTGGTGGTGGTGAACATGATCAGGAGTCGAGGGGTGCGAGAGGCTCACCACGCTTGGAATTGCTGTGAATCTTCTCACTTACATGACCAACACCATGCATTTGGGCAATGCTGTTTCTGCTAACACTGTTACCAACTTTCTTGGGACTTCTTTCATGCTTTGTTTGCTTGGTGGTTTCATTGCTGACACCTTCTTGGGAAGGTATGCCTAATCTTTCACCTACCCTTTTCAAAACACTTTTAACTTTCTTTCATATAAACCACTGATGCAATCACAAGTATATCTATCATGAATTTCAATTTTTTTTTTTTACTATTTCAGGTATTTGACCATCGCCATCTTCGCTACTGTTCAAGCAACTGTAAGTATACTCCAAGAATGTTATTACTAAAAATTCAAATAAACACTCAAGCAAATCCCCTGTTTTTTTTAAAATAATGTTACTTTTAATTATATTGTATTCTAATGACTTGTGAAGTGGAAAATAGAGAAAAGGGCCTAAAATCAACGACAAGATTATGTTACCTTTTCATCATTTTGTGATTGACAGATATGATTTACCTCAGGTATATTATTTGATTACTTATAATGCAGGGTGTGATAATCTTAACAATATCAACCTTAATCCCCACTCTCCGGCCGCCGAAATGCGTCCCCGGCGGCGGTTCCTGTATTCCGGCGAACGGAAAACAGCTTCTCATCCTCTACACCGCTCTCTACCTGACAGCCCTCGGCACCGGCGGCCTGAAGTCCAGCGTGTCCGGATTCGGGTCGGATCAGTTCGACGAGTTTGATAAGAAGGAGAAGAAGCAGATGATCAAGTTCTTCAACTGGTTCTTCTTTTTCATCAGTATTGGAGCTTTGGCGGCTGTGACTGTTCTGGTGTACATTCAGGATAATCTGGGGAGGCAGTGGGGGTACGGGATTTGTGCGTGTGCCATTCTGGTGGGTTTGGCGGTGTTTCTGTCGGGAACCACACGGTACCGTTTTAAGAAGCTTGTCGGAAGCCCTCTGACGCAGATCGCCGCCGTGGTGGTGGCGGCGTGGAGGAAGAGACGCCTTGAGACGCCGTCGGATGCTTCTCTTCTATTTGATATTGATGATATTGATATTGTGTGTGATGAAGAGCAGGCCAAGAAATTGAAGAAGAAGCAGAGGTTACCGCACAGCAAGCAGTTCAGGTGAGTTCACTTGGGTGTCTTTAAGTACACTTTTCACCCGCGTTACACGTTGCTTCGTCTCAATGTACAATTCAATTCTCGTGTTACATAAGGTGTTACATCTTGTGTTACATAAGGTGTTACATTTTGTGTTATAGGGGTGTGTTGTCACACACACCTGTAACACAAGATGTAACACCTTGTGTAGGAGGGGATCCCACTTGCTCAATATACCCTCTCTAAATTATTCTCAGATCCCCACTAAAATGTTATCGTCTCATTCAAAAGTTTTCATGTTGCATTTTTAGTAAAAAAAGCTTCACATATGAGTTATCATTCATTGCTAATATAACTATACATTAAACATTAAATAATAATAATACTATTTAGTTACGTTCAAAAAGCAAATGGGGCTTATAACAGAGGGAATTTTTTTTCATCTCACAATAAACATCAATCACCAATAATATGCTAGTATTTAATTACAAATTTAACAATTCTCACCCATCAAACATAACATGTTTTATAATAATTTATTTATTACGTAACTAAATTATATTACCCTAAAAAATGAATAAGGTTGATAAAATTTTTAATTTTATTAAACTTTATATCTATTTTTCTTACACAATTCTTATATGTTAATGGTACAGGTCATACACCTATCAAAATGCATAAGTGTATCATTAATACAATTTGTTATAAGAGAAGAAAACACCTTTAATGCATCAATTATTAATCTGTGTCTCGTGCGGTTGTTATCAACTCATTTGCATTTTAAAACATACATAACTTACCCTTACCTTATGCAGCAATTTATAGTATAATACTATTTATTAACAAAGAGAGCACAAGATTTCAGTGAGGTTAATTAAAAATAATACTAAATTTTAAACTGTATACTCTGTCCACCTCAAAAAATAAATAAATAAATAAAAACCTCATTTTATCATTTTCTCCATCTTTTTTAAAAAGTCCATTTTAGTCATTTTGGGCGTCTCATCTAAAAGGTCTAATTTTATTTTTATACATATGGAATCCACACACACTCACTAATACAATTAAAATAAATTATTCCCTCCATCTCTTTTACAGAGTCCATTTATTCATTTTGGGCATCTCACTCAAAAAGTCTAATTTCATTTTTTATACATACGAGACCCCACACACCCACTAATAAAATTAAAATAAGAGGTCTACACTCCCACTAATACAACTATCAAAATAATAATACTCCTTAATCTACGTGCATAAAGTAAAAAAACCCTCTTTGTGCAAGTGGGATCCCCTATTACAACCCCATACTATATCTCATGTTACATGGGGTGTAATGGGTGACAAGTATCCCCTTTTACACACAATTGAATGTAAAAGGGGACACTTGTCACCCATTACACCCCATGTAACATTAGATGTAACATGGGGTGTAATAGGAATTGAATTGCTCTTTGTGTGGGAAGGATGGAGTACTCCAAAGATACATATTTCACTATTTTCAGTAAAGAGCCCCACACATGAACAATCATCACTACTAATTAATATAACTATACATCATACATAAAATAATAATATGTTTTATTCCAGTAAAATAAAAAAAACAAATAACCATCTTTGGAGTCAACATAGAATATCTAATATAAGTAAAATAGTACATTGATAGGAGGTAGTATTATTATTGTTAAAAAAATATTATAGTATACCCTTAAGGTTTCAAAAATGAAAAATATTTTTCTTATTTTAACACTAATACAATTTAAATTTCAATTAATTTTTTCATTAAAAAAAATATTACTTTTATAAATTAAAATGTATATTATTTAAATAAAATGTTATACTTTTGAACATCTCCTGTGTCCATATGCCCAAAATACCAAATTCAAAGAAAAATATTTAAATGTTTAAAATATAAAAAATTATAAGAAATATGACGAGTATTTAAATGAACCATTAGAGAAAGCGCAGAAAATGTAAATAACATATATATGAGAAATGAGATCACGTGTGAGATGCCTAATTAAAGAAGAAATCAACTATTTTCAGGTCAAGTAATATGTTATTATATGATAATTTAAATAATATGACGTTAATGAAACAAATAAATATCATTAAATTTTCTTTAACATTAAGCTAGCATGCAAATTTCGGTGACATCAATATTTGAAATAAATATGATGGCACATTTTGGTGAAATTTTCATCATCAAACCACATTATCGGTGGAAATAATTATACTTTCCTATAATAATGATTGAGATAATTTTATTTGAAAAGCTTATCGTCATGAAATGAAATAAATAATGGGAGTGAGGTTATTTATTCTATTTTATACAAATTATTATGGATAACAAATAATAATTTCATTGGACCCATGACACGTGTAATTAAGGCACTCTAGTGCTAACTATATTGAGTAAATATTCAAATTAGTCTCGTAAGTATGACATTTTCCAACTTTAGTCATTTTTCTTTTGTAATTTTCAATTTTGGTCCTTTTTTGTTAACTTTTAGTTCTTTTAGTCCAAATTTAGTACTTTTGGTCCAAATTTAGTCTTTTATGTTAAAAAAAGTCCAAAATAGTCCGAAAGTATATACATATAGGACCAAAAGTGGACAAAAGAAGGACCAAATCTTGAAAAAATGACTAAAACAGGACCAAAATGACTAAAAGTGGACAAAAAAGGACCAAAATTGAGAATTACAAAAAAAAATAACTAAAGTTGGAAAACGTCATACTTACATGACAAATTTTGATATTTATCCTAACCATATTTGTCGGTATGCTTTCTCCATTTTAAAAAACTCATTATCCTAAAAAGCATCCATTTTTAAATAAAATTAGAATATTAAATAAAATAAAAAAATGAGACAAAATATTATCGTTTCAACAAATAACAGTACCCTTCTTTGGAGTCGAGTGAGGCATTATTTGAGAAATTAAATGAGATTGGTCGTACATATGATCAATAATTTACGTGAGAAGCCAAGTTGTGCAAGTTGCAAAGTTATATCACATAAATGTCATGAAAGAACACACTTTCACCACCCATATGATAAACTTCATTTTTATTATCGTTTAATAATAAATTTCCCCACAAATAAATAGAAACATCAAACAATTATACATCTTAATTTTAAAAATTATTACAGTTATAACCTAACACATAATATGTTGTGTAATTTATTTTCTTAATCTCATAATGAAATTCATAATTATTTACACATAAGAGATTTTGGAATTTGGAGAATTTTTTTATTTTTTAAATTTTTTTAAAGATAATTTTTTTCTTTTTAGATAATAATTCAGTGAAGTTATTAGATCATCGTATGTATGCTATTTATTTATTTATTTAAGGTAAAGATTTATTTATAAAAGAAATAAAAATAATAAATATAAATTTATTTATATTACTGATAAAATATTTATTTATTATTTAAAAAGACTATTCTTAAATTTTGTGTCGACATTAATAATGCAATTTAATCTCCGAATGAAAGAGTAAGCACACCCACCAAATTACGATGCTGGCATGTGATTGGTTCCTAGGGTTTTGTGACACTACATTTTATAGTATCTTTCAATTAATTATTGACCATTTAATTTTGGAGAGATGGGCCAACTCTTTCCTGTTTAGTTTCAAGACTAATATTAATTTACTTAATTAAAATATTACTCTGTCCTAATCGAAAATTTAAAAAATGCAATCAAAGTTCGAATACTTTTGTGCTCCAGATTCACACTTGACATCTCAAGATTAAGTTACCAAAAAGTTTTCAAACCATATTAATTTTAGGTAAATTATATTATAAACCACATTAAAAACAATTTTTTTTAAAAAAAAATCATAAATAAACAATTCCATAAAATAATTTTCCTAATTAATAATACTCCCTCCGTCCCGGATATTTTTACCCGTTTGTACGGGCACGGAGATTAAGACGTTTTATTTTTTTAATATATAATGTAAGAGAAAGTAGGGATAAATTAGTAATTTAAAAAGAAAAAGTGAATAAAATTATTGGGAATGATGAATAAAGTGTAAAAAAAAAATTAAAGTTGTTGGGATTGTAAAAAGTAGGTAATAAAATATTATGTATTTTTGCCAAAAATGGAATACGTAAAAATACGTGGGACACCCCAAAATAGAAAGTGGGTAAAAATACGTGAGACGGAGGGAGTATTGTGATTTGGTGGATTAAGAAATTGATTATTACTATTATTATATACTCTCCCATCCCACAGAAGTTGTGACATTTTTCTTTATGGGTTGTCCCGTAGAAATTGTCACATTTTCTTTTAAAGCATGTGGGACCTACACAAAAAATATTAACATATTCACATGGACCCACACACCACTAATATACCTACCTACTACACATTAAATATTATTTCTTTTAATTCACTTTACATTAAAATATTATATTTCTTAATATTTGTGTAAAAAAAAATATAACAACTTTAATGGAATGGAGAGAGGGAGTATATCATAAGTATACACATTAAAAACATTAATGTCAGTGAAGCATCTAGGCTAATACAAATATACAATGGGCAAATACAAGACTCGAGAGTCTCACTCAAATAGAAAACATGTCTTTATAAATGCTTTTCTAGAGTTCTCAGACACATCTCATGTGTCCAACAGTTCAACGACACGTCAAAAGTTACATTTCTTCTTTCCTCTTCAAGGTATCATGTCTTTTTTAACATATTCTCTCATCTCATCTAATGGTTATACATTTTCATTTTGGACGTTATATTCTAATGGTTATATTTTCTTTTTTAGCATATGTGATCCACATAAATTAATTACTTCTCTCTCCATGGGTCCACACATCCCACTAATACACATACCCACTTTACATTTAATTATTATTTCTCTCACCTCAATACACATTAAAATTCTATATTCATTAATCCCCGTGCAAAAAGCAAACGTAAGTATAAGGACGGGATGAGGGAGTATACTACGCTCCGTCTCTAAGTTAAAATTTATGTTTTGCTTTTTCACTAAGATAAGTAATATTTCAATATTAATTAAGAGATATAATATTTCAATGTATAATAAGGTATACTAAAAAAAGTATTTCTTAACAATAGAATTTATCAACGGAATTCAATGCATTGGTAATTAACAATGGGTTATTACCAACGAAATTATTTATCAACGGAATTGATTTTTCGTTGCTAAAAATTTACCAACCACCACTTTACCAATAGAATTTTACCAACAGATTCCGTTGGTAATCCGTTGGTAAGCCAATTTAACAATGGAATTAAGGTTTTTACCAACGGAATATTCCGTTGGTAAAAACAGTTTTTTTGTAGTGGTATTAGAAATAATATTTAATTTAAAATAGGTAGTTGTATTGGTATGAATGGTCCTGCATGAAATAATTTAGTACTTCTTCCGTCCCATTCAATGAGGGTCTTTTTTTTATTTTGGTCGTCCCATCCAAAGGGTCCCTTTTCCTTTTTACACACATGGGACCCACATACCCCCTCTAATAAAATTAAAATATGGGACCCACACTCCCACTAATACAACTACCCACTACATATTAAATAATAATACTCCTTAATCTACGTGCAAAAAAGCAAAAGCCCCTCTTATGCCGGGACGGATGGAGTATTTTGTATGGACCTAACTTATCAACAAAAAATGTAAACCTTAAATTGGGACAAACCAAAATAAAAAATGTAAATCTTAATGCGAGACAGAAGGGGTAGATTAAAAAATATTATTACTCACCCATTTACTTTAAAGAGTTCATTTTTTTTTTCATTTATGACGTCCATTTCAAAAGGTCTCATTTCCTATTTACCACACATAATGAGATCCACACATACCCCACTAATACAATTAAAACATAGACTCATACACTCATTAATACAACTATCTACTACACATTAAATAATAATACTCCTTAGTCTGCATGCAAAAAGTAAAGAGGATACTTTAAATGGGATGAAGGTAGTATTTAATATATGAGCAAATCTTGTGTGAGACCGTCTAATGTAAACCTTTATTTGAGATGGATAAAAAATGATAATATCATTAACGAAAAGTGATAATCAATGAAAAATGATAATGGTGCAGTGAATTATTTCATGAACAATTTATAGTATAAATAAAAAGTGATAATATTTTATAGTGAAAGTGATAATATTTTATAACGAAAATGGTAATGATATTATTGTTTTTTATTCGTCTCACACAAATCTTTGCTTTAATATATAGTGAGTAATTGTATTAGTAGTGTATGAGGATCATATTTTAGTTATATTAATAGTGTGTATGGGGTCTCATATTTCAAAAAAATAAAAAAGATAAATAATAATTATAACATTTGTAGTGGACACCTAAAATGACAAAATGATATTATTATGAGCAGTACTCCCTCCGTTAAAATGTTTACATTTAACATTTTGACGTCCACTTGAAAAGTTTACATTTTATTTTTTTTTTCTTTTAAGAGCTCTATCATTGCCCTTACACAATACAAGTTTAATCACTCATAATTTTTAATAGACATGCAAACATCAAACATAATTTTTTTTTTTAATGGACGGAGAGACTACTCTAAAAGAAAACTATAAAATTATATGGACAATGTCCCTCCTCTAAAAGAAAACTATAAAATTATATGGATAATTGTTGGATTTTCTACTCACTTGTACACATTAATATTATAACTAGTGACAGATAATATGTTACATGCATCAACATGACACATGAAGCCCCATGTCGTGTTTACAAAGTATTAATTTGTTAAAGATAAAAATTAAATTTAAATATTATCAACTACATAATATAAAATTTTCCACGTTCTCTTCATTTGTTTATCAACCGCACAACACTCTTCATCCGTTGACATTTCGTTGCTAAAAGAAATTAAATATCATTTTTGTTGTTAATTCATTTGTAATTACCAACTAATTAAATTTCTTTGAAAATTTCCGTTTTAAAAAAAAAAAATTTTTTATGTGAATATACCTTCCTTCTAATTAAAAGATAGAAGTAAAAAGGAAAAAAAGAATATTTTAAATATATATATATACAATTAATGTGAAGACACGGATGAAGTACATTGTTCGTGATTTTTAAAATTCATATAAACTTTGCGAACCTAATTAAAAGATCCTACCATTTTAATTGACATGGGATTTATCTATGATTTTAAAATGTACCAACGTTCACTATTTATTTATATATGAGGACCAGAAATAAGATCCTTAGCCCAAAATTAAATTTTCTAATTTTGTTTTTAATCTCTGATGTTTTACAGGTTTTTGGACAAAGCAGCCATCAAGGACCCAAAAGTTGCAATGACAGGGACAATCAACAAATGGTACCTTTCAACGTTAACAGATGTTGAAGAAGTGAAACTAGTGATAAGAATGATCCCAACATGGGCCACAACCATCATGTTCTGGACCGTCTACGCCCAGATGACTACCTTCTCCGTCTCACAAGCAACCACCATGGACCGCCGCATCGGCCAATCCTTCGAGATTCCCGCCGCCTCCCTCACCGTCTTCTTCGTCGCCACAATCCTCCTCACCGTCCCCGTTTACGACCGGATCATTGCTTCGGCATGCAAGCGGGTTCTCAAGAACCCACAGGGCCTCACTCCCCTCCAGAGGATAGGAGTGGGCCTCGTCCTGTCCATATTCGCCATGGCAGCTGCCGCGCTGTCAGAGATAAAGCGCCTGCACTGCGCGCAGGTGCACAACCTGACGCACGCACCAGCTGGCACCGTGGTGCCGCTGAGCGTGTTCTGGTTGGTCCCACAGTTCTTCCTGGTGGGGTCCGGGGAAGCGTTTACGTACATGGGACAGCTGGATTTTTTTCTGAGGGAGTGTCCGAAGGGGATGAAGACTATGAGCACTGGATTGTTTCTGAGTACACTCTCATTGGGGTTCTTTGTGAGTTCCATTTTGGTGGCCATTGTTCATAGGGTGACAGGGAGCAACAAACCATGGTTAGCTGATAACCTTAACCAGGGTAGGCTTTACAATTTCTATTGGCTGCTGTCCATTTTGAGCATTGTGAATTTGGTGGTGTTTCTCTGGTGTGCTAGAGGCTACGTCTACAAGGAGAAGAGGCTCTCTGATGAGGGAATTGAGTTGGAAGATAATAGTGAACCCAGTTGCCATTAGTATGTAGTCTAATCCCTCCCTCCATTAAGATGCTATAGTCTAATTAATGTTTCTTAATTAATGTGTCTGTAATACGCATAATGTGTATTAAAAATGATTATAAACGTTATCATAATGCTCACATTGTTAGGGTATGTTTGGTAATTGTTTATATTGGTTTTTGAAAATCAAAGAATTTTATAACCAAATAAATGTAATAATCTGTTTTAGATGTTAGACTTGTTTTTTTTCTTTTTTAATGTTTGCCCCTAAAAAGTCAATAAAATTAGTCAAAAAATAACTTTTCTTAAACTCCGTGTCTATAGTAACTAAGACAATGAGTTTGGGACGAAGGGAGTATATCATTTCGTCAGAATTGATGTAGAGGTATTTACTTGTTATTGTATGTTGCACTCTTGAGTTTTGTATTTCGATATTATGTTACTTCATGATCTTATTAATTGTAATATTTTTGTTCACTATGCATTTTATTGGTACTTTTAGTCACGTGAGTTTATATGTTTTTGAAAGTATTGAAGTATTATAAGGAATTTAAAATAATCTATCTTCTTAAGGGAATTATAAAAACTAAAGACGTAAAGATATTTGTTTGTTTCTGCATATCTGGCACCCACTAATTTACACAAGAATGACTAAGCATTATTTCGTGTGTTGGCAGCTGTATGCAGGCATGAATCAGCATCATATCGTTTACTGTCAACAAGAATGACTAAGCATTATTTCGTGTGTTGGCAGCTGCATGCAAGCATGAATCAGCATCATTTCGTGTACTGTCAGTCAGTCATTATATGCAGCATAACTACCTCTACTTATTACACGTACACAAAACATATGTCACTTAAAAAGAATAACACACTAATGACTAAGCACATGTCCTTTGAATATAAATAGCTCATATATAAATGGATATATATACCTATTCACCTGTAACCTTATCGATTCAACTTCTCTATAACTATATACCAACATAAATGAACACTAATTCATATAATTAATGGTGTGACTAACATATGTATAATAACTACTTCGAACAGGAAGTCGAAGAACTTGTCAAAAAAAAGTCTCAATGGTGGCTTAATATAAACCTACAAATCCGCAATAAAGTAATTAGGCACTTACCCCTAGTATTCTAGGGAGAACAGATTAAACATCGCCCCCTCCCCTCACTTATTCCAGGTTCCCCAACGGCGCCCCTTTCCCCTCTCGTTTTATCTCAACTAGGGGTGAGAAAAAAAATATGAAAAACTCGGTATACTGAGCCGCTGTATCGAAAAATGTCGAAAAATATCAATTTTTTAACATACCAAAATTTTCGGTACGACATGGTTACCGTATCGAAAATTTTGATACTGTGTCGGTATTGTATATAAATCTTTTTAGTATTTCAGTATACCGAATTTTTTTTAGTATTTTAGTATCGGTATATCGTACTAGTAAATATCGAAAATTTTTATTTTTATTTTTTAAAGTTTAATTATACATAATACAATATTTAAGTACATCTTATATTATTAGGGGGCGGCTATTTGCACCCCCAAAAATACTTAATGCACCCCATTAATAATTAAATTAAAATATCCTAAATAAAGAAGATATAAATACCCTTATAAATTAAAATTGCAATTTTTTTTATCCCAAATTACTAAGGGTAAGTCTTGCGTGAGACCGTCTCACATGAGACCATTTTTTACTTTTTAAAATAGTTATCACTTTTCAAAACTAGCTTCATCTTGAACTCCAACTCTAAGCTTTTTTACCACTAACTGGAATCTCCCAACTGCACCTGATCCTCCAGGCCAAACAACACTCTTCAATCTCTAATAGCATAGATATTTGTTCGTCTCCTCTCTAACCTTCGGCGGTGGTCCGACCACGTTAGTTATTTCTAAGTATAGTTTGTGTTGGATTTGGGGGAATTTCACCAGATTGTCTATGATCCATTGTAAGGTGGTAGAGTAGCCTTATGATGTGATTCATCATGTTAGAAAATATATTTGTTATATTTCTAATTAAGTTGGCATTAACTCAATTAACTTATATTTGGTTAAGTTTAATTTAATTATTTATGGAAAAGAATATCAATGTGGAGATTCATTCAAGATTTGGTCAATGATATCTTTGAATATCTTGTGTCAAAGATATATCTGAAGATCTCTTTTTACGAACGTGATTTATTCCTTGACCAAGAAAGGAAAGCCCATGGCCTGATTTGATATCACGGAACACCGCAGATGAGAACGTGACTGAAGTTGAATAGTCAAAGTATTCCATATTTATGATGATTTGATCTAATATCATATGGAATCAAATTTGATTGAAGATTGATTGAAGATTGTACGGGACTAGAATTGATCAAGAACTTTTTTAGATTTGATGATGTTCTCTCTAGGCTATTTATTCTCTAGTGGACGACCGATGTAACTGGAGACTTCACGTAGTTTTTGTGAGGCTATTAGAGAGTTCTTGTCAAGAAACTCTTCTGGTTATTTTGTTTCTCTTTTGTTTAATTTCATGTTCCTTCACGTTCTAAGAACACATCCTTGTAACACGGAATCCAGGAAGGAATTCCAGCATCGAGTTCAGAAGATCTCGTCACAGCCTTGGAAGGAGTCCATATAGTGTTGTCAAGACCACGTGGTAGCCAGATAAGTAATTAGGAGTTGTAAGGTATTATCAATTAGCATAGAATAGAGTTCATAGGTGTTGAATTGAAATACTTGTACTTTTCTAATGAAAGAGATCAGAGGGATGAGGTGGAGCCTATCTCGTATTTTTAGATTGTGTGCTTGTTAAGTCTTCCGCTGAATATTTATGTTTATGTTGTTGTTCTTACTATTTGTAGAACATCTGCACACAAGCATATGTTCAAAGAACATCTGCACACAAGCACATGTATTTAATCGATTTTAGATTAACATTTGGTATCAGAGCAGGTCAAGAACTGGGATCCTTTGTCCCACGGGTCACTATATATGGCATCTCACTATGATAGGATGATGAAGAAGTTTTTGGACAAAGCAGGAACAAGGAGAAGTGGTGATAAAAGAAGCTCAAAATTGGTTGAGATGAAGTTTAAAAAGGTTTAATGTTTTGAATGTAAAGGATTTGGCCATTATCAGTATGAATGTCCTAACTTTTTGCGAAAGAACAGATCCTTGAAAGCAACTTGGAGTGACTCCGAATCAGAAGAAGAACATTATCTTGCTTTGCAGGCTATGAGTAAGAATGTTACTTGTTTAACTGATAATGTTACTGCTGAAGAGGAAGAACAAGATGAATCTGATGGGAAATTTTCCCCCACTATTGAAGACATGGAGTTTATGTTTCAGCAAATGACTTCAAAGTGTTTTCAAGTTGTATGCATGACCAAAGATCTGGAAGAACAGGTTGCCGATCTTAAGAACATTTTGAATGAACCAAACCTTGAGAACTCAAGATTGAAGGGTTCTCTCAAGGCTTCTGAAGAAAGATTGTTTAAAGCTTAAGCTGATCTTGCCAAAAAGCCATTCATTGATAAGTTAGAACATCAGCAGAAGGAATACAACCTGGATGTTCTTAATCAGATTAAGGAACAACTTCTTTCTACTTAAAAGGAAAGAAACACTACCGTAAATCTACTCAAAGATCACTTGAAAAAAGTAACTACTGAGCAACAAGTCATGATGGAAGTTATCAAGAATAAGGACATGCAGATTAAGAAAGACAAGATGGAATTAGAAAGATTGAACCGATCAATCCATCGTTTTAATTGTGGAAAGACCAAGTTAAATGAGATCCTTACTTCAAGTGATGAGTATGAGAAAGTTAGTTTGGGGTATGTTGGTGAAAGTAGTAAGAACATAGGAGTAAGCTTTGTGAAACCAACTCACAAGATGTTTGCTCCTAAGGAGCGTAGAATAAACGTCCCTAAAGAAATTCATCAATTTGAGAAAAGTACAATCGTGAAGCATGTTGAGATGAAGAAACATTCATTGAATTCATCCAAAAAAGGTAAATTTGTTCCAACATGTCATTATTGTGGTATAAAGGGACATATTAGACCTTGCTGCTATAAAATGCATCACGACATATGTAATAGAAATATTGTTGAGGGGAACTTTAGTGGTATACCAGCAAGAAACTTGCCTCATAAACCTCAAAAGCGAATCGGTCCAAAAGAAGGTGGTTGCATTAAGGAACAACAGAAGGAACATGTGTGCTTTTCTTCACTTTTTGGAGTTCATTTCACATCCTCCAAGTCATGGTGTCTTGACAGTGGATGCTCACATTATATGACTAGTACCAAATTGAATTTGAGTGATTTTAGGCCTTTGAATGGGAGTACTGTTGCTTTTGGTGATGGAAGAACCAATAAGGTGGTTGGTATTGGAACATTGAATGTTTCAGGAATGCCACGTCTCAAGGATGTGTTATTTGTTGAAGATTTAAAGACAAATCTGATCAGTATAAGTCAATTATGTGATCAGAATCTTCAAGTCAGGTTTACCAAGAACTCATGTTCCATTTTTAATGTTGATAGTGTTCGTGTTCTGACAGGTACACGTTTCTTTGATAATTGCTATGTGTTGGATCAAATCAACAGTTCTCAAACTATCCTTGATGAAGTTGAGTCCCTACATCTAAAATTAGGATCAAACTATCCAATTCACTTGTTGAAAGACAGAGTTGATCTAGGTGTTTCTGAGCAGGGAAAGAACATCAGATGTTTGGTTCATGTATAGTAGGTATCGTGCTCTTGAATATGAGTGGGTCAGTTTCCTTAACAATCTAAGTGCATCTGATGTTATGAAAAAATCGACCCTTGACCTAAGAACCAAATATACAGAAAAGTGTTTTCATACAATCAAAGAACTTGTGGAGGAATGTACAAAAGATTTAGGTCATATTTCTATTGAAAATCAGATTATTGATATTTTTACCATGTTCGTTGATGCTCAAAAGTTCATCTCTCTCTTAAAATCATCTTTAGGAAAATTCATTGTTTGATTCATGTTTTTTTGTTTTAATTTATTTGCATGCTCATTAAGTTTTGTAATAGGCATATGTATGTGCTTCTCTCCATCACATTGTTATCCTTCAAAGACAAGTATATGTGGTTTTTTTTGGGGAATGAACATATTTTTTATACCCTAATTAGTATTGGGCTAGTTGCTATGAAATGATGTACTGTGAAAGCCACCATTTTTGTGGAAAGGGCTACGTACACAAAAAATAAAATGCGAGAAGAAAGCCGCTGATTTAAAAATAGGGTATGTTCTATTTGGGTAAAAAAGAGTTATAAGGATGGAACGTCTAATTTAAATAACTCTTTCAGTGAAAGTTTTTCCAAAATATTTTTAAGACAATACCCAAATCCTAGTACTGACAAGGCAAATTAGTTGTACGTCAAATGAGCAAAAGAAAATGGTGTTTCACTTGTCTTAGAGTTCTGATGTTCTTGTACTTGGGAAAAATTAAAGAGCGAATATATATATATATATATATATATATATATATATATATATATATATATATATATATATATATATATATATGCTGTTTTAAAGAACCATTATGAATGTTTGGATCCCATTATATTCATTGCTCTTGTTTAGGGGGAGAAAATTTGTGAAGTTGCATTGCATTTAGGCATCCCTTCTTTTTCTTTATTCATGATCTTTTGGCTTGTCTGACTTGGTAATTATATTGATGGCTTCTTCTCATGTGAGATATGCACTTATTCTTTTTAAATCCTTCCTATTTTTCTGGAACATGAAACATGTTTTTATTATTTGATTCCCCATGGCTTTCCATCAAAAAGGGGGAGATAATATAGTTGGATGTCTTAATTGGTTGCGTGCATATCTTTGGGGGAGTTGATTATGGGAGAGTTCGTTTTCTATTCATGTGAGTTTGAGTACTTGGTTGAGTCATGATTCTTGTGGGATTTAATGTTGATCTTGGTGAATTCGTATTGATATTCTGTTGTTTGTGTTTTTGTTCATTTCTGATTATTCTTTTTCAATACGAAAGTTTGTTTCTCTAACTATTCCAGGAACATAGAAGATGTCTTGTGTTGATTTATTTTGCAGGAATCTATTATTCTTTATCCAACTATAAGTTTTTTTATTCAAATGCCAAGGGGGAGATTGTTAGGAAATATATTTGATATATTTCTAATTAAGTTGACATTAAATCAATTAACTTATATTTGGTTAAGTTTAATTTAATTATTTATGGAAAAGAATATCAAGGTGGAGATTCATCCAAGATTTGGTCAATGAAATCTTTGAATATCTTGTGTCAAAGATATATTTGAAGATCTCTTTTTACGAACGTGATTTATTCTTTAACCAAGAAAGGAAAGCCCATGGCCCGATTTGAGATCACGGAACACCGCAGATGAGAACGTGACTAAAGTTGAATAGTCAAAGTATTCCATATTTAAGATGATTTGATCTAATATCATATGGAATCAGATTTGATTGAAGATTGATTGAAGATTGTACGGGATTAGAATTGATCAAGATCTTTTTGAGATTTGATGATGTTCTCTCTTGGCTATTTATTCTCTAGTGGACGACCGATGTAACCGGAGACTCCACGTTAGTTTTTGTGAGGCTATTAGAGAGTTCTTGTCCATAAACTCTTCTGGTTATTTCTCTTTTATTTAATTTTGTCTTCCTTCACGTTCTAAGAACACAGCCTTGTAACACGGAATCCGGAAGGGAGTTCCAGCATCGAGTTTGAGAGATCTCATCACAGCCTTGGAGGGAGTCCATACAGTGCTGTCAAGACCACGTGGTGGCCAAATAAGTAATTGAAAGTTGTAAGGGATTGTCAATTAGCATAGAATGGAGTTCATAGGTGTTGAATTGAAATACTTGTACTTTTCTAATGAAAGAGATCTGAGGGATGAGGCGGAGCCTATCCCGTATTTTTTAGATTGTGTGCTTGTTAAGTCTTCCGCTGAATATTTACGTTTATGTTGTTGTTCTTACTGTTTGTAGAACATCTGCACACAATCACATATTCGAAGAACATCTGCACCTAAGCACATATATTTAATCGATTTTAGATTAACACATCATAAGGATACTCTCCTTGAGTTGTCAAGCCAAAACAACCATTTCATCCATTAAATCCTCTTGAAGTTTTCTGTGGAATATAAACAACACATTCAACCATAATCTGTTGCAACATCTATATTAATCATGAAACTACAAAAAGCAAGACGTTTGGTAAAGGGCGTGAATCAGAAGTTTAGTTTACGGACAGGTAGTACATTAAACCCAAAGACAGAGCAATAGGGCATCATTTTTATAAAATAAAAAAACTATGTCATACTCAGACATGTTAGCTGCAGGACTCTTAACATAACATTAATTATTCTGCTAGTGATAAATTTGTTGTCGTTCTATTTTGATGGGTGTCTTGATAGTTTACGTGCACATTAAAACATTTGAGAACTATTTGAGAGATATAATTATAGTTTATCATCTTTTTATTATATGGGGTGAGTTTAGTATTTTTTTGGTTATGTTTAGTAATGTATAGGGGTATATAAGTCATATTAAATAATATAGTTTTAGTACGTATTATTATTTTTTGGGGTGCATTTAGTATTTTGGGAGGTGCAAATAGCCGCTCTCATATTATTAATACATCTAAATTATATGTGTGTAATTATGTATCACATTTATTCATACTAGATTTTTTGGGACGTGCGTTGCACTTCACATGTACATTATACTTCATAATTCTTTTCGAAAAAATTAGTATCGTTCATATCTTGCTAGTCTTTCATTAGATATATATGCTATGAAGTATCTTCAATGGGTGAAGAATTAACAATTATGTTCTGGGTGGAAAGCCCATCCTTTATAAACTATCATAGTAGCTAATGATTCCATACAACAAAAATATAACTGCATAATTTTTTTTGAAGTAGCTCCAGAGCAACTCAATGCATACATTACATATTTATAAATTTTTTATGAAGGTTTTCATTAAATAATGCATTACATAATAAAAAAATGGATAGAAATTTCACAAATTAGAAAGCATAATTTAGAAATATGAAAATTATCATATTTAAAAGAATACTCCTAGAATAACTTGAGAAATTTTACAAATAGGAATACCACTACATATCATATACAACAATACCTAGCATGAGAAGGAGATATATAGCAACTATAAAAGAAAATTGGATGTGAGCGCTAAAAATGAAATGAGCATATGATGCAATGTCAACACCAATCTCATCAAGCACCTAAACAGAAAAAATGGTCTCACATAGAAACAATGGTTACATGCCTTCTCTTCAGGTACGCTTTCTGCTTGCCTGACAGAAACTGCTCGTGTCATCAACTGAATAAGCAAAAACTAAATTCTCATCTACATCTCTAAATGTTATGCATTGTACCTGCCAGTCAAGCCATTAAACTATTTGCAAGATTGGAATATTACGTAGCAAGGATCAAACAAATAATGTACATACTTCTCCAAGAATATATAATTCTCTGGTTTATGACACATTGAAAGGGTTCCTTAATTGACACTACACCAGCATCATAAAGAAACCTGAAACTAAGTAAAAGCTTATCATCCCGGTAAAGAATAAATAAATAAAGAAAATAATAAAAACTACCTTCCAGTATTCCATGCATTGGAACTATGCTTAAATTCGTGTTGTCACCAATCATTTCTGCATATGGGAGCTCACATACAACAATAACCAGGGTAGACTGTCTTCTTGATAGCAATGAGGATTGCAGTTCCTTTATTTAAGCATGAGTTGGATTGCACATATATAGGATTGATGTGTATGAACTTAAAAGGGGTTTAGACAACATACCAAGTGGTTTCATTGCCTTTAACACCATGCCAATCTATTGTCCAGCCTCCATATTGGTACCCTAAGTTATCTGCATGAGATAAGAAGCATGTAAAGAAATTTATACAAATTTTAGGCCACCATGATCATCTGCCTATCATTAACTATGCATTGCTAATCCACATGGGAAATCACATTGAGACATTCAATGACAGCACATGATGAAAAGATTATTCCAAGTAATACCACCTAAAAATATATTTTAAGGAAATAACAATAGCACATCGAGACATACTTTGCTGCAACGAATGGGATGCCATTGCGAGAGTTAGCAGGGAAATCATCCCGCAAACCAGGTAAGATCTTAGTCATGGCTTGACCAATCTTATGGTCTTCACTATAGCGGCCCTATCTTGAATCTCTACAAAACTATCATTATCATCGACAAACAATTGATGACACATTTAGATGTGTCAAAATGAATACAAAGGATTTTAAGCAAATTAACAGCATAACAAAAGCTAGTCACAACCATGAAAACATGATGATATCACAAAATCTGTAAAAAAAAAATAATACAGAGATTCTCATATAAAATAGAACTCGAAAAAATTACGATATGGTAAGGAGAGAGGGAAATCAGTCCAAAGTTATGGCCGCCTAGAGATTTTCAACACAAATTCTAAAATTTCTTCACTAATTCCAAATTCCTCCTCTTCTTCCACCTCACAATATTAAAAAAAAAAAAAATAGCCTTCTTACCACAGTAGATAAACTGACCTACCCTCGACAGCAATGAAGAGCTCCTTCTGGTCCGGAATCAGGAAGGGTAATTGAAGACAAAGTGAGTGAGCTGTGACCATTAACCATTCTTATTAACTTCATGCTTCTAAACATATGAAATAAAAAATAAAAAAGATAATTAGTGCACCTCTGGATTATAACCACTTCAATTTGGATTAACTTGAGGCTCTCCATAATTTTGCTTTATGTCTGAATGGGTAAATGCCATCAACGACGGCCCTGGATGCTTGAACATGCTCTGTCCTGAGCACAAGTGCGAAGCTGTTTCTTCCGCCATAATTCCTATTTAAACCATGACTGGCAGCCCCATGATCATGGATCAGTTTTAATCTCTTCTCATTTTCAGCCAGCATACCCATGAAACCGTCATTCACATTATGATACCAATTTGACTACTATCATCGTAATCCAATCCAATATTCGAGTAACCATAATAATCCTTGCTGACACAATGGTTTGCATTCCACGAACCAGGTAGAATCGGAGGTAGTGGTGGAAAATGATTAACCTTGGGAGGGCCTTGGCGGTCGACAAACGAATCATATGCGTGTTACGGAAAAGGCTGGGGAAGAATTGATCTGGAGGTGACAGCGGGGTCTAGAGTATTGTGGAGGAGGGGACGGTAAAAAAGGAAAGTGAGAATGCGAGCAAAATGGACAGAAATGGTCCGTTCTAGAACACCATGGATACTCCATTTTTTAGACTGGAATTTGGAAAATTATGCAGTGAGGGGGCTAGGGCTTTATTAGAGGAAGAAAAAACATTTGGGATTTCAGTCGTTCTGAAATCATGCAGAGAGGTGGCTAGGGCTTTATTTGAGGAAGAAACAAAATTTGGGATTTCAGTCCGTTTAGAGTATTTTCACTGTGAGAAGAACTTCAAGAGACTGCATATAGAAGTGAATAGGTCACAAAATAATTATGCAGAGAGGTAGCTAGGGCTTTATTTGAGGAAGAAACAACATTTGGGATTTCAGTCCGTTCAGACTATTTTCATTGTGAGAAGAACTTCAAGAGACTGCATATATAGAAGTGAATAGGTCACAAAATACATGCGCAAAAATTAATGAACAAATAAGTAATTATAAGGATAAAGAGGAGATTATTAAAATAAGGGAGGATAAAATGAGAAAAAAATATTTTACATAGCCTAGTCACTTTTAATATTTTATAGACGTACGTGCATTATATTTTGTAATATGATTTTTTTTTTAAATCTTTTTTTCCCCAACATAACTATGAATAATTTAAGTAAATGTTCTATTAAATTTTAATTATATTTAAACTTTCTTTTATAAATAATATTTTTCCTCAGAAAATGTTAATCTGATCAAACCAAGATTTTGTATTTTACATGGATATGCATATAGAGGACAACTTACTTCATGCAATTATTTCGTGTAAATTTGAACTTTGTTTTGCATTAAAATTATGCTTTTATAATATTACAAAAGTTAAAGAAATACTTGAATTTCATGAATTAATAGTAGATTATAAAGAATCAATAAAAATTAAGATTATAAGTTATTTGAATAATTAATAGGCTTTAAGATGCATCAGAAGGATATACCTGGATAAGAAGCAACATACACATGTTGAAAATTAATTATAATTAGCAAAGGAGGAAAATGCAACACAAAATATGAGAAATTCCAACATGTGTTAGCAACATGAGAGTTAGTATCTACAACCAATCTACTTCAACAATTTACAATAATAAATTCTCCAACAAAACTGTTGTCTAGATTTGACATGAATTAGGAAAGTGAAGACACACAATTACTACATGTTTAAATCTACATAATCTCATGTAAATTATGCAAGCTTCTTCATAACTTGGTCCAACTTTTGATCGATGAGTCGAACACATTTTGGTATAGTTTTTCAAAAGTATTGAATAACATGCTTCCCTTGCCTTTATACCAGTTATGTCCACCTCTTTCTCATCTACTTAGTCAATATAAGCTACCTGGATAGATAATTACATACTCACAAAGAAATTAAAGAATAGAAAAGCTCTAACCTATTAAAGGCCTAACCAACAAAAATATCAAATGAAGAGACACTTCACAAATATATGAGAAGAAGCCTTTGACTCAAGAACCTATTAGAAGAAGAACCTTACTAATTATATTGTAAATGGGTGTGAAATCCTCTTCATCACCACCATAGTCTCCTGTCATGGCACTTGTACTTCGGGCTTAGGAATTGGTCTATACCACTTGGGTGTAACAGAGTATCAATCTAAAGCTTGTGTGTATTCATTAATAGGATTACTGCTTTTCAATCTGCAAAAGAAATGATCGTCAGTGACCTAATTATCTCAATCAATATTTCAAAAAACGTCAGTCATTCATAAAAGAAAGTGTAGGTCAAAAATCAAAAGAAGTTTCTGGTCATATACACACAGAGAAAATAATCAAAAACCTCAAGAGATTAAATCTAAATCTAAACAAAGTAGTAAAAATGAAATAGAATATATACCTTTAGTCTCGAGGAGATCTGCGCCTCTCTTTCTCGGACATCCTTAACCACTCAGCACACTTCATCTTCTTCGGAAGGTCAGAAATAGAGCTTAGGCACCACCATTCACCTTTGCCGATGCATCTTTGCTGACTTGGAGATTACATTTTATTGTGTTGTATGGTGTCCAATGCAATTTTCAGGATTATAATTATAATTTTAATAACAATCATTAATTTAAGAGGCAATTAAGGTTGTGTTGTGAGCCTCTTCATCTTGTTGCAACCTTAATAATTGCTCATGACTTATTCTTATTAGTGTATCAATGGAAGTAAGTTAAAGAGTTGTGTGTGAAGGTGAAGAGATGATTACAAAAGTGAAATGTTGGTCTGCCATTAGCCTGAGCCGTGGAGATTCAATGGTCATTAGGATGAAACTGCAAATAATAAAACAATTAAGGGACAATTAATGTGTCCAAAAATATTTTACAAGTGCTTGGCACTTTTAATATATTAGGATTAGGTTATATTTTCTGAAATTTAAAATGAACTCTAACAAAAATAAAAAGAAATATAATGTACTTATAAATTAAAATATAATAACCAAATATTTATTATCTAATATATCTTACTCTATACTCCCTCCGTCCCCCAAAGTATTTCACACTTTCCTTTTCCATCCGTCCCTCAAAGTATTTCACACTTCACTTTTACTAAAAATGGTAATGAATACACTATAATAATACTTACTTTTTACACATATCCCAACAAAATACTCACTTTTTCACCCATTCCAATAACTTTACACACCTTTTTCATTAAATTAACTAAAATATTTCTTCTCTTTCTTACTTTATAATTAAAAAGTCAAATTTTTCTTAAACTCCGCGCACACAAATACGTGAAATACATCGGGGGACGGAGGGAGTATATAAAAGGAATTCACTCTAAACCGGGCCCATTTTTGTCCGTATCCGGTCACCCAAATCACACGCGTCAACTTTTAATTACGCCCTTTGGTACCTGAAGAGAGAGACACTCCCCTCAACCTTCATCTGCTTATTCCTTGCATTTTCTCCAACCCTACGGAAATCACTCCCTTTCCACAGTTTTCCAACTTCGGTCTTCGGATACTCTTTGAACTTGGTTTCCCCTTTCTGATTTCTCTCGGTAGGCGCTATTCCGTTGATCCCATTTGACCCACTTCTTTGTCGTGGTATAGGTAAGCTCTCTATCAGTACGTGTTTTGCTTTTGGTTTATTAGATAATTTTCTCTTCACCGCATTGGACTTTCAACTAATTCATTCATTTTGTAAATTATGTGATGTTTTTATTCCTTATTTTCATTTCGTCTTAAGTATGCGTTTATTTGTGTGAAAGAAGACTGCAGATGCTCAATTGTTGATGTGTGCTTTTAATTTTGTTTGTGCATACACATTTCGTTGTGGTTACTGATATAGTAATACTTCATAGTGATGACATATGACTCCCAATGTTTGCTCTATTGCTCGTATGTTACTGCCCAACATATATGTATGTTAAAGGGAAAAAATGGTGTAGTGCCTTGTAGACAATATAGATTTACTTTGATATCCTATATTTAACAAAATATCTTTTTTTTGCCCGAAATTACTTAAATTCCCATTACTCTAATATTTGAGTAAATACAATTCGAGTAATACCACGAGTAAACTAAATAAATTTATAAAAATTTCGAGTAAACATTCGAGTCAATGAGCGAGTAAAATTAAATTCGAGTAAATTTAATTAATTATTTAATTTTAAATTGAGGATTATAATTTCAGGTATAAATTCGAGTAATATTTTTTTAATTTTTTAATTATTTCGAGTAAAGGAGTATTGTGTTATATTATGAATAATAAATGTTGAGTAATTGGCAATTCGAGTAAGGCAAGTTTAATTAATAGTCACATCGAGTAAGTCTATACGAGTGAAGAATTTTGAGTAATAAATTCGAGTAATAAATTTTGGGTAAGACAAATCGATTGATAGCAAATATGAGTAAGGAAAATACGAGTAAGAAAATACGAGTAACAGGCAAATTTGAGTAAGCAAATTTTAGTAATAGTCAATTTTGATTTTTGAGTAAAGCAATTTTCAAAAAAAATCGAGTAAAGCAAATATCAGTAAAATAATTTCAAGTAAGTAATAGAAATTTGACTAAGGCCTCTCGAATAAAAGTAATGGTGGAAAATTCGAGTAATAAGTATCATTTGAGTAAGGCAAATTCGAGTAAGAAAATTTCGAGTAATAGGCATGTTTGAGTAAATTAAATTTGAGTAATAGTCACATTTGAGTAAACAATTCGAGTAATTCGAGTAAGGCTTATTCGAGTGATAGTATATTCGAGTAAGGCAATATCCAATAAGACAATTAAAGAATTAATAAATTTTGAGTAATGAACATTGATAAGAAATGTGAATTTCAAGTAAAATTGATGTGTTAAATGTTTTAAAGTATTATTAAAAAAGAGAGACCCTCTTGTGAAACTGGTTATTTGTGAGACGAATGTAAGAATGGTCGATTTATCACTAAAATATGTTTATTATATAGTTAAAATATGTTTATTTGTAGTTAAGTATGTTAATAATAAATTATATTATAACACACTAAAATCATACTTTAATGCATAACCTAACATACTTTAGAAAATATACATTAACAATCATTAAACATGTTTTATCTATAAAATAAACATACTTTAATGATGGGTCAACCTGTCTCACACCCGTCTCACAAATAACCCTTCTCAAAAGAGACTTTGTCATTAAAAAATATACTCGAGTAAAATAATAATTTGTAATTCGATTATCTATTTACGCGAAGAATTATTTATTCAAATGTAAAATTACTCGAAAATTTTACTTTATTTTTTTCGATTTAACGTTACTCGCAATTTATTAATTATTGAAATTTAATTTAATATCAATGTGACATTTATAAAAGAGTTAATTACATTAAAATACACGATATTTTCTCATTTTCTCAATTTAATCACGAACTATTTTTTTCATAAAAAAAATACACAACCTTTTCTTATTATTTCATTTAATCACCAACTTTATTTTTATCAATTAAATACACAATTTTTTTTGTATTATGAGAGATATTTTTAAATTTTACTTTTTATTTTATACTATAAACTAGTATTTCCCGTCCGTGCGTTGCACGAAAAATATTTTATTATAGGATATTTGGTTTTTTTAATAGTGTTATGTATCTGTATGAATATTATTTAGCTTTTCTCATTCGATTTTGGCCTGATTTGAATTTTGTTGCTGTATTTTTTTTATTTATATTTATAATAATCTCATATATGTTTTGCACGGAAATAATTATATTTTTGCGAATAATTTTTATTATAGGATTATTGTTAATTATTATATTTTAGTTTTTATTGTTTTATCTCTACGAATATGTTTGAGCTTGTCTCGTCCAATTTTGGTCTGGTTAGAATTTTGTTGTAGTATTTTTTTATTTATATTTATAATTATCCCATATGTATTTTTGTACGGAAATAACTATAAATATTTTTATCTGTAACTGGTTTTCTTTCTTATACTTCCTATGTCCTCACGGCTTTATAATTACATATTTTTAATTTGAGGATCAGTTCCTAATGGTTTCATTACATTTTTTGGTATAAGGGAATCACACAAAATAATTAAATCAACACCATGAGACCCACCTACTATTCTAATACAACTATCTACTATACATTAAAATACTATATTCCTTAATCACAGTACAAGAAGCAAATGTTACCATTAGGATGGGATAGATGGAGTATTATTATTTTTTGTGTATTGTAGAGTTGTAGTAATATAATTTAATGGGGTATAAACCAATTTTTTTAGATTTGCCAAAAAAATTTTGACTACCCATCATTCTATCAGGTGGAACATAGAAAATTCTACTAATGGCCAATTACGAATTTTTCTTTTACCCATTCTCTCGTGTTGCTTTTCCAGAAAAAGTGTTGTGGAAATTCTGTATATGTCAGTTTTCTTGCCTCGGGGTATTTCTTATTTGCTTCAAACCAAGTTAAGAACATATTCTTCCTTATAAACAGTAAATTAATTATATACTCTCTCCGTCCCGCGTTAAAGTTTACGTTTTTCATTTTAAGTTGTCCCTAGTTAAGGTTTACATTTTCTTTTTATCAAGTTGGGAATTCTGTATATGTCAGTTTTCTTACCTCGGGGTATTTCTTATTTCCTTCAAACTAAGCTAAGAACATACTCTCCCTTATAAACTGTTATTTATTTATATAAATATATAAATGTAATTTTTTTAACATAATGTAATTTTATATTTATCAATTAAATAGTATTGTGTATACGCTTATTTTTTTCTTAACATTAATTTTTAGTTTTTCTTCAATTTTAATCTTAAACGTCCATTTAATACTACCCCCTCCGTCTGTCCCAAATGGGTGCATTTACTTTTTGCACGTGAATTAAGGAGTATTATTATTTAATTTATGATGGATAGTTATATTAGTATGTGTGGGCCCCATATTTTAATTGTATTAGTGGTGTGTGTGGGTCCCATATGTATAAAAATAGAAATTAGACCCTTAGGGGCGGACGCCCAAAATGAAAAAATAAGACTTTTTGGAATGGACGGAGATAGATTTGACAATTAATAGAATATTCCAAAAATATCACTCATTTTTACTAAATTATTATATTGTTAATTAAAAAATTAAAATTTTATTATTAGCATAAATAATATTAATAGTTAAAATTTAATATTTTAAATGAATTGCCAAAATTAAAACTGCATGTTTTATAAATATAATAAAATTGAAAAGAGAAAAAAATTGAAGATAAAAGTAAAATTTTAGGTTTGTTTATATATATGTATATATAGATAGATAATTTATGATACGCCCAAAATAAAATATACAATATATTCCCTCCGTCCCACACCACACCTCGTTTACTACACCACGTTGTTTAAGAAAAGTTGCATTTTTGACAAAAAAATGTTGACTTTAGGGGGTATTGTAGTATTTTTATGTAATAAAAAAATATAAAATAATGATATGTGTGTAAAAAAATAGTGGCAAATTTTAAAATAATATAACTTTTGAGGTTGTTGGATAAAGTGAAATTTCCTTTTTTTGGTGTGAAGGGTGGTATGGGACGGGCGAATAAGGAAAGTGTGAAGGGTGATGTAGGACGGAGGAAGTATTAATTATAAAGTGATTTTGGGCACTCAATATTTAGGTTAAAGCACCAGAGTTACTCTTTATTATAATTTCCTACAAAATTTTTAATGATAATCTAATTATACTTAATATATAAATACAACTTAAATTATGTATAATATTTTACTATATTAATTATTAGAAAATAAATTACTATTTTTATTATTTATTAAAATAAAGTGGAAACGTTATCTAATTAATTGTATCAAACAATATTTAAATTGGTTGCAATTAATATAAAAAAGAAAAAACATATATCATATTCGGGTTATATAATAGGTAAACACTTTATTTATCTATAGATAATTTCATTGATTGGTTTGATCCGGAATTTAAGATAATATTAATTTTGTATAATTAATTATATCAAAATTATTTTATTTTAATTGATATTTATTTATCTTATAAAAAGTAGATTTAATTTCTCTATAAAACTCAATTATTATTTTGTATTAAAATAAAGATATAATTTACTATATATATTTTTCTAATTAAATAACATATGAATAAAATAAAATATAAAATATTAAGTGAGGCTTGCGTGAGCTTGGGTGCACACCGTGCGCCTTTAGAATTTAGTATTATGGGTAAGGGCACATTATTTTGTTCTAAAGGGTATGCACTTTAATTAATAAGGGTACACCATTTTGTTTAAAATGGTATATACTTTTCATTAATATTTTTTACTATTTTTTTTCAAAAAATAAAGGGTACACATTTTTATATTTAAGGATATACAATTTAATACAAAATTCTAAAGGCACACGGCATGTGTTCCGTGCGCCCGGGTACACACGAGTTTTTGCATAAAATATTATCTAAAGAAAAAAACAAAACAAAACAAAAACAAAACAAAAAGAGGGAGAGAGTAAGAATTTGATTAGGTAATGAAAAATTTATATAGAATGACTTTAATGAATGAACGACCGTGATTGAAAATAAATATTTATAAAGATGATTCTAATGAAAATAAAATTGATATATTAATTAAAATTAAGAATATATTGATTAAAAATTAATCAAATTTATATTGTGAAATTGAATAAATAAAAAAGTAAAATTTAAATAATAAAATCCATTATTAGTATAATTAAATTTTATGATTGAAATCAAAGAAAAATCATATGTAATATATATATATATATATATATATATATATATATATATATATATATATATATATATATATATATATATATATATATATATATATGTGGCTTGATATTAGGTGCACCCGGATGCAAGTGTACACCTATATGTGTATAACTTTTTATTTTATTTTGTATACATATTATTTTATTTTGTATACGCGTTTCTTAATAATTGTATACTTTTTTTATACTAAATTTTTCATTAAAAAAATTAGCTTCCATACGTGTATAACTTTTTATTCAATAGTATATAAATATTTTTTAATAATTGTATGTCTTTTTACACTCAATTTTTTATTAAAAAAACTAATAATTAAGTTGTATACAATTTTGTTCATAATTGTATATGTTTTTGTTTATATTTGTATATGTTTTTGAAAGTAGGTGCACCCTATCTTAGAGTGCATCCGGGTGCACATTATAATTAGCCTATATATATTAAATTAAATTATTATATTTGAATATTGATTGATATATTAATTTAAATTAATAATATGCAAAAAATATCTCTCATATTTACAAAATTTACATTGCTAAATAAAAAAGTAAAATTTAAATAATAAAATCTATTATTAGTATAATTAGATTTTGTAAAAATTTCTGACGTTAATTCTGGGTACGTACACGAATGACTTTTTTTATTATAATATTAGTTTAATCATTCAAAAATAAATTATATAAAATAAATGAATATTAAATGGATACAAGTAATCCACGTCTATCTAGAAATAAATTTGGGATGGGTACGTGTATTATAATGGACGGGTAATGATACAGGTACTTAATATTTAAACAAATTCGGGTATCCGATTTCGAATTTCATTAATAATTGAATATAAATACGAATATTCGAATATTTAATCAAATGACATTCAAATACCTTAGTATTCAATTCGATTCATTTACAATCCTACTGGTGAGCAGAAAATATATTAGAACGCATCTTTCGAACGGGATTATATTATATGTGATGTCTTTATTTTAAAAAAAATATTTTATAAAAAAATATTTTTATGAAATCATATTAAAGATAAATATTTTATTAACATAAAAGGAAATGATGTACCATAATAAAAATATTTTCAATCCAAAGGAAATGAATATTATATTTATGATGCCAAATAAGCCTCTCTTTTTTTAATAATTATCTTTCTATTTACTATAAAATCTATTTATTTGGATTAATGGATGATCTGCCTCATATAAGGGGATCCGTGAGACGGTCTCACCAAAGATCTACCCTACTAGTTTTATTATGATTAAACTATTAGATCTACATAAAAAGAATTACTTAAAATAAGATTATAAAATATTAATTATTTTAAAATTATTACTAATATATTACTTTAAATAAAACATTAATTGAAGGATCAACATGGAAGCGACCACGTACACAATTTTTTCAAGAACGAACATGTGACGTCACATACACAAAATTTTTCAAGGAGGAGCGTGACGCCGCTACATACACAATTCTAAAATTTTATTTTGGGCAAGCACTTGTAAATTAATAGTATTAATGATGATTGATGTTATGAAAAATATAAATATATTGATAAATATAAAATTACGTTATATTAATAAAAAGAAAAGTTACATTTATAAATTATATATAAATAAGGCAAAAGCTCCTGTGCACCCGGGCGCACGGAACACTTTCCGTGCGCCTTTAGAAATTTGTGCTAAATTGTATACCTTTTAGTATACAGATGTGTACCCTTTATTTTCTAAAGAAAAATCTGGGCGCACGAACAACACTCCGTGCGCCTTTAGAATTTTGTGTTAAATTGTATAGCCTTTAGTATAAAAATATGTACCCTTTATTTTCTAAAGAAAAAAAAATATTAATGAAAAGTGTATACCCTTTAGAACAAAATTGTGTACCTTTTAGTAATTAAAGTGTATACCCTTTAGACCAAATTAATGTACCCTTACCCATAATACAAAACTTCTAAAGGCGCACGGAATGTGTTCCGTGCGCCCGGGTGCACGCAAGCCTCACTCTATAAATAATCAGTATTTTATTTATAAAATACATAAATTCATATAAATATATCATGATTAACGTAAAAACAATAATATAAATATAAGAAATAAATAATTGTATATTGTAATAATATAATTCTTTCCGTGCAACGCGCGCCATACGAAAATCGGATGAGACAAGCTCATACATATTCGTAGAGATCAAACTATTAAAAAAATATAAAAATAACAATAATCTTACAATAAAATGCTTAAAAATTATTCCCAAAATATAATTATTTTCGTACAAAACACATGTGGGATAATTATAGACATAAATAAAAATAATAATACGATAACAAAATTCAGACCACCATAAATCAGATGAGAGAAGCTCAAACATATTCTTACATAAACATAACACTATTAAAAAAATCCTATAATAAAAAGCTCACCGTGCAAAGCACGAACGGAAAATATTAGTTTGGATAAGAAGACAATATATTTTTCAGATTATCAACTCTAATATTCACTTCCTCGAATTAGATTTGAATTTTACTCGACATTAATCTCTATAATTCGAGTAGGAAGGAATATGATTTTTCAAATTAATAATTCTAATATTCACTTACTCGAATTTGATTTTATTTTACTCGATCATTAATATCTTAATTCAGGTAAGAAGGAATTGTGAATTTTCAAATTATTAACTCTAATATTCACTTACTCGAATTAAGAAGGAATTGTGAATTTTTAAATTATTAACTCTAATATTCACTTACTCGAATTAGGTTTGACTTTTACTCGAATATTAACCTTGTAATTCGGTTAAGAAGGATTTGTGATTTTCCAATTTTTTTTATTAACTCTAACATTCACTTACCCGAATTAGATTTACTCGAGCGAAATTAATTTGCATTTTCCTCGAATATGTAATTTCATATATTAACTATTGTTATAAAATTTACTTTTTTTACTTACTCGAATGTATTACAACACTCCTTCATCACCCAAAAATGTTATTACTCGAATTAATTAATCATTACACGAATTTTTACTCGATTTCTATTTTCACTTAATTTTTGTGTTAACTCGAATATATTACTCGAATAATTCGAGTAAAGAGTATTTACGTAAATTAGGGTATAAAAAGATATATAGTTATAATTAGGACAACATATTTATTTCTTAAATTCTGTAGGGTACATTGTCTAATTTCCTTTATGATAAATTGCCCCAAAGAAGTACCTTTTAACACGTTTATTGTTATGTTTTTTACAAAATGCTGACACTTACTGACACTTGCAAGAGCAAAATTCTATTACCCTTTTAAAAAATTTGCCATTACAATGTGCAGTTGCAATATTCTCAATTCCCTTATTTAAATTTCTACTAACTTGCACATATTGAAAAAACTCTGTGATTGCTTTTTTGCAACATAAATAGGATTACATTGCTTTACTTGTAAAGTTCTGTGAATGAGGTGATGTTGCCCCTCTATGCCCGTATGCTTCATTTGCCCCTATGTATGGTTTGAAAACACTTAATTTTGTTTCTCTTCTTTGTTTTACTTCTATAGGGCTTCCTTCGCTTATTTTCTTCAATTATTACAGCCATTTCGGCCATACCATAAGCTTACCCCCTCAATCTCAGAGGCAGGTATGGATAGTGATTTCATTTGGTTATTAACTTTTGAGGCTTTTATTTCCCTGTATTTCATCTAAGAAATTTTTGGGATCTTCATTTAATTTAAAGTAAATTTCTCTAAATTTTAGCTAAGAATTTCTCTTTACCCTCTTTTTGATGTTTTGCTTTAATCTACTACGATAATTTTCTTTTTATTCACTAATAAATTTATGGATTGGTTCCATTTAGAAAAAAAAATGAACCAACAAAATATTGCATTAATGATTACAAAGAAGCATTGACGAGAACCAGGCAGCAGCTTTGGAACACATTCCTGAAGCATCTGCAATGGTACTTAATACTTATGATTGCTAATCATTATGTCTAAAAATTATAATTTTTTTCTACATTTACAAATGGTCAATTTTCCAATTAATGCTGCATGTTTACATGGAAGCTAATGATGTTTCATCAAAGATACTGACTTGAAATAATCATATAATAATTTGGTTTACTTCTGTATTTGCTACATTACCCTATTATTGAGAGTGGAATTTCACGCATTTTATCTGTGCTCATTACACCATTTTGCTTAGGAAAGTCATCATTTTTGCATGGAATTATGTACGTTTAAGTATTTACATGATTTGAGGCTACTAAGGTGTTTTTGTGAGTTTTGAAGGGTAAAACAGGATCAAAAGTTCAGAGTTGGAATGAAGAGTGTAACGTGTGAAGGAATGCTGAAAAATGCACGTCCATGTTGCATACTTTTTCTGTATTCGTGTAGATGTTTAAATTGATTATGTGATATATGGTTGAAAATCTACAAAAGAGAAGGTCATTTTGACATAAAGAACACCCCAATCGGATTGCAAACGAGAAAGTTATGATCAAAGTGGTAACGTCGCGCATACTGTGCCGAATAGCTACTTTGCATGACTTTTTACACATTCAAATATTGGAGTTTCTATGATTTCCTTATATGGAGAGAAAGAAAAGGAAGAAAGGATCGCATGAGCGCAAAAATCACTCAAATTGGAGTCCGTATGAGGAAGTTATGCTCAAAACAGTGAGATCGCGCAGTGCATTCTCTACCGCTCAGCTAGTAGCTCGGGGCGAGCCATCCTGGCTCGGCAGCCATTTTCCGGCAAGCAGGGTTCGATTGGGCCCAAATGACATGGCAAATCACCCTGCATCAGCTCGGCCCCCGCTCGGTTAGGTCTGTACTCAGCTCGAGCCGAGTTGGGTGCTGAGCGGCCCAAAATCAGGCCCAGACGAGGTCTGTTCGATTCTGCAGCGTATTTATACTTCCAGATCATGTTTTTGAGCAGTTTCGACGCGAAAACAGCCCTGCAACAGTCCAAGAGAGATTAGGGGAGATCAATACACAAATTGGGGAGAACCTATCAATAATCCATCATCAATTCACTCCACCAATACTTACACATCAAATTTACATCTGATTTCATCTTCCATCTATCTCCAAGTGTGTTTCAAGTGCTAATTGAGGGGAATCGAATGATCGGAGAGACGGAGAAGGAACGCAGACTTTCGCTTGTTGGATTATATACTAAAAGTCTAGCTTTAGTATGAACAATGTTATAACAATTTATTTGAAATGAGAATCATATGATCAAATGATTGCATCTTATAATTTATTTATATGCACGATACAATAGTCCACTTACTTTATAGTGTAGATAACATGTTGTGCGATAATATGTGGAAGATCATATTATTGGTTTTCTTATAAAGTATAAACAGATGCTCACAACCGAGATAGATGGGGACTCTCTATCGGGATGGTTGTAGTGTGGTTTGGTATTAGCTTGTCTTTGGTATAGAATCACATTAGTACACTTTGCATGTATTGAGCAGGATCGCTTGAGATCGTTCGACTTATACTGACTTATAGAAGAACTTGATCTCTATTATTATAGATGTTCGTGCTCTTAATTCCTATACAATAACCTCGATACGTAGGGTAGTATGCATTTTTTTGATTCATCAATGGGTGAGATTTACATGTATTAAATCAACAAACTCGGTGAGTTGAAAAATAGTGCTATCTCTATGGTGTGTTGTTGATTGTAGAAGGAATCCTTGTCCGTTATAGGTTGATGATGTCCCCTTGAGGAGCTCATAAAGATTATCATGTAAACCCTGCAGGTGGATTTATTCCGGCATGATAATGAGGTTGAGTGGTACTACTCTCGGATGAGATATTAATTAATGGAGTTGTTAGTAACTTAATTAATTAATGGGCATTGTATATCTTAAACATGGGGAGACTAATGGGCTCATAATAAGAAGGAGCCCATAACGTAATTATGGGATTAGAACGGTAGTGCAGTAATAATATTTTAGTGGTATATATTATTATTATTGGACTTAAGTATAAGCTTTGGCCTAAGCTTGGATACTTCAGCCCAATGGAGGCCCAACTCTAATTTCTCCTCCTGGTCCCTGCTGTAGCCCATATATAAGTCATATCAGCTGTCTAGAAACCCTAATCTATGAGATTAATCACGCCTAACACTGTGAGGAGGGTGAGGGAATAACATAATGAGAAGATCTCGAAGATCGTCGCCCACACGACGTCTAGATTGGACTTGGGAATACATCAGAAGACTGGAAGGTTGTTTGTTGCTGCTGTCTGCCACTTTATATGATTTTTATAAAATCTTACAGAAATAAGAACAGGACGTGTGATATACTGACTGAAAGCCACGGAAGAGATGATCGTTTTGGCATATAGATCACTCAAATACAACATCGGATGAGTGAGTTATGCCCAAAACGGTGAGGCTACGTAGGCTGGTGGCGAGAATTCATCGTCTTCAACATACCCTGGTGAAAGGTAATACGTTTCTTGTTTGCTTGCTTCCGCTACTTGATAGAAATATATAGAACCTTAACGGTTCACGTTAACCAAATGATCAAATGCCAACAACGCTTACGCTAGGGTTTCGTGTTTCTAATCTTTCCCTTCCTTTTATCTTGATTTTTGATATGAATTGCATAGTCATGAGTGTTGATTGTAACATCATGGGCTAATTTTATAAACAATTCTAGGGTTTGATGGTTAGATTGGATTGATTTGGGAACCTAGACTATAGATTGGGATTTTATGTAGCTGAGCTTTTGATTTTCCTTAATTTATTCAGACTTGCTTATCTGCTTCGTAACGTCTTCATAATAATTTCATGACATCCGCTATAATGCTTGATTTAATATCTTAGCTAGTGTGCGTTCATGACTAGTATTATCTATCTGTTAGGGATTGAAATAGTTCCGCTATAAACACTTTAATTCTAAGAACTGGTAAATCAAATACTTGACTTGTTTAGTGGAACAATGCAATTAGATAATCAAGTAGGAAGTGAATAGAACCTTGTAGTAAATCCAAAAAATATCTTGTTAGCCGAACTTGCCATCCGGAGGTATTGTTGTTCGCTGGATTAATATATAGGAATAAGGCTTAGTAATATTCGCGCACCTTAGGATTTAAACCAGAATATATTGTTAGCTTAAAATCGGATCATATTTGGTGGGTTAACAGGGTTAGGTGGTGTATTTTCAGTAAAACTGCATGAATGAACAATTGAAGGTCTAGTAACCCGAATTAATTAGTCTCTACCTAATACCTTAGAACTGTTCGTCATCTCTTGGTTAGAAACTTGCTTCCATTATTTTTAATTAATTCAGTTATTTAATATTTCGTTATTTAGATTATTAATTCACAACAAACTCTTGGAAATTTGGTTACTCAATTCTAGTTGAATAGTAATTTAGAATAAATAAATAATTAACTGTCTCAATGGGATCGATAATTTAACTTGGGTACATGCTGCTACAATTGATATCCTTATACTTGAGGATTAAATTATAGTGCGCAGAAAAAGCCTATCAAGTTTATGGCGCCGTTGTGTCGGGGACAATTTTAATTATTTAATTTTCTTTTATTACTAATTTAATTAGGATATTTAATTATTTTGAGATTATTTAATCGTCTTCTCTTTGAATAAGGAGATGCAGTGGCCTACAGATCAGCAGCAATGCAAATATGTAGAAGTAGTGGAGGACTTCGCCTTGTCTGATGCAGAGTTTGAGGCTTTATCTAATGATGCATGTATTGATTATCTTGAGAAATTAAATGCATTGAGTGATGACATGGATGAACAGAGAAAGAAAACCACTGCTGAAATGGTGAATCGGACTAACAAAGCCATTGTTGAAGAGGAGATGAAGCCTGCTGCTAAGGAAGAGAAGCATGAGAGCCAAAGCATTAAAGTAGTAGAGAAGATCGCAGGAACAAGTGTATCTCTTACTTTTCCTGCTACTAACTCTAATGTAATGTTTGATAATCTTTTGGTTGCAGAAAAGATTGATGATCTATATTTGAAGCCTCCGAACTTACCTCCTGATTTCTATTATTTTATTGGTATTGACGATTCTAACTGGTTTAATCCTCGTTATTCTAGAAAGGTTGACTCTTCAATTTAGTGGAGGATTGATAATAAGGAATCAAGACAGTCATGGGAGGAAAGGAATTCAAAGGTTCTTATTTCGGTGACAAGGAAAGGTGAGGTGGTTGGTGCGAACAAGAGAGGATGGAAGTACTTGAAAGTGAGAATGCGAGAAAACTGTCCTCTAATCAAATAGTTCAAAAAGAGGTATTCCATCGTAACTCTCCGATCTTAAACATGAGCGCTTGTTGGGGGTTATCCTTCCCGTTTTATTATTTTTATATGTTTGTGTTGGTGTAGGAATTTTATTAGGTGTTGCTTGACTGCAGTATATACTTTTTTGCAAACTTAGCTTCTCACATTATTTAATCTAAGTTTGGAGGGTAACGTACATACCTTGTCTTGCAGTGTCGAAATAGAATTTTTGCATTGTGTTGTTGCTTGGAGAGTCGATTTTTTGCGAATTTTTAATATTGTCAATTTATTCGAGAGTGTTGAGAGTTCGATTTTTTATGATTTGCCAGGTTTCATATTTTGTTTGTGTGTCGTTTATTGGTCTTAGTGTTAGTATAGTCGACTTATGGATCTCTATGATGATTTTTCGATTTTCTTAGCACTTGAGAGTATTATATTGTGTTTTGTTACTGTTTATGGGACGGATGACACTGGATTATTGATTAGGAGTTCGTGGTGTTAGTCATGGAGTCGTGTGTTATTGATTCGTGTTGTATTAGGATGAGAAACAATTCGATGTTGTACTTTGATATTTAGATGCTTGAAATTTGATTATGTGCAAGGAAGATTAGCTATGTAGCTTTATTAGGAGTGCTCGTTCATTCGTACAGCCATGTGAGATTTTGAGCCTTTTGAAATCATGACAAGTTGCATGATTTAGTTTATTCTTGTGAGTATCGTTCATACACACGTATTCTAGAATTTGGCTTTGTATCTTTCTTAAAGCTACGTGTTTGACTAGACACTAGGAAATTATCTTAGGCCATCTTTGTTATTTATTAGTCACTAGCCATATTATTATCCTACCTATTGAAATTATCCGTAGTCAACCTTTTTGAGCCTAAAAGCCTTATTTGTTGGAAGCCTATGTGATTAGCCAATTAATTCCTTTGTTAGCCTTTAAAAAAAATCCTACCTATTAGAGAGTTGAAGGAGTCAATTTGGTGTCTTGTGAAGAAGAATATAAAGGAGAAATAAGTTGGAAGTGATGAAAATGGTGGAATAAAATTGTTAAATTATTGCATGAAGGGAGTAGTGCCCGAAACTGGTATCCCATGAAAAGGGTAGTGCCCAAAACTGGTACCCTTATTTGAAAAAAAAAATATTTAAGTAAGGAAGTTGTGCTTGAAAGTGAAGGAGGAAACGAATTGCAAGAAAGATTGAAGAGCATTGAAAGAAGAAAGAAGAAAGTGAAGTTGTTTGTTGAAAAGCTGTAAGTCTTCTTTGATTCTCTACTAGTGAATTAGTTACTTTGCCCATATACTTCCTACCTTTACCAAAGAGCCAACGTTACACCCTAACACAAAATCTTTCTGATCCTATTGTTGAAATTATTCCTTTAGTCGAGAGTTGAGATGATTGTCAAGCTTATGGTTACGCGTGTGTTTGAATTGACTTTGAGCGTAAACATCTTACCCTAAAAAGTGTATATCTTGCACTTGAGCATTGAGCATAAACACTACCCGTGAGAATGAGTGGATGGGCATTCCGAAAAGATGAAGTAGTTGATTTCAATTGTATGTTTTTAGATGGATGGTTATCTTAATATCTAAAGTATGATTTTTGAATTGTTATATTGTCTTGGATGTTTTCTGCTGTGAAATTTTCTCTCAATTACTCTATTGGTTTTTAATGTTATTGCCTCGGGACGAGCAACAGATAAGTTTGGGGGTTTGTTGAGAGTGAAATTTCACGCATTTTATGTGTGCGCATTACACTATTTCGCTTAGGAAAGTCATCATTTTTGCATGGAATTGTGTACGTTTAAGTATTTATATGATTTTGAGGCTACTAAGCTATTTTTATGAGTTTGAAGGGTAAAACAGGATCAAAAGTTTAGAGTTGGAATGAAGAGTGTAACGTATGAAGGAATGCTAAAAAACGTACGTCGACATTGCATACTTTTTCTGTATTCATGTAGATGTTCAAATTGATTATGTGATACATGGTTGGAAAGCTACAAAAGAGAGGGTCATTTTGACATAAAGAACACCCCAATCGGATTCCAAACGAGAAAATTATGATCAAAGTGATAACGTCGCGCATGTTGTAATGAACAGCCATTTTGCATGACTTTTTACATATTCAAATGTTGAAGTTTCTATGATTTCCTTATATGGATAGAAATCAAGGAAGAGAGGATCGCATGAGCGCAAAAATTACTCAAATCGGAGTCCGTATGAGAAAGTTATGCTCAAAACGGTGAGATCGCGCAGTGCATTTTCTACCGCTCGGCTGGTAGCTCAGGGCGAGCCATCCTGGCTCGAAAGCCATTTTCCGGCGAGCGACATGTTGTAATGAACAGCCATTTTGCATGACTTTTTACATATTCAAATGTTGAAGTTTCTATGATTTCCTTATATGGATAGAAATCAAGGAAGAGAGGATCGCATGAGCGCAAAAATTACTCAAATCGGAGTCCGTATGAGAAAGTTATGCTCAAAACGGTGAGATCGCGCAGTGCATTTTCTACCGCTCGGCTGGTAGCTCAGGGCGAGCCATCCTGGCTCGAAAGCCATTTTCCGGCGAGCGAGGTCCAATTGGGGCCCAAATGATGAGGCAAACCACCCTGCATCAGCTCGACCCCCACTCGGCTAGGTCCATACCCAGCTTGGGCCGAGCTGGGTGCCGAGCGGCCCAAAATAGGGCCCAGATGAGGCCTGTTCGATTCTGCAGCGTATTTATACTTTCAATCGTATTTTTGAGCAGTTTCGACGCAAAAACAGCCCTTCAACAGTCCAAGAGAGATTAGGTGAGATCAATACACAAATTGCAGAGAACCCTTCCATAATCCATCATCAATTCACTCCACCAACACTTCCACATCAGATTTACATCTAATTTCATCTTCCATCCATCTCCAAGTGTGTTTTAAGTGCTAATTGAGGGGAATCGGACGATCGGAGAGACAGAGAAGGAACGCAGACTTACGCTTACGCTAGGGTTTCGTGTTTCTAATCTTTCCTTTCTTTTATCTTGATTTTTGATATGAATTGCATAGCCATGAGTGTTGATTGTAACCTCATGGGCTAATTTTATAAATAGTTCTAGGGTTTGATGGTTAGATTGAATTGATTTGGGAACCTAGACCATAGATTGGGATTTTATGCATTTGAGCTTTTGATTTTACTTAATTTATTCAGACTTGCTTATCTGCTTCGTAATGTCTTCATAATAATTTCATGACATCAGCTATAATGCTTGATTTAATATGTTAGTTAGTGTACGTTCATGACTAGTATTGTCTATCTGTTAGGGATTAAAGTAGTTCCGCTATAAACACTTTAATTCTAAGAACTGGTAAATCAAATACTTGACTTGTTTAGTGGAACAATGCAATTAGGCAATGAAGTAGAAGTGAATACAACCTTGTAGTAAATCCAGAAAACATCTTCTTAGTCGAACTTGCCATCTGGAGGTATTGTTGTTCGCTGGAATAGTATCTAGGAATAAGGCTTGGTAATATTCGCGCACCTTAGGATTTAAACCAGAATATACTGTTAGCTTATAATCGGATCATATCTGGTGGCTTAACAGGGTTAGGTGGTGTATTTTCAGTAAAACTGCATGAATGAACAATTGAAGGTCTAGTAACCCGAATTAATTAGTCTCTACCTGATACCTTAGAACTGTTCGTCATCTCTTGGTTAGAAACTTGCTTATTTTCTATTGTTTTTAATTAATTCAGTTATTTAATATTTCGTTATTTAGATTATTAATTCACAACAAACTCTTGGAAATTTGGTTACTCAATTCTAGTTGAATAGTAATTTAGAATAAATAAATAATTAACTGTCTCAATGAGATCGATAATTAAACTTGGGTACTTGCTGCTACAATTGATATCCTTATACTTGAGGATTAAATTATAGTGTGCAGAAAAAGCCTATCACCTATCCACCACTATGACATAGTAGGATTCAAAACAGTTCCTATTAACGGAAAACAAGAGGCAAAATTACTTGATATATGACACATAATTACTAACATAGAAAGGGAAAGATCACATGCTTGGATTCTATGTAAGAGATTAGATAAGGCTTTATTTTTTAATTGGATTCCAGCACACCTCAATTGCACACTTGTGATGTCATTAATATTACTGTTGGTAGCAATGACTTAGGAGATTACGTCAAATGCAATTAACTTGAAGTGTAAAACCAATTTCACAGTATGACTTACGCTTTTATTATTGTGCCAACGTGGTTCTTAGTTCTTGATAACTACGCCTCCATTTTTCTTTCTTTTTAGCCTTTTCTTCACAGCAGAGCTCAATCAACCATTATATCTAAAAGTTGCACCGAACGTTCAGGGTAAGATATTATCTTGCTTTCTTATGAATGGTAGAAACTATATGCTTTCGAGCTACTGTATCTTTTTTGCTAATGGTAAAAACTATATGCTCATAGATTCATTGTGTTAATTCCTTGGGGATTTTTATCACATCTGACATCACATAAGGATGTTGTTAGATTTCCTAGCATGCTTTGATCTTTGCATTACCAATACATATGACCTACTTTCTTTGATGTTGTTGTTAGATTTCCCAGCATGTTTCTTGCTTTTAATTTTAGTATTATTGTTTCTAATTGAAATTCGTTGGTTTAAATTGACTTCTTTTGGCCTTAACTCCATTTCTGCAATTTTCTGTTTCATTTTACACGTCCACTTATTTGTTCTTCTTCTTCTTATTCATTTATTTATTTATTTTTTAATGAATGTGTAGCTAAAACATTTGCAAAATGTGACAATGCTTACAGGGTTTGGTGCTGTAAAAATAATCAAACTTCAAACTTAGTTGTCATGTCTTCTTTAACATACCGTTGAAGTACAACATCTAAATGTTCTAAATTATATTGACTTGTATATATTATCCTGCCTTATTCATGACGTAATTACATCACCTGACATTTTCCAATTGTATATCCAGGCATTGATTTGACACATTCTTGAATCATGTATAAATACTGCAATAATACAATGGGTAAACAAAATGCAAAAGAAGTTGATTTGTATTGCCTTTATACACTTGGTAGAAAAATGCACGTGTCCTGTACTATGTGTACCATTAGTCACTTTTTAGATGAACAATGTAACCTTTGTTTATAGTATGTAAACATGACATGAAGCTTCATTTCTTTCTCAAATTACAAAGTATATTATTTTTTGCACACAAGGCTCGATGCTAACCTCATCTGTCGGTGGGCGCCAAAAGTATGCCACTTTCCAACATACAAACCAACATTGACAAAACCACACCGCAACTATGCCACTTCCCAACATACAAACCAAGATTGACAAAACCATACTGCAGCGCAACTGTTTATATCTTTCTCAAGATTTTGTTTTGTGGTGCCTTAATTATTAGAAACTTACATCAATTTACACTATATACAGCCACAGTCTCTTTACACCTCACGAAGTGAAGTGCCGCCGCTGATTGTCTTGAAATTCACCTAAGTTTATTGCATGATTTATATGATTTGTCTCGTATTTTATGTCTTGTTTTGTGTCTTATTTGTTGTTATTTTATTATTTTTAGTTTTATTTTATTTTGTTTCAAAATAGGCGAAATGTGTTGAATTATCTATATGGAGAAAATGGAGAGTTTTCTTACTTGAGAAAAAAAGGGAAGTCACAAATCAACATCATCCTTACATGGCTAGGAGGGTGGCCGTGTGTATCCACCACACACATCATATTTGATTCAAATTAATGATTTGGGCCTAAAATAGTTGAAAATTGTATTTAGTAATTGCCAGCCCAAACTCCAGCCCATTTTGGATGAAATATAATGCTAGCCCACCAAAGGAAATTAATGGATGATGAGAAATAGTAAAAGAATAATCATTGCCACATCATCACCTATCAAACGACATCAAGCATTTCACTCGCCCACCATACATCTTTGTGAGGGTTGATGCTGCCACATCTCTTTTTCTTCCTTACCTATATATACCCTACATATGAATTTGGGAACAGCAGCCGAGAAAACAGGGGTACAATCCAAAAAACACACATCACCTACTATTTTGCCTAATTTAACCTCCAGTTTCATCCATCTCCATTTTCTTTCTTGGTGTTAACGAATTCAAGAACTCAAGAGCTAGAGGAGGAGAGCTAAGGGAGTTAAAGATTCTCTACAAGAAATTGCTAGGGAAGAATTAATCTCTTTTGTGTTTCTTTTTCTTTTCTTTTTTTTTATCTTAGACTAATGGATATTTGTAATGAATCATTTATGTAATTTGATACTTTTATCATGTTAGGCTAATTCCTCTAGTGAGATTAGGGATATGAAGAGCACATTAGATTTATATTATCATGTAAATTAAATTTGTTTTTGACTTAATTGATGTTGGTTTCTATTCATGGGCTTTAATTATTTTGATGTTGTGATGGCATGATTTTTTATTCATGAATGATTATTGGTTTCATGAGTTGTTGATCAATGGATAATTTGTGATAATTAAAAGCTATCATAATGTTCATATGTATATTGCTTGAAGTGAGACAGAGATAACCCTCTTAAGTATTAGAAATGCATAAATAGACATCGAGTTTAGGTTTGACCGAGAGGATATTTGAACTTGATGAGGGGAACCAAACCATTCTTTGGCTCTAGTATACAAAAAGGGAGAGTTAATTCTAATTAATACCTTCTAAGGGAGAATTAGGAATAAATTAGTACCTAGATGGAAGACGTTAATGTTGGGTTTTGATCTTAAGTGCTTTTGGGAGTCTCTAGTGGATCAACAACCTTTGTAACTCGAGAGGGAGCTTAGGGTATAATTGTGATCACCCTTAATCTACATCAATTGAGTTGAATGTATTTTGCATGATAATATGAATTGAGTATGCTTGGATGTTTCTAATCCCATGTTTTTCCATACTTGAACTTTAGCACCTATTCTCTTTTATTTAAATCATCTTTACTTGCCATTTATCATTTTTGCTATTTTCTTTTCTTGTTACTTGTTTTAGTTGTTTATTTAAAAATCAAACTCAAAACCCTTATCATCCTTACAAAAGTGACATAAACATGAGCTCACGTATTTTATTAATCCAAGCTTAACTACTTTGTGGTTCGATAATTTTATTCCTTGGGAAATATTTCTACAATGATCGAGTATTCTTGCTCGTGAGTAAAAATAATCAAACAAGAAATTGGCGTCGTTGCCAAAGAAGTTTAACGGAATAGTAGAAAACTGTGTTATTTTTTTAGTTGGTCTTGATAAGGATACTTTTTATTTTATTTTATTTACTATTTTTGTTTGTGATCTTACAATTTGAATTTTCATAGGTGTTTTATGATCACAAGATCAAAGGGAAATCGATCGATTATTCCTTTGAATTTGGAGATAGAAAAGTCTGCACGATAAAGGAAACGAGAGAGATGAAAAGCTAGAAATGAAACTATGGAGATTCAACATGGAGACAATGTTAACCATGATCCACCCCAAGATCCATTACAAGATCAAAGGAGGGTACAAGAAGGAGTTCAAGAGAATCAAGGGAAGATGTTTAGGAATTTCATTGCTCAAAATCAAGACTATATGCAATTGCTTGCCAATCAAGAAGCTCAAAGGATACTCCCACAACAAAAGTTGCAAAGGCCTAGAGCAATTCGAGATTACTTCCAACCGAGAGTCGTGCACAATATGGTTTCTCCAATTCAAGCCAACAATTTTGAAATTAAGTCCGGATTGATCAACATGGCCAAATCAAATCAGTTTGGGGGAGGCCCTCTTGAAGACCCGAACGCTCATCTAGCTACTCTCTTGGAGGTTGAAATTACCGTCAAGATGAATGGAGTGTCGGATGATGCTATTCGGATGAGGTTGTTCTCTTTTTCTTTAAGAGACAAGGCTAAAGCATGGTATAATACAATTCCAATGGGAAGTTGTAATACATGGGAAGATCTTGAGCAAAGGTTCTTAAACAAGTACTTTCCTCCTTCGAAGACACTCCAATTGAATAGCCTTATCACTCAATTTAGGAAACTTCCGAATGAGAGTTTCTATGAAGCATGGGAATGCTAAAAAGAGATGTTACGAAAGTGTCCTCAACATAATTTTCATGAAAATCAACAAGTGACTTTCTTTTATCAAGGGTTGAGAGAACAAAATCGGATATATGTTAATGTCTCATCCGGAGGGTCTATATTTGGAGTGGATGCTATGAAAGCTATAGATATTTTTGAAGACATTGCAATGAATGCTTATCAATGGCTTTCCGAGAGAGTAATGGGAGGTTATGCATTTGGAAAGGTAGCTCAAGTGGAGAGTGTTAATGAAGTAAAGAGTGATGTGTTCCAAAGTGAAGGGATGAAAGAATTTAATGAGGGCATCCATACTTTAACAAAATAATTGAATTTGATCACTCAAGGAGTGAGTCAAGAGGGCATTACAAGTGCTAATTTGAATGAAGAGGGCAATGTTATGCAAAGTGTAGAGGATGTTGCCTATTTAGATAGGAGAAATTATCAAGGAAATTTCTAACATTAAGGGAATTTTCAAGGTAATTATTCTTTTAAGCAAGCTAATTTTCAAGGAGGATATCAAGGGCATTCTCGGGGGAATAATTTCAATCAAACAAGCTCTGAGGAAGCATGAAAATCTTTCTTACTCCAATACTCAAGCCGTCATTGCATTTCCTCAAGGATTAGATCCAAGTGCTAAGCCATCAAATGGAAAAGGGAAATCTTCGTTAGAGGATACAATGCTAGCATTCATGAAAGACGCAAGGGCTTATATGAAATATAATGAAGTTGAAATGGACAGGAGAAATGCTAAGCTTGAATCCGAGATGGAAAAGTGGGAGGCTAAGCTTGAGGCTAGAATTGAGAAAAATGAAAACAAATCCGACAATAGGATGAGAGCTTTTGAGTATCAAATGGGGCAAATTGCTTCTTCCGTGGGATCTCAACACCAACAAGGAAAATTGCCATCTACTACGGTGACTAATCCTAAAGAAGATTGCAAAGCTATCACTCTTAGAATCGGAAAAGAGTATAAGGAGCCTCCTATGCCTAAAGAGGATAGTGTTGTTGTTGAAGGGAAAGAGGAAAGAACGGATGAAGAAGGGTTGGTGCAAGAGGATATTGAAGTGGATGAAGTAAGCAAGAAAAAAAAAGTTGTTGAGCAAAAGAAAGACGAAGAGAAGATAGAGAGAGTTCCAAAGTGGAAGAAAGCAAATGAATTAAGAGAAAAAGAAGTTGAGGTTGAAAGAGATAGTTGGGGGATACCAAAGACTCAAGTACCAATTCCTTTTCCTCAAAGGTTCTTAAAGAAGGGTTTAGATGAGAGGTTTAAAAAGTTTCTTGAAATCTTCAATTAGATTCAAATCAATATCCCTTTCGCCGATGCTTTGGAGCAAATGCCTCATTATGCTCGTTTCTTTAAGGACATCATGCGAAAAAAAGAAGTCTTGTGGAAAATGAAACGGTCAATCTAACTGAAGAGTGTAGTGCCACTCTACAAAGGAAACTTCCACAAAAATTGAAGGATCCAGGTAGTTTCACTATACCATGTGAAATTGAAAAGTACAAGAAAACAAGGCTCTTTGTGAACTAGGTGCAAGCATTAATTTAATGCCTCTTTCTATATTCAAGAAGCTTGGGTTAGGTGAAGTAAAGCCAACTTCCATCACTCTTCAATTGGCGGATAGATCTATGACACATCCAAAAGGAGTAATTGAAGACGTGTTGGTTAAGGTGGATAAGTTCGTCTTTCCGGTGGACTTTGTTGTTCTAGATATGGTGGAGGATGAAAATGTGCCATTGATTCTTGGGAGGCCATTTCTTGCTACCGAGAGAGCTCTTATTGATGTTTACAAAGGAGAATTGAAGTTGAGAGTTAATGATGAGGAGGTGATATTCTCTTTATACAAGGCCATGCAATATCCAATAGAGAATGAAGAGTGTAGAAGTATGGATGTTGTAAAGTGAAGTGTTGAGGAGAGTTGGCCTTCCATTGTACCCATCCACTTGAACTATGCTTGAGCAATTCTCTATCTCTTTCTACTATTTCTAATACTTTTCTTGATTTTAAATGGTGAATTGATTAATTGTTTTCTTGATCTAGGTGATTGTAGTGAAGCTCAAGAAGTTTCAGCCGCTATCTTGAGGGAAAATAGAAAGTTATTACCACTTAGAGATCCACTCAATCAAGAAGAGAAAAAGGAAAAGAAGGTGGAGTTGTAGCCTTTACCCGATCATCTTGCCTATGTCTATCTTGGTGAAAATGAGACATACCCGGTAATTGTATCCTCTTCTTTAATCTCTAGTCAACTTGATAAATTGCTTAATGTCCTTAAAGAGCATAAGTCAGCTATTGGTTGGTGTATTGATGATTTGAAGGGAATTAGCCCAACAATTTGCATGCATAAGATAAGACTTGAGGATGAGGGGACAACTTGTGTTGAAAACCAAAGGAGACTTAATCCTATCATGCAAGAAGTGGTAAAAAAGGAGGTTCTTAAGTGGCTAGACTCTGATATGATCTTTCCTATTAGTGATAGTCCCTATGTGAGTCCTTTGAATGTGATATCTAAGAAGGGGGATATGACTATAGTGAAGACCGAGGAGAATGAGACTATAGCCACTAGGACGGTGACAGGGTGGCGTGTGTGTGTTTATTATAGAAAACTTAATGAGAACAAACATAAAGACCACTTTCACTTACCTTTCTTGGACCAAATGTTGGATAGGTTGGTCGAGTATGAATTTTATTACTTTTTTTATGGGTATTCCGGGTATAATCAAATTCTCATAGCACCCGAAGACCAAGAAAATACCACTTTCACTTAGTCCCTATGTGAGTCCTTTGCATGTGGTATCTAATAAAGGGGATATGACTATAGTGAAGACCGAGAATGAGACCATAGCCACTAGGACGGTGACAGGGTGGCGTGTATGTGTTGATTATAGAAAACTTAATGAGAACACACGTAAAGACCACATTCCCTTACCTTTCTTGGACCAAATGTTGGATAGGTTGGCCGGGTATGAATTTTATTGCTTTCTTGATGGGTATTTCGGGTATAACCAAATTCTCATAGCACTTGAAGACCAAGAAAAGACCGCTTTCACTTGTCCTTATGGAATATTTGCTTTTCGAAGATTGCCATTTGGACTTTGCAATGCACTGGCCACCTTTCAAAGGTGTATGATGGCAATCTTTGAAGGCTTGATTGAGAAAATCATGGAAGTCTTCATGGATGACTTTTCAGTGTTTGGCTCTTCTTTTTATATTTGTTTGTCTAATCTTGTTGTTGTTTTGAAGCGATGTCAAGACACTAATCTCGTGTTGAATTGGGAGAAATGCCACTTCATGGTAAATGATGGCATTGTACTTGGACATCACATCTCTTCAAAGGGATTACAAGTAGACCGAGCTAAAGTTGTTGCTATTGAGAAACTTCCACCACCAACAAATGAGAAGGGAATACGATTGTTCCTTGATCATGCCGGGTTCTATCGTCATTCATAAAGGATTTTTCTGCATTTTCTAAACCTCTCTCTCATCTCCTTGAAAAATATGTTCCATTTAAGTTTGATGAAAATTGTCTAAATGCTTTTCAGGTTCTAAAGAAAGCTTTGATTTCATTGCCCATCTTGATCACCCCCAATTGGAAGGAGCTATTTATATTGATGTGTGATGCAAGTGATGTAGATCTTGGAGTAGTTTTGGGGCAGTTACGAGAGAAAAGGTTTCGGGCCATTTACTATGCAAGCAAGACATTTGATGCGGCTCAACGGAACTACATACTACCAAAAAAGAGTTCTTGGCGGTGGTATATGCATTTGATAAGTTTCGTCCCTATTTGGTGGGAACAAAGACTATTGTATACACTGGCCATTCCGCCATCAAGTATCTTATGGCAAAAAAGGATGCGAAGCCAAGGGTAATAAGATGGGTGCTACTTCTTCAAGAATTTGACATTGAAGTAAGAGATAAGAAGGGCACGGAGAATGTGGTAGCTGATCATCTTTCAAGGCTAGAGTTGAGGGAGCATTACGAAAGCACATATTAGCTAATCAAGGAGGTTTTCCCCGATGAAGAAATCTTGAGGTGTGATTGCTATCAAATTGAGGTTTTAGTGGAGCAAAAAGAAAGCCCGTGGTACGTGGATTACGTGAACTTCTTGGCTAGCGGAAGGAAGCCCTATGAGATTAACAAGTATCAATCCAAGAAATTCTTCCATGATGTTAAAAGCTATTTATGGGATGATCCATTCTTATACAAGATGTGCAATGATTCTCTTGTAAGAAGATGTGTGCCTGAGGAAGAATGGAGAAGTGTGTTGGAGTTTTGTCACTCTTCACCTAGTGGAGGACATTTTGAAGCTCAAAAGACCACTGCAAAAGTCTAACAATCGGTGTTGTATTGGCCTTCATTGTTCAAGAGTTGTAAGAAATTTATAGAGGGTTGTGCTCGCTGTCAACGAGTGGTAGAAATTTCAAAATGGGATGAGATGCCCCTTAAGAGCTTTCAAGAAGTGGAGATTTTCGATGTGTGGGGCATCAATTTCATGGGACCGTTTCCTCAATCAAATGGATTTCTATATATCTTATTGGCAGTTGATTATGTATCAAAGTGGGTTGAGGCTATACCTTCAAGAACAAATGATGCAAGAGCGGTAATTGGATTTCTTAAGAGAGATATTTTCACAAGATTCGGGGTGCCAAGAGTGTTAGTTAGTGATGGGGGAACTCACTTTATAAACAAACTCATGGAGCATGTTCTCAAGTCCTATGGAGTAAAATATAGAGTGTCTACCCCTTATCACCCTCAAACAAATGGTCAAGCGGAAGTTTCAAATCGCCAAATCAAGCAAGTGTTGGAGAAAACTGTGAAAGGGAGTAGAAAAGATTGGTCAACCAAGCTTGATGAGGCATTGTGGGCATTCCGTACCGCGTTCAAGACAACTCTTGGCATGTCCCCGTTTCAGCTTGTTTATGGCAAGTCTTGTCATTTACCTGTGGAGCTAGAGCATAAAGCCTATTGGGCGGTCAAGAAGTTGAACTTTGATACGAAAGCTTCCAAGAAGAAAAGATTCTTGCAATTAAGTGAACTTGATGAATTTCGAGAAAATGCTTATGAAAACTCAAGAATTTTTAAGGAAAAGACAAAGAGAAGGCATGATGCCAAATTGAGAAAGTAGAGTTTTGAAAAGGGAGATCAAGTGTTGATTTTCAACTAGAGATTGAGACTTTTCCCTGAAAAATTGAAATCTAGATGGAGAGGGCCTTATATGGTGAATGAAATTCTAGATGGAGGAGCTCTTCGTATCATGGATGAAAAGGGGAAAGAGTTCTTAATCAATGGGCATCAAGTGAAGCACTACTTTGATCCATCCAAAAGAGAAATTGTCTTTGTGGACACTTTGCTTGAAACTTGATCTTGCACTCTGTCTAGCTTGAAGACGTTAAATTCAGTGCTAAATGGGAGACAACCCATTTTTTTTTAATTTTGTTGAATCAGTTCTCCACCTTAAGCTCTTGGTTGTTAGTTCTTATCATTTTATTTTTGTTTTATTGTAGTGTTTTGATGATGGTGTATGGTGGTGTGAACAAGTGTAATTGGATTACAAGAAGAGCTATGTGGATGCTTCATGATGTAAGTTCCACTACTTTCTTTCAAACTTAATTTTTTGGCCTTGGCTTAAATTAAGTTTGGGGGTAGGTAGTCGTAGTGGCACATAATTGTTATTTGCACCGGCATACACTCATTATCTTTGTTGTTGGCTTTTTGCTATTTTATTTTTTTGTGTATTTTTGTGTGGTTGCTTAGTCAAGTTATAGTTTTATGCTTGAAATGTTGCGTGGTTGTGTGGAGAAATTTTAGTTTGTATGGTGATTTGAGAAAACATGAAATGAAGAGTTTTAAATGCAAAGTACAGGGGTGCATAAAAAATATTAAGTGTCAAGAGCAGGGGAAAGTTAAAACAGAATTCACACACCCACATGTTGGGCTTGTGATGTCTGTTTGGGCATGTGAATCCTACAGGTGTAAATCCTCTCCCTTTCTTTAATTTTATTTCAAAATTTAACTCCCTTTTCTCCTTCCCACTTTCACACAACTCATGGTTGCACACTCCACTCCCATTTTTTCTTTCATTCACATAACTCACTCCATTCCCATATACGGTTGTTGTTGGAAAACTCACGTTCATAAACACATAAAGCCTACACATGCATAGAGAGGAATCTCTTACCTCTCACCGTAGGATTGTGTTGCAGCGAAAGTAAGAACGAACGAACCTGTTGGTATTCACGAGTAAACCGTGATCTCTGGATCAAATCTCACAACACGGGATTGTGAATCAATTTCCACGATGTTGTATTAACGTGGAATATGATGAACTGGGTTTGTGTTGTGTTTCAGGAGAAAGAAAAACGAGAGAGAAAGGACGCTCCACTGCGTTCTGCTTTCTGCGTGTTATGCATAAGCAGTTCTGAATGCGCTTATCGAAAAGTATATTCTATCACCCGCGCATGATAACTGCTTAACGCAGTAATATGATTTCCCGAGAGACAGGAGTTAATTAACTGATTCAATAACTCCCTCTCTCTCTCTCTCTTATCCACTCTCATATGTGGAAAATAATTATATAAATATAATTATTATTTACATCTCCCACTCACATATGAAGTCAAAAAGTCTCTTGACTCAATTTCTTCATGAATTATATTCTCACACAAATTAATACATCGTGTGACCCACGAGATATGAGTTTTAATCGCTATACACTTGTTAGAGATATATAGCAACTCAACCAGTTTATCAATGAAACTCAACAAGCTTGCTATACCCCAGAACTCTTGAATATTTAATCCCTGAATTTGTCAGAGTATATTCAACCCTTTTGCAAAATAACTATGTATTCATAATCAAGACCCTGCTTGATTGACTAGTCAATGAATCACAATAGTATATGTTAAATTAAGACGTTCTTCCCATCTTACTAAGTATCTACAGTCTCCCACTATAGCTGCTTTCCTAGACATGTACCGCATCGCCGTTATTAACCATAGCTCTTTTGGTAGCATGCTAAAGTAGCAACACCAAAGTGAAGACTTAGAATATAGTAGAAAGTCATAAGGGTAACCAATATATAAGGACTCATACTTTTGAGAAAATAAGGATTATTTTCTCAATCCTGTTGGGGTCAACTTTGCACATGTCGTTTTCCTAAAACACATGTCACATTATCTTTAACTTCCTTCCAAGAAAGCGTATGTCATATTTCATTTAATTTAGACATCGTGTAAATCAAAGTTCAAGTGTGTCTCATACACTTAACCCGGATATCCTCCCTCCAACGTATAGGATCTCCGTCGATTTAGTTTTATAACAAGTTGGATTAGATTCGTGGCGAAATCTGTCCCGATTACATTAATTATCGTAATCTTATCTCTGCGCTCCCACTGAGCCAGAGGCGATTGCTCGTATGAGGGAGCCAATCATAACTTGCCGACATACTATTATATATGAACCATCACATATAATATATAAAACATGTATATAGTTAAACCATTAACTATTCCATTAACATACATAAACATATTCAATTCATCGTTTTAAATCCTTTGCAAACCCAATCCCTTACATGTACTATGTATACATCTCTAGGAATTGGTTTAGTAAAAGGATCTGCTAACATCAAACGAGTAGAAAAGTAAGTAAGAATCACTTTCTTCTTATCTATAATATCTCTAACAAAATTGAACTTCGTGTTAATATGTTTGGTCTCTTCATGATATTTGGGGTCTTTTGTGTAAGCAATAACTGCCTGATTATCACAATTAATTAAAACTGCTCTCATTGGAGTGTTTGAGACCTTCAAATGTTTCATGAATCTTCTCAACCAAATAGTCTTTTGAACTGCAGATGAAGTCTGTTTCTTGCTACACCATGAGATTTCTCCATCATTGAGCAAGAAGACATAACCGCGAGTTGATTTACGTTTATCTAAATCACCACTCCAGTCAACATCTGTATACCCATTCAGTGATATCAGAAAGAATAATCTGCAGTCAATCACATTGGCATATGGTACTCTGGCCATTTTATTCTTCTCATCTTGAGCCTTGGGACACATTTGCTGACTCAATGATTCGTCTTTCACAATAGGAGTATCTATAGTTTTGCAGGTGTCCATCTTGAATCGTTATAAAAGTCTCTTGATGTAAGTCTCTTGAGACAAACCCAATAACTTCTTTGAACGATCCCTATAGATCTTCACACCAAGTATGTACTCTGCATCACCCATATCTTTCATTTCAAATTTTGAAGACAACCATCCTTTTATGGTTTCAAGATACTCTTTGTTATTTCCAGCCAGTAGTATGTCATTCACATACAAGGATAGAATCACAAAACAACTATTGGATCGTTTAACGCAAACACAGTGGTCTTATGAGATGACCGTAGTGTGAAATCCCAAATACCATCGTCTGGAGGATTGTTTGAGTCTATAGAACGACTTCTATAATCTACAAATTTTATCCTCTCGACCTCAAAGAATAAATCCTACAGGCTGTTGCATGTAGATCTCTTCTTCTAATTCTCCATTGAGAAATGCGGTCTTAACATCCATGTTGGTGTAATTCTAATTCCATACTAGCCACTATAGCCAATAGTAGATGAATCAAGGTAAACCTCACTACAGGTGAAAAAGTTTCTACGTAGTCTATACCCTTGTTAAGTATAACCTTTTTGCCACCAAGCGAGCTTTCTACCTCTCTATTGAGCCATCAGCATTTCTTTTGATTTTGAAAATCTATTTATTCTCAATTTCATTTCATCCCTTTGGAAGATCTACAAGTCCCCAGACTTGATTTGACTTCATAGACTCCATCTCCTCTTTCATCCATTTCTTCTTTTTCAGACAAGTTAAAGCTTCTTTAACGTTTTTGGGCTCTTCCTCATCAGTAGGAAAAACATCTCAACTTTCTGGTGAAACCAAGAAGGCATATCCTTCAATGTCATAATGCCTTTTGTGCACATGTTTCCTAGAACTTTTCGAGATGAGATAACTTATGATGGTCTTCTATAGACAAAATGCTCTCATTGAGAATCACCTGATTCTCAATCGGTAAATATCTATCAAGATCCACACCATATGATGGTCTTCTGTAGACAAAATGCTCTCATTGAGAATCACCTGATTCTCAATCGGCAAATATCTATCAAGATCCACACCATCAACTTATTACTCCCACTTGGATCTTGTAGGTATTGGTTTTCTACCATCTCGAAAACAGGTCCGGCATCCCTGATGCCCCTTCTACTAGGAAATTCAGTTTCCAGAAAATGAGCATTACGCGATTCTGTCTCAGTTAAGCTCTCATCCTCATCTCCTATGAACATGTAACCCTTAGAATATTTGCCTCTAGGACCCAACTTTTCATACTGACTCGATGAATCATGTACTAAGTTGCTGAACCCCAAGCTCTAAGGTTACTCAAGTCAGGTTTCTACCCGTCCAAAATTCATATAGAGTCGAAGCAACTGACTTTGAAGGCACGCGATTAAGCACATAAGCTGCCGTAAGCAATGTATCTCGTTAGATTAGCTTGTGCCATCATGGATCTAACCATCTCCAACAAAATCCTATTCCTTCTTCCAGTAACACCATTTTGTTGAGGTGTATAAGGAACAATTGATTGTCGGATTATACCTTTTTCATTACAAAATTCCTTGAATTGTTCTAATAGATATTTATGTCTTCTACTTCACTCAAGTATCGTCTAAAATAATCCAATGCTTCAGACATATGAGATATTGTATAGACTAAATAATCATCAATGAACGTAATGAAATAGTAAGCTCCATGTCGTGCTCTCACATTTACAGAACCACATATATCAGAATGGATTACTACTAATGGAAATTAAGACACAATGGCTTTACCAAAAGATTTTCTAGTCATTTTGCCAACAAGATAATGTTCGCATTTGGATAATTCGACCTTAGAAGAAAGATTCAACAATCCTTTCACAAGTCTATCATCCATCTTGCTCAACATGACTTAATCTAGCATGCCAAACATCATTCACATTTGCATTGCTAGAAGAACAAGTGTTTAGCGAATATGAATGATCATCATAACTACTAAACGTCATTCTTTACAATTTAAAACCATAAAGCCATCAGTTATATATTCAGATGCATAACAAGTATCATTGATGCTCATTACCATAGTGTCTTTAGAGACATATAACCCAAATTAAGTATAACTGAAACAGAAATTAAATTTCGCGTGATTCTCTGGAGCTATAGAACATCATGTAGGATAAAGTTCGGTCCATCGTCAAGTTCCAATATGCAAGTCCCAAGTCCTTTTGACTTCGACTAGTGTATTGTTTCCCACATATTTCTTCCTAGTTCCTTTCGAAACATGGCAAAAATCTATAAAAACTCCTCTGTCTCTCGTCACATGATCTGTTGCTCCTGAGTCTATAATCCTCAAAGGATAAGAATCAGATAGCCAGACAGTACTCAAGACATTAATTTCACACAAAATAAAATAAGATGAATCCTCCTTTACCCACCTGGGATCAGGGCATTCACGAGCATAATGACCAAACTTACTACAATTGTAATATGGCATCTTGCTTTTATTTTTTCTTATTCTTTTTGTCACGCTTATTTTTCCTTTTCCATTCATCAGTTTTTTTTTGTAGTTGGATTATTGTCAGGCTTATCACCACTACCATCAAATCGTCTTCTCTTCTTTTCCTTCTTCCAATTCCTTTTCCTTTTGAAGCTCGAAGCTCCCTTGGAAGTAGAACCAGTATAGAAGGCCCCAGAAGAAGGCTTTGAGGCTCTGAGCCTCTCATCTTCCATCTCAACATGACGAGTAACATCATTTAAAGTTTTAATGCTTTCATTATGCGTCAAGTTGACTTTAAGATGTTCCTAATGATCAGGTAAAGAGCGTATTAAGGCTTGGACTTACTGATCCTCAGAGAGCATATGACCGGTAGTCTTAAGTTCGATTATCATATTAGACATCTCCCTGAGATGTTGTCATGTTATGATCAGGTATTTTTTCATAAGTGTCGAACTTAATAGTCAACTGCATAAGCCTTGTAATTGATGTACCTCCATACTTCTCACGTAGATACACCCAGATATCATGTGCAGTGGGATTCATGAATCATCGCATCGATTACTGAGCTTACAATAATACCTTGTGCAATGGAATTTTTCTTTTCCATGCCTGGTACGCTCCTTGGTCACACCTCCTTTGGTTTCCAATACCCATGCCTGGATCAGCCATCACTTGGTTTATAGCATCCAATGCATCTTGTTTATGCAATATGTACCAAATTTTATGACGCCTTGTGTCATAATTGTCACCATTGAGTTTTTCACCTTTGTTCAACTCAGCGACAATAGATTTCGAAGCTCATTTCTTGAATATAGATTAAAATGATTCAGTATGTTAATAATGTTTTATCAAATTTCACGTTAAGACTAACAGAGACATCTCAATAAATAACACAAGACTTGATCTCGAAAAATAGCTCGGAGACTGCTAATCATCAATCTCATCAAGTGTCATAATACTAGATTCTTATTTCAAAACGTAAAACACATTGTTCAAGTAATTAATCAAATAACATTGAACAACCACTCATAAATTTAACTTTAAACAACCATCCACAATAACGAAAACACCAAGTCTGACAAGTCATGAACATAAAATTCTAATGAACTCCCTGAGTTTTCAATTAGAAATACAATGGAAATGAATTAAGGAAATCTATGGATTAATCTCCCTAATTTATCATTACTAGATTTCCATCGATGCTCATAATCAAATTTCTTAGTCCCCACACTATAGATAGCTTGCCCCAAAGGATCTATATGAGGATTCTTTATCTAACGCTTCTCTCGACCACTTAGTCTTAAAGAATCAGAACATCGAATCCTTCCCATCCTTAAGCAGGCCGATCTTAGTGCATGTGTCCTATCTCTTGCTACAGAAACATCAACCAAATCTTCCATAATTTGTCGACCATTAGGCTTCACTTCATAAGTCTCCCACTGAACTCAAAAATCCTTTTGTAGGTAATGAGGCAAAGTGTTCGCCTAGGTCTCAGGACAGGAAACTTCGAAATACTTATCACGTGGAATCGTATTGCTATAAATTAAAGGCAACAATTGGTTGTATAGTTCGATCAGATCAATTGCGTGGTCCCTTGTGTTGTGTGTAGGCTTCATTTTATAATTCAAGAATTCATGGAGGATTTCATTTTTAGTGCTAATGTCTTCCTCTGAAATTGTTCCCGGTCCTGACATGCCTCTGAGAAAATGAGCAACCAAAAACAAACATACCAGTGTTAGTCAAACTATATCACATAAATTTCCTCTCCATTTAATGCATATGGAAACAACTTTCCAAGATGCAATAGGTATATTCACAAGTGAATCAGTCCAACTCACTTTGGCTCCCACTTTCATAGGCTACTGGAGTTTGAACAATTCAAACATCACCAAACACCATGAATATAGTATTAAATGACATATAAAGGTGCATATTCTTCAAAAATTGCAACCAAATAGCCACCACGTAGGTTCGTATTCATTAAATATGTCATTAAATGAAGCAAAAACACACATACACACTAAAGATGACGTCAAACACTCTCGAAAACATCACCATCGGACTCAACGCGTCGAAACATGTCGGAAAATATCTTCCCGTCACCGAAAAATGCCTCCACGCGCCGTCACGCACTGCCACGCACACGCACGCGCCACCTACGCGCCGTAACGCGCCCGCATGCGCCGACAGCTGGTGTGCTGTCGTCCGGCGCGTGTAACTCACGCGCAACCATCGATGCCTCCGTTTATCGGTGCGTGGTGTTCACGCGCCACAATCAGAGTTTTCTATTTCTGCGCATGGGATGCATGCGCTACTGCCGGAACTGCCGCTTGTCGGTGCGTGTTCGTCACGCTCCACCACCGACTGGCAGTCCTCCGGCTGCTCCTGACCCGGTCCGGTTCGATTCCGGTCCGGTCTGATCCTCGTTGGTTTAGTCTGGTTCAGGGTGGTCTGACTCGGTTTGACCCTGGTCCGACCCGGTCAACTCACAGCTTTTAGTAATTGCAAAAAAACCCTGGCCTTTATCGAATTTTCCAAAACAGACCTCCAAACTTTCTGAAACTTTGCAAATATGGCCCAAGTTCGAAAATAACTTCAAAAATACATAACTTGAGTTTTACAAGGCCAAAAATTGCACAAAAAATACTGACGGACTCCTCTCGACGAGACCTATCCAGTGGTATAACCAAAACATACTTTCGTTGCACAAAAAATTTGACGAAAATTAACACTTCAAGCATACATGGTGAATAACAACGTCATATACTCATAGCCACTGGATAAAACATAATCTGCCTCATACTCACATAAATAACTCATCAATGTCACACAATACACCAATCATATAACATCAAACAAAATTCATGTGAGAATGTTTAAATTATAAAAGCAGAATACTAAACCATGAAATTCCAGAGAATAAAAAAAATAGAGTACCAACCATTGGCTCTGATACCAATGTTGGAAAAATCATGTTCATAAACACACGAACCCTACACATGCATAGAGAGGAATCTCTTACCTCTCACCGTAGGATTGTGTTGCAGCGGAAGTAAGAACGAACGAACCGGTTGGTACTCACGAGTAAACCGTGATCTTTGGATCAAATCTCACAACACGGGATTGTGAATCAATTTCCACGATGTTGTATTAACGTGGAATATAATGAACTGGGTTTGTGTTGTGTTTCAGGAGAAAGAAAACGAGAGAGAAAGGACGCTCCACTGCGTTCTGCTTTCTGCGTGTTATGCATAAGCAGTTCTGAATGCGCTTATCGAAAAATGTATTCTATCACCCGTGCATGATAACTGCTTAACGCAGTAATATGATTTCCCGAGAGACAGGAGTTAATTAACTGATTCAATAACTCCCTCTCTCTCTCTTATCCACTCTCATATGTGGAAAATAATTATATAAATACAATTATTATTTACAGTGGTTACTATCCTTCTTCACATCCCATCATTCTCACCCATTAAACTACACTTTACCACTTGCATTCATCTCACACACGACTCCATCTCTCTATTTGTTGGAGTATTTTCTTAATCAAGTGAAACAATTCATTCGAAGCAAGTAAGGTATGCATTTCTAATTCTTACTTTAATTCAATTTCAGTTTAGTGTTTGGAATAAATTTAAACTTGAAATAGAGCCTAGCAAGGGTTGTTCGTCCCTTTAGGTGCATGCTTGTGTTTTAATTTTGTTGCTTACTTTATGCTTTATGTTTTGAATAAATGATTAAATTGAGGGGAGAATTATGTTGTTGGGTTTGCTTAATTGAAAAATAGGCATGAATTGCATTGCAAAAGTTGATAAAATTCTTAAGCCTTGAGAATGCATGAAAGGTGTTTGATAAAATGCCTAAGAGAAAAATTTTGCTTCCTAATGCTTCATTGTTGTTGATGGGAGAAAATGTGATGCATTGATGCATGAACTTTAAGTTAGAAAATGGTGGAAGTGATGAGAGGCATAAATCCTTGCTAAGATAGAAGCATTTTAAGCTTGACTGGGCTACTTTTATTATTTTATTTTTGTGTTTTTTTCTTGTTCTTGTTCTTTTTTGTGTTTTTGTGCTTGTTTGGAATTTGGATTAATTGAATTGATACTTGTAAATTAGGGACATGAAGGGAGTTAGGAGCTTTAACTCTTAGTAAATTGAAACAAGATCCTTTTATTTTCCTGAAATAGGAAATGAATGATATGCAATAATACTTGGAAATTTCAAACAAATGCCTAGTGAGATTTGAGCCAAACCATGTATTAAATGGTATTAATTCATTCTTGAGAGGAAATTGATCATTATGAGAAAAACTAGAACTTGCTTGTTGACTCTTCTTAAGAATTTGTTAATAAAGCACTTAAGATATGATAAGAGGCCATTCTTGTCATTAAAAGCTAGAGCCAAATACATACTTTCCCTACCTTTAAACATAATCCATTGCTAGCCAATTTGAGCCATTAAAGCCTATATTTTTTTTACAAGCATATTATCTAGCCAAATCCCATTTAAGCTAAGAAAAAACCCAATGTATAGCGATTGACGAGAGAAAACATAGCTAGAGAATTAGAAGAGCAAGAGAAGAAAAGAAAAGGAAGGAAAGGAAAAATGAGTAAAAGAAAATTTTGAAATGTTAAAAAAAGAAAAGTATAAAAAGCAAAAGAGATATTGAAAGAGCTTGAGTGGTTATTATGATATCTTATTTATGGGAAAAGCTCAAGAAAAGCTCGAAGAAGGATATTGTTGGTATGCATTGAAAGAGGAAGTTGAAAAAGTTCTTAAAGGGATAAGAATAATGAAGAAGATTTGAAAAGTGATAAGGTAGAGATTGCAAAGTTTTCAATAGGATATCTCCATATTTTTTAGTCACTTCTATCCTATATTTATTATTTCCTAACCAAAGAGCCTTACATTACATCTTAATAAAATACCTCTTTGATCTTTTGTGTGAATTAATTGAGTCTTGAAGAGTGAGTCGACTTGCAAGCTTATGGTGATTCGAATGCGATTGATTGTTGAGCGTATGTTACCCATATTCTTAAGAGAGTTGAGCTATACACATTCCTTGTGAGGTTTGTTATTGAAGAGTATTAATGTATTGAGTTTTCCCATATTTGAGCAAGCTAAAGTTTCCTTGTGTAGATTTCTTTGTGGAATAGAGTTTTAAACTTCCTTGAGTGTCTTTGATTTATAGGTGCAGATTTGATCGTTCTAAATTCTTATGTTTAACTTAGGTGAATTACACTCCAATTGTTCTTTCATTTTGCGTTATTCGGGGACGAACAACATCTTAAGTTTGGGGGTTTGATTGTCTTGAAATTCACCTAAATTATTGTGTGTTTTATATGATTTGTCTCGTATTTTATGTCTTATTTTGTGTCTTATTTGTTGTTATTTTATTATTTTTAATTTTATTTTATTTTATTTTATTTTATTGCAAAATAGGTGAAATGTGTTGAATGATCTATATGGAGAAAATGAAGAGTTTTTTTACTTGAGAAAAAAAGAAAAGTCACAAATCAACATCATCCTTACATGGCTAGGAGGGTGGCCAAGTGTATCCACCACACACATCATGTTTGATTCAAATTAATGATTTGGGCCTAGAATAGTTGAAAGTTGTATTTAATATTTGCCAGCCCAAACTGCAACCCATTTTGGATGAAATATAATGTTAGCCTACCAAATGAAATTAATGGATGATGAGAAATAGTAAAAGAAGAATCATTGCCACATCATCACCTATCAAACGACATCAAGCATTTCACTCGCCCACCATACATCTTTGTGAGGGTTGATGCTGCCTAAACACACATCTCTTTTCCATTTTTTAACCTAAAACCCTTACCTATATATACCCTACATATGAATTTGGGAACAGCAACCGAGAAAATAGGGGTACAATCTAAAAAACACATATGACCTACTATTTTGCCTAATTTCACCTCCAGTTTCAATCATCTCCATTTTCTTTCATTTTTGGTGTTAAAGAATTCAAGAACTCAAGAGCTAGAGGAGTAGAGCAAAGGGTGTTAAAGATTCTCTACAAGAAATTGCTAGGGAAGAATTAATCTCTTATGTGTTTCTTTTTTTTATCTTAGACTAATGGGTATTTGTAATGAATCATTTATGTGTTTTGATACTTTTATCATGTTAGGCTAATTCCTCTAGTGGGATTATGGATATGAAGAGCACATTAGATTTATATTATCATGTGAATTAAATTGGTTTTTGACTTAATTGATGTTGGTTTCTATTCATGGGCTTTAATTATTTTGATGTTGTGATGACATGGTTTCTATACATGTAGATTAATCGTGATCACCCTTAATCTACATCAATTGAGTTGGATTCCTTTTGCATGATAATATGAATTGAGTGTGCTTGGATGTTTCTAATCTCATATTTTTTCATACTTGAACTTTAACACCTATTCTCTTTTATTTTAATCATCTTTACTTGTCATTTCTCTTTTTTGCTATTTTCTTTTCTTGTTACTTGTTTTAGTTGTTTATTTGAAAATCAAACTCAAAACCCCTATCATCTTAACAAAAGTAACATAAACATGAGCTCACGTATTTTATTAATCCAAATTTAACTCCTTTGTGGTTCGATAATTTTATTCCTTGGGAAATATTTCTACAACGATCGAGTATTCTTGCTCGTGAGTAAAAAATATTCAAACACCCGCATCCTAGTATATATAAATTAGAACTATGTAATTGTCATAAAAGTATAATGTTTTCGATTAAAAAGTTTAATTATTTTAAAATATTTTCATATAAATTTTATTATTTTAATTAAAATAAAATATTATTTTTCGGTATGGTTCGGTACATTGGTATTTTCAGTATGTCGAATTTTCGGTGTGAAATGGCATGTCAAATTTTCAGTATTAATTGGTATTTACCGAAAAATCGATATGATGTAAATTTTAATACGGTATCGATATGTCATTTAATTTACCGAAAGTTTGATATACCAAAAAATCGATATACCGACATTTTGATATTAGTATTGATATATACTTTTTCATACCGAAATTTTCGATATGATATCAGTACAATATTGATATTTTCGGTATGCCGGAATTACCCGCCCCTAATTCTCAACCCACACCCCCTTCTCCCCACCCAATCCCAAACCCGGCCCCACCTACTAAACTCCTCCCTCAAAATCTTTTTTTGTTATTAAATTATAAAATTT